>JARHVA010000182.1:4385000-4662500 GCA_037957365.1 Torreya grandis
TTTTTTTTCCAAAATTGCCCCTCTGTTTATTTTATTCCTCCTCTAAGGAGTATAGCATTTTTTTTAAGTTTTCTATTCTTTTTATTTTTCCATGATTTTTTTCTATTTTTTTTAGTGTTTATATTTCATTTTTCTATTTATAAACTTTATTATTTCCTGATAACTATTTATTCCTTATTTTTGTTATAATCCAATTACTAATTAAAATAGGATTGATGTATTTATTACTAACTTCAAAAGGGTTTTATTAGTACCCCAAACTAATACATGTAAAACCCTATTACATTCTTTTAATCCAAAATGATAAATTGGCCATTAAGTAAACTAAACACAAACATACTCAAACTGAAACATTATCCCTTTTTCCTTACGCATAATATCCACCATGTAGTCACAAATGAAATATTCCACATAGGCATAAATTAGAACTAACACATAACTAGTATGCAAAAACATAAAGAACATTCTAATACAACCATTCAAATTATGCATATAACATGTACTCGCTAATGTGGTGTTTACAAGGTTCTAGTCAGTTTCTCTGTCATCCTCCAACATATCCATCTATGACACCCTCCTTGATGATTCTCTTCCTCCATCATGCTTGAAGAGATGATTTCTCCTCCATCAAACTCATAATAAGCAGGTAGTTAGATCATAACATCATGATATACATACATCATAAAATATAACTAAAATAATGAATCAACATGATCATAATGTATACATATACACTACAACTAACTCATATCAATGTAATCATGTAATCTAAACAATATCCAACTATATCATAATAGCATATATCTCAAAGCTTAGTTAAAAATAACCAAATCAAATTTGTCAACTATAAATATCCACAGATAATCGCGTAAGTTTGCTTAGCAAGGAATCAAGATGTAACAAAAAATATTCAATAAAGAGATTAGGGCATGTATTATTTTGATTAAAATATTATATGGGGCCTCTAACATTTATCATGTGAACAAACTCTATGTGCCATTTATATCCATGATCATAAATGAAAGAAAGAAGCCTACCCTAGCTAAAATTATCCAATTTAATTTGAAATAAAAATTATGGTTAAAATAAGGATGCAATTTCTATATGATGCCCTATCTCATAGATTAATTTTGTGATACTATGAAATTCCATCATGCATATTTTATAAAGAGTCATAATACCTGATTTTCCCCAATCATGTTTGATACAAGTTGTATGTGTATAGTTTTCAAGAGTTTATAAAGGAGATTTGTAATTATGTATATCTTCCCATGTATTTGCACATTAATAAGCATCCCATGCCTAGGATATTTGAGTAAATGATAGAATATATCAAAGATATTGGGGCCTATTGGTAATATAAATTGTTTAAAATAATTTAGATTGAAGTAATTTTGGTTGCACCACCCACTTACCATGTCCTTGAGAAGCTAGTTGCATATGAGATTGCCTATTAATTTGTCATTAGAGTGGGTGGAATTTTAAACAATATAAATTATAATTCATGTCCACCCACAACATTGAAGATAGGGAGATCGGTTAATAGAACATGGCCCTCTATTTAATTATTTAGTACATAGGTGTTCATTTAGGTTTGATGATCACAAGTTAAGACATAGAGACCAAATTAGAAATGTGGCCAAGAATTTGTATTACTACATGAGAAGGTTAGTGTGGTGTATCACTATAATTCACAGCCAAATGACCTTTATTAACTAAATCTAACATATAATATAGAAGTGAAATCAAATTTGTAAGAAACAAGGAATTAAACAGAGGACTAATGCATAATTTACCACTAGAAAAGAATAAGCCACAAGGAATTGATCAATGTGTCAAGAATAAACTACTACATGGGTTTCCACCAACTTTAATTGTAATAACTTTGTTTGTTCCCATATGTCCTATTGTCATGACGCCCCCTCATACTTCATTTACTTCTATGAAGTTTGCTAATTTAAGGACTATAGCCCTTATTTTTACCATTTTGGGTATAGTTACACATATTTTTTCACTTTCTTCTAGTGGAGTAAGTCAAAATGAGGTCCCCTATTTCTACTAATTTATTTTTTCCACCTAGGATCACATAATTTTATAGTCGATAATTCACATTGTCCCAATCTATCCCTAACACTCAAACTATGGGGGTTGTTTCTAATTCAACTACATAAACACTTGAGGTCACTATTGTGGCCACTTAATTAAACTAGTGCACATTTTTACCATTAGTATTCCAATAACCTAATCATTTTATAGTGTTACTATGTTCACTCCCCCTCCATTGATTTCTATAGCCTTTGCTACTAAAACTATTAGTCAAACATGTCCAGAGGCTATAGTGACATCACAAGTTTCCAAGATAATTGTGATTCCTCCTCATGTTCCCATAATTCCACTTGGCCAAAGCTTGTTTATGACTACCTATCCTACTTATCAATTTTTTATTATGATCCCCATAAATTTGAGTCACATAAGACTTGTTGTTACTTCCTGTTAGTAGAGGTTCCTGGAAAACCCTTTAGAACATGCTAATATAAGGATAAACGGTGCATGAAGTAATAAAAGCAAACAAAAGATGGAAATTCAAATTAAATATATTCATTAACAGGCAAAATAGAGAGTTATGCAAGGAATATAGACATAATATAGTTTGAATAGTCGATATAAGATCATATGTTTAACATATTAAATCAAATCAAGTACTCATTATGCACTAAAAAATGATAAAATATATATAGGAAAACCATTTTAAACTGATTCACTTAATCTCTATCACATAAGAACCATATTTAAATACATTTGAGCACTATATATAGAGTTTTACAAAGCAGTCTCTTCATATTCTATCCTTTCTCTATGCCCAAAAAGGACTCTTCGTATTCAACAGTGTATTACTATGCTTATAAAGGTCAAATACATACAAAAATACATGAAAAATACAAAATATTCAAGGTCATAAATGTGTCCATAAAACATACTCGATAATTTTAGAAGCCATGTTCTACTCCCAACACTTTCTTGGAATTAAAAAGTTATCTCGTCTTGAGACAAAGTCACATCAAGGTATCCTAAACTAAATGATTGAACTAAAGAAGTGAACCAAAAATAAGAGTCATGGTTATTGATCCAAGTGTTGTTTACCCATTTTCACCCTTTTCACACTACTTAGCTACCCTTTCAAGTTTTCAAATAAGTAGCGTACTAGTCTACTGCCCTTATGGGTTTTCAATAGACTAGCTTAACCAAGTGGCCACCCTTATACAAATTCAACCAAACTATCCCCACTCTTAGTAATTAAGTCCATCCTAAAAAAATATGAAAAACTTATGAAACTAAAAAATTGGAAGTATACATTACCTACATAGTAGGTAGTGCCATGCTTTGGGTTGGCTATGTATTGGGTTGTTTCAATGGTGTTTCTATTGAATCTGCTAGTGGAGCTTGTTGTAAATGTTGGATGGATGGATGTGAGCTCATGGAAATATTATTATGCTGAAGTATTTATTACATCTATTATGGAAGAAAGAATTGAGGCTCATCCATGATTTATGCAATGGAAGTGTCAAGCTGGGATAAGTCTTGCTTTAATATTTTCTAATCAGTCATCACTTCCCACACCATAGTGAATAATATGCATAGCAGGACTTCAATCACCATTAGGTTTTGAATATTCATCCTTTGTAATAGTGATGAGTGCTTTAGCATTTGACACTTTGATCTGATTATCTTTGGAGATCTCCTCCAATTGATTTGCATGCTTTTATTCATGAATGCCATCAAATGAACTACATAGAGTCTCATTATGTCAGGTTTGTAGTTTTTACATGCCATTATCACTTGAATCAAGTAATTGCTTGAGTGTGTTGTTCATTATTTTATAGTTAATTATGTGGTCTTCTATGATAGATTTGGCTTTGTCTACCCTATTAAACTCTGGATTAGCTATAAACAAAGAATTAAAAATCAATTACTTCCAAGTAAACATATAATGTATAATCTATTTAGCTTAAAGCATAGATGTATCAAAAACTTGTTCATATTCCTCTAGTATCTCGTACATTACTTTCATTTTTTATTGTATATTCTACCCTTGTGCTCTAATTGATTGCATCTTTTCCATAGCCATCTAGTCTTTCAATAGTTGTGCTAATAGAGTTGAAAACTATTTTTATTTGAACATAACTTGGCCACCCAAGACTTGAGTGACCAGCATAAGGTAATTATTGTCGATGAGTTGGTGTGCACTATTGAATTGAAGTTACAAGTTTGTATTATCATCTCATAATTTTATAAATTCCTACTCTAATGCCAAAGCTTCTTATGATATTGATTCTTATAAATCAGTTGCACCTTCAATTTGTTTGGTTAATGGCAACTGGGAAACATCTAAATATGTTTAATGCATAGTTGTAGTCATAGCCATGAATGATGTCACAGTTGTTACATAGGTCATTTTGAACTACACCAATGGAAGATAAAAGGTCATGTATTGGGTTGATGAAGTGGGAACTTCCCATAGCCATTGTCTAGTTATTTAAGGTCTTGGTAGCAAGGCCTCCTCTTGTGCACCTCCCATAGCAACTTTTGCACCTGAAAGTGTAGAGGATGTTTGTTATGTTATTGATTGTTGAATCTCAATTTTTTACTACACTGCACTCTCTAATTTTTCCTTAGATTTTCCCTGTACCCCAACTTTAACTCTAGATTTAGCTTCAACCTTAACCTTAGCTTTGATATCAACCTTAGATTTAGACTCTACTTTAGCCTTGCCCTTAGTTTCTTCCTCAGCCTTGGCTTTGGCCTTTTGATCTACTTTGGCTTTAGTTTCCCTCTCTTTGGCATCTTACTTAGCCCAATCTTCTTTAATGTCCATAGCTTCTCTGGCCTTTTGCTCTTCTTGAGCCTTTACAAGTGTCATTGCTTCATCTTTATTTTATTGTGCACCCTTCACTTCTTGGTGTTTATTTATTATTTCTTTGGGTTCTATCTTATTCACCTCTACTTCTTCAGCTCTTTTATTTTGAGCCTTTACTTCTTTGGATATTTTATTTTTAGCATCTACTTCTTTGGCTCTTTTCTTTTGAGCCTCTGTTTATTTATATTTTTGCCTATGTTCCTCATCCAAAACTTGTTATTTGCATTACTCCTCTTCCTCGATAGCCTTACACTTTGTCTCTTTCTTATTTTTATTCATATCTTTATTTTCCTTCCTCATAGCCCCATTTTATTCCTTTACTACATCTTCTTATTCCTACATAGCTTATTATTGTAGCTTAGGCTGGGGTAAAGTGTTTTATTCCAAATCCTCCATGGGTTTTGGTAAGTCAAGCATGGTAATTGATTATGAATCTTTAAAAGAGAAGGATTCCACAATAGTACCTATTTATAAAAATGTCTTATTTATAGAAGTTGGTAAAGGAGTGAGGACCTTATTTTGCCTCTTCATAGCCTAGACTTGAGGTTATGATTGTGCTTCTTATGATTGTTGTGTGCCACTCTCTTCTACTGGTTCTCCATAAGTCACCATCCTATCTTGTATTATTGGGGATGACCTAGTTATGGGATGGGTCTGAGGTATATCCATCAATGTTGGAGGTGGACTTTTTTGTACTGGTAGGTCTAATTCTTGTGCAACAAAGGATCTTATAGCTAGATCTTATTTTAAAAGTTGTACTTATAACCATTATCAGGATGTTTCTTAACCTATAGTATCAATAATGATAAAAGGTGGAGGTTGAGTGATATCAACCTATAGATCCTATCTTACTTGATTTGCACCTATAGATCATGTCTTACTTGAATTTGCACCTGATAGGTACAAACTAATTTCTATAATAACTCTTTATCTTCTTATTACTCGTAAACATCATTTTCAATGTCTCTGAACATGGACCACAGAACTTCCTATTCTCTAATCCTCAACTCTACCAAGTCACACTCAACTTCTATATTTAGAACATGTATATTATCTAAATAACACTTTGTCTAATGTGTCCTCTTATTAGGAAGTGATGGTGATGCTCTCTATGCTAGAGCCTTCCTCTTTCCTTTCTTAGGTTATGATAGATCTACCATTGGTTCTGATGGTGCCTATGGTTGAGATTGAGATTGAGGCATTGGTTGTTTCCCACTTGGAGGCATGGAATGTAGAGGTTGCATTGACCTTGAAGCTAGGGATTTATGCCAAAGAACTTAATGATCCAACATAGTGATAAATAATGGTAGTGTATTTTTGGTTTCTTTTAGAATCTCATGAACTTTAATCTAAATACAATTGTGAACCTTGGTAACCAATGCATGTTATCCAAGATATTGTATAGCATCTAGAGGTACTAGGGGGAGTGAAATGATCATGGATTGGATCTCAAACCACTATGTAATGAATATCTATAATTGATAATAATATTGACATGTTTTTATCCAAATAATATTGGTGAACATAGAAGCAAACTAAAAATATCCAACTAGGTTGATTGGTTTGTCTGGTAACTTCCATTATGTCAAGTAGAGGAGTACCACTAAAAATTGGTACTAGAGTGCCTATGTTGTGCTGGTTAGAATATTCTCAATGTTTTTTATGAGTTCTAAGTCCAAAAACATAGGCTAATTAAATTCTTCATGCAATACTATCATTTGATATGCAATATTGATAATGCCTTTGGTTGCCTACTTTGCCTATTTGGTTATCTACCAGAACCTCTTAGTGATGCATACATCAAGAATTTACATCAAAACATCTTCCACATTATCAATGGGAATTCCCCTTCTATCCCCTATATATTTATCTCTAGTGTCAAAGTGGATATGTGAAGCTACGAACTTGTAAGGCAGGAAAGATTTATTATGAGTTGGAAGGCATGTTGTTCTTACCATGTTCTAATGGTTGATCAAATAATGACATATTGAGATAGATGAATGGATCCTTCATTATACCTACTAATCAAATTAATCATTACCTCTTTCAGTTACACAAAAGTAGGTAATTTGATCGGTTGTTCAGCATCTAATCCTCGTAGTAGATGTTGAATTATTAGTGTTCTTTCCCGTGCTACATCTTGTGGGTCCAGGTTGAACAAAGTAGCTTCCATCACATCAATAAAATCAAAGGCATTTAGGTCATGATATCTAGTCTTCCTAAGTCCTAGGTTGATTCCCATTTCCTCCTTTAGTGCATCAATTATAGGGATCAACAATTATGCACGATCCATGGTTATTATTGTGGATGGATGTGGAAAATTCTTTAATTTGGTATGTTGCTGGTGATAAATCTATGCACAAATAGATATTTTAGATGTAGATAAGAGATTTCACTTATTTTCATAAAATTTTAATGTCTTTGTGTTGTCCATGCCCTTTTTATGTAGTGTTTGGTGTCCAAATCCATATGGTGGACTAATTAAAATGTGTTGAGCTATTTATGCATGAGTTTACCTCTATAATTAATGTCAACCAACTATTTTTTGATATGATGGTTACCCTTCTACATCTATATTATTTGATTCATCCATTGGTAGTTATCTAATGTGATATGTCATCCTTTCATCTCTCCAATTTATTTTATGATCCATCCTATCATTAGAAAAATGTGATCCACTTTGGGAAAGATGAAATATCTCAAGTGTCTCATCATTAATAATTTTAAATGATCATTAACCATCCTTTCACCATACCTATCATGTCATCAACTTGTTCCTAGATTTAATTTATAACCACTATGTTCCTCTTATTAGCTATATTTCTTAGCGGTTGAATCTATAAATTGATCTCACTCTATGATTTTGATTGTACAAGCTTTGTTCCAATGTGTTGTGACCCAAAGATCACATTGTACAAACACACTAACCCTAAAAAAATAAAATGGAAAATAAAACATCATTAAACAAAAATCCTAACTACATGGTGTTACTCAGCACAATCTCTCTTTATCAGCAATGAATGATAGAGATTAATGATAGTAAGGCTTTAGCCTATAGCCATTTACACACCCTGGTAGAATGGTTCCCTACAGATCTTTTAAAATAATTTTACCCTATTTTTAAATGTCATGAATTATATAGGGTCCCTTATATCTAATGTGTAGCTTTATAATAAATGCTTTAAATCTTTTGTCATAGATTAATTCCACTTACTCTGGATAAAATTCCTTAGATATAAGTTATAATCATGCCACACTTTTTTTATTAACTTGTTAATCTCCTATGTCCATTGCACTCTTTGACTATTTTCCTCCATCTTGACCAAATCCATCAATTTGTCTTTTAGTGAGTCTTAATCTCCCAGCCTCATAATCATTACAATATGTAGACTAAGAATAATGTATTTCATAGGCATAATAGCCTCAAGACCATAAACTAGTTGAAAATGAGTGAAGAATGTTGCACATTTATAATTTTTTTGGTATGCCCAAAGGATCGTAGGATTGTAATCCTCTCAATCATCCCTTTGAACATTACATATCTTTGTCAACATTTTACCCAATAATTTGTTTGAATCCTTAGCTTGTTTGTTAGTTTATAGATGATAAGCCATGATTTTGTGGTGTGATATCATGAACTCTTTAGTAAGAGTCTTGATTGTGTTGTTGAGTAAGTGTGTACCTCTATCATTGACCAGCCTAATCAGACATCCAAACCTTGTTATGATATTCCCATCAAAAAAATTAGCAGCATCTTTCGTACCATAGTTTGGTGTCATAATAGTTTCCACCCACTCTATGAAATACTTTTTCATAATAATGATGTATCTCGCATGACTACATTTTCTTGGAGGAGTTATAGGTCCTAAAAAATCAATTCCCCACTGTTCATAAGGTTTCTCTTCTAGAATTGGAACTAAGGGACTCTCATCTTAGTGATTCAATTTTCCCATCCTTTGACAAACATCACAGTGTTTTTCCACCTGATACACATCCTGAAATAGACTCAGTCACAAAAGACTGCTCTATAGAGTATCTTTCTCATAGTTGTTTCTCCTATAAAATGGCCTCTTATAACTCATTGATGTGCTTCTTGAAGAAGTTGTGGTCATTTATGTTTTAAGTCTACTTTACGTAGCACATCATCCTTCCCAAACTTATACAAGAATCCATTGATGAGGTTATAAGGATATCTCTTGTAATCATTTACTTCTTATCCTTTTCAAGATAGTGTACAAGAAATGTTACTTGTTTTAGGAAGTTGGAAATATGCTACATGTTTTTAGGGATCACAACAACTCTAAATAAGTGTACACCTAAGGATTTGTCCTAAATTTATTTTGGTACTTGTCCATTATAAAGGATAATCAAATGATCAAGTCCTGCATTCTCTCTTCTTGGCTTGACATTGATTCAAAATTGGAATTATTAAAATAGCATCAGCTACCTAGAAATACTCCCACCTAGCATAGGCTTGTTAATCAAGTATTGCAAGGCCTAGTGATTTGTAAAAAGCCCAAATGGCATGGCCAAAAGATAATGCTTAATTTTTTTGTAAATCAAACATCGTTATGAGGGCTTCTCTCTCTGTGGTCTTATAATTTTTCTCTATAGTCAATAGTTTCCTACTGGCAAAGTGTATGGGATGATCTAATCCACCATCCCCTGGTCATGCTAACATGACTTCTACTATAACACTTGAAGCATCCATATGTATTTGGAATATATTCTTCTAATCTATAAGACTAAGATAGGAGATATTACTAACCTTTGATTGAGTTCATTAAATGCAGTTTGACACTCTTATGTTTATTTAAACTTTTATCTTTATGCAGTAACTTTTTCCAATGGTGTAGTTATGGTTGTGTATCCATTGATGATTTTTTGGTAATGTCCTATATGACCTAGAAACATTCACACTTCTATTGAACTAGTCAGAGGTGGCATCCCCACTACAACTATAATCTCTACTTGATCAACTAGAATTTCATCATTGCATATGATGTGACCCAAAAAACACTAAATGGTGTGAAAAACAATCATTTATTTATACTAAATGCAATGCAAGGGCTCGACACCATTATAGAATTAGACGTAGCTTAGACAAATGATCTTTTAATAGAGAGAAGATAATGCAATCATCCAAATAGACTTACAAAAAATCATGAATAAAATATTTAAATGTAATTACCATAGACCTAGAGAAAATTGTTGGAACATTCTTGAGACCAAAAGTCATTACCTTTTATGCAATAACCCCCATTCAGTTGCAAAAGTTTTTTTATCTTGGTTTCCCTTTGCAATCAAAATTTTATGGTACCCACTGAATCCATTTGTGAATGAATATACCCTATGGCCTACAACTAATTTAAGGACCTCATCTATGAATGGTATGATAAATGGATCATTAATGCAAGCATCATTCAATTCACAATAATACACACATAACCGAATCTCACTAGTCTTCTTTGGTTGTACTACCATGGGACTTACCTAATCTGCCTTTCCTACTACATATTTGATCCTTTCTTCTTACATGTGATCCAACTTAGAATTTAATTTCATCTTCATGTAGGGATTAAATCTATATGGACACTTTTTAATGGGCCTAACACACTCTTTAAATTCAATTTGTATCTCCCCAATGATGGTTCTACACCTTTGAATTTTAAAAACTTAGTCAGAAAGACATCTTGATAATCTCTTAGTAGTTTTAATGATTTCGAAGTCTAATTCTGAGTCCAATAGTCTCCCAAACTCACAAGTTTGGATACAGACTCTATTTCAATATTTTCCCCAATCTTATTCAATGGTTCTTGATATACTTTATTAGATCCACTAGGTAAGGATGCTTACAAATTTTACTCTCCTTCTCATTCCAGAATGTTTATATTGCACAGTCTTTCTTCCTCTTCTTGTTATTTGATTTGAACTCTTGTTGGCTCTACTTCTTTATTTTATTTGAATAAGCCTTCTAAATCTAAGTCCTCAACACTATCAGTGGATTTTGTCAACTCATTTATAATTCTATTGTAAGGTTTAAGAAAAGGTTTTTCTTGATTACTAACCTTATAGTTTTGAATTGCTATATTTAGATCATAAGTTGTTTCTCAGTAAGATGACAAACATGTCTTGGTTCCCAAGTCTTCTACCCACCCATAACATAGATGCATTATGCACTATTGGATTTTCATCTTTAAAAAATAAAAGTTTGGATAAAATCCTACTGTAAATGCACCCAATGTTTAGTTTCCCTTATGCACTCTTTATACTTAAATATTCCCATATTCAATTAAGATACTTAAATACAATTATTATAACTCAGTCCAGAATCAGTATACTCAAATGCCAGATTGGGGGCAAGTGCATAACACATTGTTTTTATATGCTCAATTACACATCAGTTCATCATATGGAATGAAAAATTCTATGTCATTATCTACATTATATACACTTGACATCATATTCCAGATTATCACCAATTTCATTCCTTACTCCATCTATAGTGGTTGGCATTCTCGAGTGGCCCAGAGTTGCCTATGTACTTGAGTGGCTATGGAGTCGACATACATAGTTAGACATACTCAATTAGACATTTTCAATAATTCATGCAGTTCAATTTTAGATACATCTACTACACATGGGTGGGAAATTATGGATTCATAGCCTACTTGAGTTCTTGAGCCACCCACATGAGAGGGTTGAACACACTATCAATCTAATCCAAGCTATTCACAGGTCACAATCCACTAAGCAGGGGTGTAAAATGATGGATTCAAAACCATATTGAATTATTTAGCCACCCACACATGAGGATTGAGCAAACTATTAGCTCAGTCCAGGCTATTCACTGATTGATCACTATATACATGAACACACACAAGTTGTCACTAGGTTGATACATTAGTTCACATACCCAATGAGGTGTATTCATTCCTTTCTTCTTTCCCATCTTTTTACTCAATTTTACTTCTTCACTCAGTATAGTATTTTACTTTTGATATCTCTTAAGGACTGATTTATGCATGTTTCATTTGTAGGTCATGCATTAGATCATGCTTCACATATTCAGACTTAGCTTCACATACTTAAACTCAACTTCACGGGCTTCACTTTTTAGGTAAGTCTAGGTATGTTTCTTTTTATTTTATACTATTCATTTCATTTTGTTGTATTTGTAGCATAAAGTGGTAGGGGGATATAATCACCTAAAAGTGGTATTTGAGTGCTAAGAGTGCTACTAGAGACTACATATCCCTAACTTAGACCTAGACCTATCATAGAGCCTATCATCACACTTATCCAGTGTTTATACGAGCCACATGCATCCCCAGTCAGCTCAAATGCAGGCCTAGACCTCATTTATTGATCCTAGCCCTTTGTGCCTAGTGTTCTTCCAGATGGACATTAGTGCCACATTAAGGACACTAGATCTACATGACAATAGTGTCCCCAAAATGGTGCCTATGTCTTTTACCCTAGTTTTCTTGAATAAATATATTTTTTAAGGTAAAATCCTCATAAGTTTATCCTATACATATTTTATTATTTGCACAAGCAACATAACACTATAAATACATGACTTTTAGCCCTATATCCACTAGATGGAAATTAGATGCAAAATACCTATTTAAACATGAAATAAGTTGAGCAAAATCAATGTTATCAATCCTTATTCTTACCTAATTTTGCATATTACCATCTACAACAGCCCTAAGCTTAAATTTTTCATATTTCCAATCTTAAGAAAACTCAAGGCACTCAAGGCCACTATCATACTAGAATCACTTGTACTGGTATCATTACTTAGGTGGGGATAACTACATAGGGCTTGATCCCTCCTCAAAGTATTGATATGTAGGTAACTTTCTTCACAACAGGGTGTTGAGGATGTCCAATTTATCTTACTAACAAACACACTTTTAAGTTGATACCTTAATTACAAGGAGGATTAAGGTTTGAATCACAAATTAGTCATAATATGCACAATACATAGTTCCATAATTCATGCACACAAAAACAAACCCCAGAAACCCAGTCACAGGTGTACTAAAAAATTTGAGATAGTCCTGCATAGAGGATATTAGCACCAATATCAGGGCACTAGATCCAAATGGTGATACCATCCAAATGCAGCACCACTATCTAGGAGGGGTTATAACATAGGGATACAATTGATGACACTTGGACCAGCTTCCATCTTAGTTTCTAGGACTCAAATCATTTATATCAAGTTTTTTCCATATAAGTCTTTATTTGCATGATTTATTACTATTTT
Organism: Torreya grandis; assembly: GCA_037957365.1. Lineage (NCBI taxonomy): Eukaryota > Viridiplantae > Streptophyta > Pinopsida > Cupressales > Taxaceae > Torreya > Torreya grandis. Next base: position 4,398,194 of record JARHVA010000182.1, read on the forward strand.
TAGAAAGTCAAAACTGATCAATTTTGTAAAAAATTAATGACTATTTTATGCATATTATTTCCTTGATTTAGTCTACTCAACCCTTTAATCAAACAAAGGATTTACATAAGCTAAACCCTAAAAGGTTAAAATAATAACCATATAACTATGAATGAACCATGTAGCATATATAAAGGACATGTCTAGTCAAATGTATCATTGAAGCACCATAATGTGATCACATGAAGGATTAAGATGCATGATATATATCATGGAAACATCTAGATAGCAATAGTAAAATCTCAATAAGCAACCAATCACACACATAAGATCACTCAAAAGCAAGTCAAAAAATGATGGTCTAAGGAGACCATAAACAAGGGGCATGTTCAAATGTTGCATAGTCAAAGGGACATGACATAGTCAAATGTCCAAAAATTCAAGAATGACATAGTCAAATTTACATACAAAAAGCAATGACATATCAAATTTCAAAGAAGCAAACAAAGGTATGAGGGCCAAAAATAATGGAGCATATTCAAATGCTCAACAAGTAATATAATAACAAGGCAAAAAACTCAAGGAAGTGCATAAATGAAATCATAAGCAACCAACATAAAAATAACATACTAGTCCATGGATTTTGTGTTTAGCAAAAAATATCAAGTACATAGCATATCAAGTACACTATGAAAGATATAAACATGGATAAAGGCATGTGTAAGTATATGTAAGATCAAACATGACAATGTAAAGTGATCATAGAATGATATAACATGGATGTATCATGATCAAAGAAGGTGGATGCCCCAACGTCTTGGTGATGTGAGAAGAGGGAAGACCCAAAATCCATAAGAGCATAGATAATATATTTGTATATGCTTGTATCACACTCAAAAGATGCATGAAACACATATGTATATATAAAATAATGATATGATATCCACTAACATGGAACTAACAACATAAATGCCAAGGAGTTAATAAGATAAGTACATGCCAAATATTTTTTTGGATTTTTTATTTTTTTTGGTATTTTGGGAATAAAAGGAAGATGCTAATTAAGGAAATCCTCATCATCAAAAGGTGTAGGACCACCTAGGAAGTTTTTTAATCTTTACCTATAGCGATGCATTATCACTGCTTCAATGTTTTTTTATAATGGTTTAACCGAAGCCAATGGTACAGGAAAATCACCATATCTACCATGTTGTATGCAAATCTCCCTACCCATGTCAAGAAAAGTGATGCACATGTTTATAGCATCTAGCTTAGCATTAAAATTAGCTATCCAATGTTGTTCAAATTTTAATTCCAAATGTGAATCTAGATCTAATATCCATATGGTCACAGTAACCACATGTGGGCCATATGTGATAGGTAAACGGATGTATCCTCACGGTTTTGTCATCAATGGAAAGTTTATTAGTTTGTCTATATTATGTCCCAACTATTGGAGAAATGTAATGATAAAATCTATATCCCAATTGTTCATATCAAACTAAATACAGTGGCAATATACCCCATCAATATTAGTGGTAATAGTCAGATCTCCATGCTTTGGTCATGTTGAAAGATGTTTCTCTATTGAAAGAGAGAAAAGATTCATCCTTTTGTGTTTTTCAAACATAATTTGTATGTGTGTCTCACTCTTATATTTCTAAATTAAGTTATTCAATGCCTCACATTGACTAGTATTATGGCCAATGATAGGATGATATTTACAATATGATACTTCGTCTATAGGTAAAAGTCTACTACCTGATTTATGTCTAGTAAAAAGTAGAGAAGTCATTTTATGTTAAATTAACATAGATAGTATGGTATTTGTAGTATCCTATTATTTCATGATCTATAAAATCTATTGTGAAGCCTTTTGAGAAGACTCCAATTGTTCACATCATGTATTTACATTTGACACTTGCAAGGTTAACTCAATGCTTTCAACTAAGAGGGATGCATGAAATAACAAGTGTTTACATTCTCATGTAATATTTTTGTTTTTACCTTATCCATATTTAGTTATGTATCCTTTAAAGGTGAGTTTAGGTTATATGTACCATGATTTGTAGGTTCAAATATATTCTGTAAAATATGGTCAAGAGAATCAAAAATAAGTTTTCACAGTTTTTCATTTGTCATATCATAGGCTAGATCATCATCACTATCATAGATCTGGCCATCTTACTGCTCAATATTGACCAATAAAATAAGCTCAAATGTTGGAGGTTCTTTCAGTTTTGGTATCATTAGTTCCTTTGGTAATGGTTCTTGATCATGATGTGTATCTATGTGCACCTCAGTATTTGGTGCCTTATTGGCATCTAGAGATAAAGGATCCATTGTAATTGACTCACCTATTTTATAAGTGTGTATATGCTCAAGAAGAATGCATTGTTTAGGTGGTACCACTATATGGATACCCTCAGTTTTGAAATGTATCATTTTGTAAAATTATAAAGGTTCATCATTGGTAGACATTGTCAATAAGGTCCCATCATGTATGAATTTTACTCATCGATGTAGAGTAGATGGGACAGATTCCATTTGGTCTATCTATGGTCTACCCAAAAGCAAATTATAATGTAAGAATTAAGACATTACTTAAAATGTAGTTGGAACTATTTTTTGCCCCAATGTCACATCTAATGTGATTTGTCCAACTAGAGGACTATGTGAATTATCAAACCCTTTGATATGCATAACCGATTTTTGAAGTATATTTTTTATAATACCCATGGTGGTTAGGAAATGTGTGCTACAAATATTTAGGCTTGATCCATTACCAACAAGCACCCTTTTAATTCCCTTGTTATGTATAGTCACTTGTATGAAAAAAGGCAAATCTTGGTCAATGATATCTTTATTTGGTAAATATGTTCGATAAAAGGTAAAGATCTTCACATTATTATTGAGATCTTGCATGATGTCCATAAAATAAGTGGGTTGAATATAACTTGGAACTTGGGTCTCATGTAATGCTTAATATATAATATCCTTATAAATAATATATTACATTAAAAGTTGAAGGATTGATATCTTAGCATGTGTATTGCTCAATTGGTCAATATTTTCATATCCCTTAGATTTTATCACAAGCTTAGGCTTAGGAGACACCTATTATATATTAATAGGTGACGAATTAGGTTGATCACCATTACCTTTTCGAGTAGTAATAGCATGGACCATAGAACCCAATATAAGCCACGAGTGAATAATGCGTGTGGGATGATGGTTGTCACTCAAATAAGATCTAGGTAAAATAAATGGTTGAGATCATGAACATTGGCATCTAGATACTATCTTAATAGTATTACAAAAGGAATTATGGAGAGAGATGAGGTGTTGTTTCCACTTTAAAACCCTCTCATTATATTAATGAATTTCCTTGTTTTGTTCAATAATAGATTTGGCAAAGCAATTGAAATAGAAAACCACAAAAATATCTATAAATTGAACCAAAATGGGTGATAAATGCATCCATATTGCACATATTGTATAGCAATTAGGAATTAGAAATAAAAAGATCAAAAAACCCTAATATTCCTAGGGTTTGAAGATCAAAAGTCAAGTTCACCAAATGTTTAACCCTAAATTTAGCAGTGGGTTAGGGTTAAGAATATAGAAATAAATAAACACAAGGGTGATAAATATATCTATAGCAACTTAATTAACTGAAAACTTATATAAACATATACTAAATTTATTATGTTGAGATATGCTAAAAATAGAAAGTATAACTATGCAAGATATTATAATGATAATGTAAACATAATACTTAGTTGGTTCTAATGTTAATGTAGATTTGGATCTTGAATAGGAATGAATTAAACTAGAAGAGGATCTAGAACAATCACCCAATTATGGGTTAAGTGCCTTTTCAGTTATGGACACTTATATTAACCTAGGTTATTTGCATCTATTTTACTATCTAACACGAACACAAGTGCCCAATATGGAATACCTATTGAAACTAGAAGTGACCACCTAGATGATTTTAGGTTCTATGTCACCTTCACTCTAGTACATTCAAATATGGGTCTTGGATTGTTTCTCCTTGTCAAATGATCAAACCCTCGTTCTTCATCTTCATAGTGACCTTAGGAAAAATGGGTTAGTGGGCTCACGGTGTCGAGTTAACCCTAGATATCCCTATGTCAATGAGTGCTGCCTACATAGACACTACTCTAAAAAGGGCCTCAAACTGATGTAGTTCTCCCCTAATGTGTTGGCTTGTGTGTACACAAGGGTGAAATATGTAGAAAATAGGTACAACAATGACCTAGTTTGTAACTTGGCAAATCAAAATCTTGGGTTACTCCTTTGATAATTCAGACCTATAGATTTAATTTCCATATGACTGATATGAAAGTAATAGAAAATAGGGAAGCTTTTTTCACTCAAACTCTTAATTGAATGTTTCTTGGTAGTTTCCTTGTGGGAGGAATAAATTGCTATGTGAGTTTATAATGAATATTGATATTGAATATATACCAATCCTATTGGGATAATATCTCTCATCAAAACACTTAGGCTGACCATAGGGATGTGTTTCATTTGAAAATGGATGACTTTAGGGTAATTCACATTTACATCAACACATGACACTTGCATCGACGTAGGTGTTTGATTGGTATGCAAGTGTTTAGGAAGTAGTAAAATAAGTATAGGTTTAAAAGTTGTAAAAATAGAAGATAATTAGGCTTATAACATTCTAGGTAAGATATAAGGCCTAAGTCATCAAAATGATACTATTTGGACTAAGAGATGAATAATGAGCATAGAGAGATAGCAAATGTGAGCCTTGTGGTAGCATGAAAGGTATAAAACTGAGAGGAAAAACCAAGGTTTGAGTTTTCCAAGTGGTAAATATTGAGTGCTACATAATTAATAAATATTGTCTACACCTCTACATGTTATTTGAGGACCAGATTAGATAGATTCACTTCTATATCCTCACTTATGTAGTTAACAAAACACCATGGGTTTTCTTTGAGTAAACAAATGGGTAGTCCAATCATGCCATGTACTACATCAGCCAAAATATTTATGGTACAAAGCTCAACTATATGGTAACTATGAATGAATTCCTGAATGTTATATATACTATTAAATTGATTTATTTACATTTATAAATTATGTGTTATTGTGCATTTTGATTATCCATTCATCTGACATCTACTGCATAAAATAAATCTCAATGGTTCCACTATTATATAGTTTTTATTACCTCATTGAATTAAATATTATAATCTTGAAGTTAATATTGTAATTGTTGATTATATTTTACAACTAACATTTGGTGAACAAGTCTCGAGTGGATGATGAACATATATTTTTTCTTTCCATGAAATATCCTAGGTTCTCTAAGAAATTGATTGCCAAACATTTCTCTTTTCTAAGAGATACACTAGCATACACCTATTTGTGTGCTCAGTGCTAATATCTAGGGAAATCCTCACTTTATGATGAAATTATGGCATGCCACTTCCCATCATTATAAGGCCATTTAATAACCATTTTTTCAATGGGAGTATTCTTCTTTCCATTTGTGAGCTTCCTTTGTTGTAAGTGCTTTACTTGAACACCAAAAATCAAGAATCATGTGGCATGATGGGTTTAATTCACAAAGAGATTTCCTTTGGTGGACTAAGTATTTATTCATGTTTTCACTCACACCAAGTTAAACTTTAGTCAAGATGGTTGAAGGTTGATGTTGGGAAAAAATCTCAAACTAAGGATAAATGTAGCTATACATTCAAGTTTTTGATTGATTTAGAGATTTTATAGGCTCTGGTACAACCTCTTCCTAATTTTCATCATGTCATCATTTTGTCAAAAAAAATCAATAATGAAAACCCTTGGGCATTGTTAATAGTTTTGGTTATAATCCTAACTTACTAGTTGACCACGTCCTAAATAAAGAGCCTTGATTGGAAAACTAGCTTATTGGCTTATCAATAGAAAAAATATAAAAGAAGAATGAAAGAAAAAAAGGGGGAGAGAAGGGGAAGAAGCATTTGTTGTTTTTCCTATGTTTTTATAACTTACAACTACAATCCTCTTTTGTCTTGTGCCTCTCTCTTGCTAAAGGAATTGGTTGTTACACATTTGGGTTTTCAGTCCTCTTTTCTTGTCACTCATCATTCTAGATGTTGGATTGCTATGATCATTATTTGGTCACACTAGCTGATTGACTACATGTTGTTGTTTCATTGTACCTACTACCATCATCTTCTATAAACTCATTATTTTCATTGGTAAACCAATATAACTTCAGGTGATTCTACTTTTTATTTAGATTTCAATTCTTTTTATCTTCACATTAAATTATGCAACTATGTAATTTCAACCACTCTCCACAGCTATATGTCATGCTCCCTATGATTACTTTTGTATAATTTAACTATCCCATTCCATTATTTCACCCATCTATCATTTATAATTTTTCACTCCCATCCATCTTGTAATCCTTATTTCAGCATGCCCTTATCTCTCACAATCAACCAATCTCCACAATGTTAGTATATTTTTTATTCACCTCAATCCACTTGAGGACAAGTGTTAAGCCTAAATTGGGGGGAGGAATGGTCAATAAATAACATTTATTTCCATGGATGAAGTATCCAAAGTATTTGGAAAAGAAGAGTTACATTCAACAATAGATAAGGGATATTTCAATTTTATCTCATACATCATTTTTGGTTGCTATAAAGGCATCTCATACACCAATTAAAGCTTTTACAACAAAAAGGAGGAGGTTGTTCACAATCATGATAAGAATTTTGTATATATTTTAAACTAATCCAAAGGTTCATTCTGCTAAATCTAGTTAGAAAAATAGAAAAGGAAAGAGCTTCCATTCCACAAGAAGCGATTAAAAAAATTTGCTCATGGAAATAAATATATGGAGATTCATTTTCATTTGTAGACAACCATGTATATATTCAAATTCAGATAATGAAATATCATATGTAAAAAATTTAAAAAGGGACAAATAAAAATTTGAAAGAGGATGAAGGCTTCATTCATTTTACTGACCTTTGGACCCCTTGGCTAAAAACACAATCTAAAGGTTTCTAGTATTATTGCATGAGGACATGCAATAGGTTAAGTTGGAAGGTATGATGAGTCCAATAAATACACTCATCTTATATATTATTATCTTAGAAACAATCTTTATTTATCCATTATTATATGCCCTCACCATGCTTAATAGTGTAAACTCTATTTATGTTATTATATTTAATGTTGTGGTATAAAGTATATGATTTATAATATAAATAAGTATGATTGAATGATTTTGTCATATGGTTATACTAATGTTGAAATGAAGAATGCCTGAGATACCTAAAAGAATAAAGGTTAAATAATATTTAGTATGTTTGATGCCCACTATAGCAACTACCTGGGAACTTCCTATAACACTGGTTGTAGCCTTCATAGTACAACTTGTAGCATCTATTCTGCAACTAGGTTACAACATGTAGCATGTTTTATGCAACTTGTATTTCTTTTTCTCCAAACTGTAGAATTTATATAATCTAATGTGTAACAAGTAGATAATGTTATTCAACACATAAAAATGATGTGCAACATGTAGCAACTATAATAATGGTCTCCAACTCATAGTAGCACTTGCAGTAGTTGTTCCCAACCCATAGTATGGATGGATTATTCACAAAGCAACCATAAGAATTATTTATTATGGATTTCTATTTCTCCCACATTATCAGGAGTTGAATAATCATTTAGGAGAATGATTATTATTTTCATACTCCAACATTTATGTGAGTTGACTAGATTTCTCTAAGTTATTCCTATATTCACTCTCTTAATTATTTGAAGGAGTTGAATAATTATTTAAGGAAGCAAGTTCTATATATTCTCCTATTTTGAAAATCTACTATTTTGGCTATATCGTTGCAACTCTCTTGAATATGGTTGAAGGTTGTAACTTGTTTTATTTTATGCATATTTTAGATTTGTGGTTGTAACCACCTAGATATTAGGAAATATAAATAAGGTGATGCCCTCTCTATTTAATAAGAGGGGATGAATATTGTAAATGGAGGGTAGAGAGTAATAGTAGTAGAGTGAAAATCACAATAAAGAAATATATATTCAAAATTATCTTGTAAGCTTTTTGTAACAAATTTATGGGTAATTATTAATGCAAGAGATTTGATTTGAAGTAATTATTCTATATCAAGGAAGGGATCAAAGCATAAGTCCAACCAAGGCAAGGCCCACTGACAAAAAGTTGTAGTGACGATTCCCATCTATTAAATTAGTTCCCTTTATGTTACGTGATTTATTTGATTTTCATAATTTCATTTAGGTATGTGTTATTTATTTTTATCAATTTAATTACATATATGCAATTTGCATTTGAGTGTGTATATTTAAATTTTGTGTGCGTACTTTAAATATTATAAGGGAAGTTTCCAAACCTTAGATCCATAATTCATTTCCTTTCCAAAAATTTAATTCATGCAAGTGTGCTTTTATTCCTAGCACTTTCATTTCATGCAAGGTAATTTATGGAAGAGTGTTTTCATATATGCAACCTATAAGTACCTCAACATTTGAACAAGATTAGTGTTGCACATATAGTAATAACACCTTGCCAAAGTATATGCACCCGGGGTTGATAATTGATGAAATTACCAAAGTTGATAAACCAAGTAGTTGTCCCTCAAAAGAGGTCCATCAAGATAAATATAAGAGATTGGTCTTGCATCAATTAAATTTGGAAGTTGATTTTGCTCATTAACTTCCATCATTATGGGCATGTCTATAACTGATGAATATCTTAAAAATAGCAATGTGGTTGCATTCAGGATATGCAAAGTATAATTTTTAGATACACTCAAGTATGTTGAGACCAAATAATCATGTCCTAATTCAAAATTATCTATATAGATATCAGTGAATGATCAATTGATTACATGATAGGTGTCTAGTTGTTTCCATCAATATAGGTATCTCTACAAGTGGCTATAAGAATCTCAATGTGACTACATTTGGGATATGAAAAGTAAACTTTATAGGTGCACTCAAGTAGGTTAAGATTAATAGATCACATCCTTTGAAAATATACATGAATATGTCAATGAATCATCAACTAATTACATCCCATATGTCTAGTCATTTCTACCAATATGGGCATGTTTGCAATTAAGAGCTATGCTAAGAATGTCAATGTGACTTCATTTAGGAAATATAAATTACAATTAAAATGCATACTCGGGTAGGTTAAACTAATATACCATGTCCTTCACATATGTATATGGGAATGCATATGAATGATCAATTGATTACATGTTATATGTCTAGCCATTTACATAAGTATGGGTATGTTTGTAAAAAACTACAATAATATCAATGTAACTAAATTTAGGATTTATGAAGTACACTTTATAAGGGTACTTAAGTAGGCTAAGATTGATAGATCATGTCCTTCTCAAATATCTATGTATTTTTAACTAGATGATAAAATGATTACATGTCACATTCATAATTTTTTCCATCAATATGGGTGTCTCTGCAAGTGACTACAAGAATTTCAACATCACTGCATTTAGGATATGTGAAGTGCATTTTTTATATGTAGTCAAGTAGGTTGAAATAATTAAATTGTACCCTTCACAAATATATGTCCAAATTTCAAATAATGATCTATTAATTTAATAATAGATGTTTGGTCACTTCCATCATAATGAGTGTGTCTATAAGTGAATACAAGAGTATCAATGTAACTCCTTTTAGGATATGCAAAGTATAGTTTTTCAAATATCCATAAATACCTTCTATATTTAAATAACTCCAACATTTGAAATTTCACCACTCATCACATCTTCTTCCATACCCTCATTATATAAAAATGGCCCCAAAAAAGGAAATAAATGAAAAATGTGAAGAGGAAAAAAAGTGAGAATAAAAGGTCAAAAAAGAGGAGGCCAAAAATGAATAGGAAAAATAGGATTTTTTTTATGAAGAGGGATATTAGGATGTGGGCAAAGAGGAAAAGGAGGTGGAAAACAAAGATGAAGAACCAAAGGACGAAGGTCACTCCCACTCTCCTAACTTCAGTGACTTTGACTATGACTTTGAAGATATGGAGAGTGATGAGCCATGACAAAACTATACTTGGGATGACGATTATTTGTTTGATAATAATGTAAATGACAGTGATAAAAAAGATGTCTAGTTAGTCTATCTCCTTTGCTTGTAAATGGATTTATGATTTAGGGTTTCTTATGTAGCATGAAATTGTGTGTGTTATAAACTTTTTATAAAATATAAAAAATGTGTTTTGGATAGTTGTGTTTAATAATTTATAAATTAACCAACAATTTTTATAATGATTCTTTGAACAAAAGTTTAAATCACACTATAAGTCATTAAAATGTATTTTTTTCAAGACACGTACATAATATGTTTCGAATGTTTATTTTGACGTAATTATTTTTCTTATTTGTTCCAAAAGATTATGAAATTTCCCACTACTCATATATTTCCAACATTTGAAAACTTAATTTTAAATATTTTTTCAATGCTTAAGTTTTTAAAATGTACTTTTTTTATTTAGACACTTCCAAAATACATTTCTAATTTTTATTTTAACATAGTTATACACACACACACCAAATATATAGTGTATTTATGAGTTTTAAAATCCATCTCAAATTATTGATTCATTTTTAAGCCACTCAAATATTGTTATTTATTATTTTAAACACCAAAGGAGTCATGAAACTTGACCTATAATGTATAAAACAACAAACACAATGACCTTTCATGTCAACTTTTTTGTTTTTTTATATATTCATGTCTTGAGAAAGAAAACAATGGGGATACAATCAACATTAAGATCACATTTGAGGGGTCTATTTGGATATGTTTATTCATATTTTTTAGAATATACTTAGAATTTTCTATATTTATTTTAGGGAAAATGAGAGGGAAATAGAAACCACAACAAGGAAAATGGAAAGAAAATGAAGGAGAATCTTCTATAAAAATTAATTGAAGGGAAATATTGAGAAGGCCTAATGAGGATGAATCTAAAACTTCTCAACGATACATTATATGTACCCATTGTAACACACACCTCAAAACAAAGCCCACTATTATTTTAAAACCTCATATCCAAAAGTTACAAAAAATAAAAAGACAAACTCTCAAGGATAACGCTCAGCTAGGTTGAAATAATTTCCATAACAATGTTCATAATTTGCTTCAATACAAGGTACAAATAATGTTGCATTTTTTTCTTAATAGATCTTCCTTGAGTATCCCAACAAACCAATGCATTGGCCCTTTCACACAAGACTATGGTCTTGCACGCTTACCTAACGTGCGAAGCAAGAGACCAATTCCCCCAGGTTATGTTGTGCAATAACATTTACTCATATTCCTTATGTTAAACATATATTTAACTAGATATTATATAGAGAGAAATATAAACTACTTTAATCCTAGGATCATCATGTTTAACCACCATAATTATGCACCAGAGTGCCATAAAGTTCCAAGATTGTTACTTAGATGAAGAAAATATTTGTATAGATTTCATATTAAGTTACAGTCATCTAAATGCTCAACTCAACCTCTTATAGATACACAACTTATCCATTTACTAAATATGAACACAAGAATAGTTATAATATCCTTAACTTCATATATTAAGCTTTCACCAATTATATTAAGAAAAATTCATCCTCCTAGTGCTTTACAATAGGGGTATTTATATTTGTGTATCCCTAACCAAATATTTAAAACATTAATAATAGGAGTAATTAAGCAATGAACTCTCAACAAACTGAGTCATGGCACTCTATCAACTAACTTATCTTAAGGACCTATGACATTATGACCCCTATATACTCAATCTATGATAGATCCTTCATGTCATGTGTTCATCTCCTTGTGCATTGCTATAAAACTTCTGATAGATAAAGTCTAGGTGACCCATATGAATCACTTCTTAACTTATCTTGCTTCCCATGTGCTCCCCAAGTCTTCTTCTATTGTTCAAAGTCCTATTATCTTAGGTTCCTCATGACTAATTATCCTTTGACTAGGTCTTGTCGCATTAGTACTTCCATGCAGTAATGTTTTGGTGCCCTACAAGTTCCATGCCATGGTGCTTTCGTGTCATAGTTTTTTGGTCAAGGTTATTTTTTCACTATGTCAATTTCATGCTAAAATTTCAAAACTCTTAGCTAAAATTTGGGGGCCAACATCACCCCACACTACGCTCTTAGTCCATCTCAGACTAAGTCTCAATGGTGGCATCTGCCAAAAATTTAGGCTCCATCTACTTGATCAACTTCTTGACATTGTCCCAATATGATAATGTGTTGAGTAGCTTAGTAGTTATTACCTCAATCACCTCCTTAGACTTATTCATCTCCTCAGGTTGGATAGATGTCTCATTAGCATTCTTAACCAAATCATCCAAGGATGCATTGGCATCCTTTTGGATATCTTTGAGCATCGAGACTTCTTCAACAACCTGTCCTAAGAGGGCTATAAAACTAGCATTCAATTTTTGATGATGTGTATTCATGTTTTCTTCCATCATCTCCACATCCTTGAATGCTTTGGTGAACTCAGTGTGGTCTCTTATTAAAAGTGCAACATCAACCATTTGTTGCCTCTAGCCTTCTTCTGCTTGGATTTGAGCCTCCAAGATCTTATTTGGGCACGTCATCCATTCAAAATTTCCATCTAAATGGATATGGTATCCCCAACTCTCTCTAGGACATGCTTGTAGACTTCAACTACCTTAGTGAATTGCTCTACTGACTCCAATCCCTCATCTCTAAGTGTGGGTTGCTCCTTGCAACACTTCAACAAGAGGTTCACTAAGGTTTCTAATTTGTCTATGGAATCATCATCGAGAGGTACACCATCTGCTAGCACTTGCTCTTATCCCAAAATTATCTTACACAAATTTAATGTTTTAACCCTCACCTATATGGCTTCATTTACCTACTACTTCAATGTAGCCACTTCCTCAAAGAGCACCTTCTTGGTAGAAAATTTATTATTATACATACGCACTACCTGAGTATGTTCATTCTTTATACTACATGCATTAGAATCTGACAAAATATTTTGGCACATGACCTTCAAGTCCATATTCAAAATTATTACACTTGCTTGCAGAGGGGTGGTCTTTTGGGGATCCACCCATAGTGGTTTGGGCAGTGTGGGAGCATCAGATCCTAAAGAAAGGCTATCTTGGGGAGCTCAAAGGCATGTTCCTCATTATATATGTCTAATAAAAAAGACACTTGTTTTCTTATCTCCAAGGTTGCATCATAGGTAATGAAGTGTGGCCATAAATATAGCATCTTTTCAATGATGCCCGCTTGATATCGATCATGTAGATTGGTAGATGCATCAATAGTGGGTTCTTCTGTGAACTCAGTTAGCTCCTTCCCTTTATTTGAGTCACATTCTAATACCTTGACCTCTACATTAGTAGTTAAGGAAGTGCTATTGACAACTATTTTACTCATCTCTTGCTCTTCACCATCCTCCTCTTTACCATAAAGGTGTTTAACATCAAGTGGTGAGTCATCAAAGATGGCCTCCTCTTACAACAGAGATGGTATCTTCTCATAATCAAATTAAAATGCTTCTGTATGGACTGTAGGGACTTCCTGCTCATGTGCTTACTTTGTGGCTCATAGATATGCATCACCTGATGAAGGAAATTTTGGGGGAGATCGCTGTGAAGATGTTTTAGGGGGTGAAGGTAGAGTTGGAGAAATGTGTTGAGGAGAAGGTGGGGGTGGATGGAATTGTGGAAGTGGAGATTTGGGTAGAAAAGGTCAGGGAGGAGATGGGAGCAATGGAGAAGGGAAAGGTAGATAAGGGTGAGATGGAGAAGGGCACGATGGAGATGGGTGTGGTGGAGATGATCAAGGAGGTTAGGGTCTAGGTGGTGAGGGGCTTGGTCATAGTGTCTGTGTAGTCTTCTACTACTTTTATAGTGGTTACTAACCACTTACACTAGCATCATGCTCATCCCACTTATTTTTCTTCAATGGAGGCACTAGTGGAATTTTTTACTTAGGTTTTATGCCCTTTGAGTCCTTCCTAAGTCCCAACATATAGAACAAGTTATGTACTTATTCTCCCACCAGTATTTACTTGACCTTTATGTCTATCAATTCCATCTCTTTTTTCTCCTTGTATGCCTTCTTACACAGATAGGCATACATTTTTTGGAGAGTATGAATCTCCAAATCAATCTTTTTGACTTCTAAGGCAATGGGTTATGTGTCATGGATCTGATTCATGGAGTCAATGATGTACCACATGGATAAGGCATACGGTAACTTTATCCATGCATAAAGTTCTCCAAAGGGACCATCCTGATGTGCATGAGAGAGAAGTACTACTTCATTAAAAAGTGTGTTTGCTCAACAGCTATGGAGGGCAAATATTTCAAGATGTGCCATTCGTTATCAAATGTCTCCTTCATGAAATTGAACCAATACTTCATTTTTATTTTATAAGAGGGGGTGATGTACCCTAGGCATGTAAATGCCTTATAGCGCTTGGTAGGGGACCTATGCTCAGGTGAGTAAGCTAACTTTAGTGATCCTAAGGTGTAGTCAGGTACATCAATCTCATCAAAAACCATTAAAATTAGAAATACACCCCATGAAAACCTATGTTTGGGTATCTAATGGGTCTTCTCTACATACTCAATAATTTTTTGACTAAAATACATTATCCAATTGTATTTTAAGCCCTGAGTGACTTGGTGGGTGATATAGAGATGTGCCATGTTAGCCTCCTTCCAATGATCAATCTCACTGATCTTGATCATGATGATCTGCACCACAACCCAGAGGGTAGGATCTTGTAGGTTCTTTATATGCATGGTGTGGCCCTGCTTCTGATACATCAGTGCCATGGCTATCTTTTGGACCTCCTCGGTGTCTATCAAGTCATTAGCCACATCTAACCATGAACACTACAGTCTTGATACTTTGCTTATCCTCTCAGGTGTGATCTTCATATAGCACCTAATAAAATAGAGATAATCCTCATGGATGTATAAGAGTAGGAACTTGATGGCCTCTATGGTTTTTCCAAAGTAAGGCAGATTGAGTAGTTAGAATAACCCCATAGTGGCTAATGCATTGAAGATCTTAAGATCGTACACCAACAGGTTCTTGGTGTTCTGGCACTCGAATCAATATTTATTTTGTAATTCAACCTCATTTCTAGGTTAGTGACGATTATAGTCAAAAATCATGCAATAAGGAACCTTGGAGACCTAATTTTCCACATGCAACATCGACTTAGGATACTGCATTTTATTAATCATTAGAAGCAGGGGTGGAGATGATTGAGTCTTCTTGACTTGTTGTGCCATACTTCCTTCTCCCCTTTTCATGCATTATGCTTGGTCCTTTGGTGTCTCTTCTCTAATGAATACCATGTCTCCTAAAACTATCTCCTCTTCCTTTGGTATCATAGGTAATGGATTAGTCCTTAGGTCCTTTTTCTTAGGCTACATCACCCTTCGAGGAGCCTAAGGGTTGACATGCGGCCATCCAACATTCCCAAAGGAGTACATGGCTACTATTTTTAACTTCAACTTTTCATTCTTAATGGTCCTCTAATTGTGGACTTTATCTTTAACCTATAACTTATCCTTTGTCATGGCCATGTCCCAAAGTTATCCTATATTTTCTTTTATAGACAAACTCGTAATACCTATATAAAAATCTACAATGCTTCATATATTTTATCATAGAATCAAAATAACTTGCTTTACTCTTTGTCTCTGGTATTATTCACTCTTAGATCTGTTAATCTCAAATGAATGTAAAGGCAAAACATTAAAATGACTTAACTTGTTTATCTATAGGCTTGAGGGGATGGTTTGCATTTACTATCCTCTTTCAGCTCGTCCATCACTTCTCATCATAAATGCATGTTTTAATGATCACCACACTTTGATCATCATTTCTCATCATTAATTGATTTAATGGTATTGTCTTGTCATGCTATTGGCACATTTCTCACTACCACTTATTCATTTTTATTAATGATACATCCCATATCGCACCTTCCTTTGAAGTGGAATACAGCTATGTCCCTCACTTGTAGAGTGGAAGAAAATTGTATTTCTTTTTAATTTTCAAACTATTTGGCAAGAACACCCTATCCTTAGGTTATTTAGTTTATGTGATTTTAATGACGTGTATGTCTTTAAGAAAATGTATGCCCTAAGTACCTTGCATGCTATCTTTAATCATGAAACAAGATTTCTCTTACCCCACACTAAAACTGAGTCATGGTCCTCCATGAAAATACAAGTATACATTTTTTTAAATAAAATGATTACATTAAATAAAATTTGTCCACAACAAAGGTAGTTATTTTATTAAAAAATAAGAAATCCTAAATTATGACATAAGCCTTATTGTTTTACAAAATTTTAACTACTCATAAGTGAAATACGGTTGGAGTTGACTGCCATTGTAATGCTCAAGAAGGAACTAACCATCTAACCTTTGTAACTGATAAGCTCTAGTAGGTTGAATGTTATGAATGATAAAAAGACCGTCTTAGTGAATACAAAGTTTCCTAGAATGGTGCACAAACTTGGAGTTATGTATCAAGACACTCATTCCCAGGAAAAACATTTTGTGCTTTATGTGGCAATCATTTCATGCTTTCTATTTGCATTTTTCCACATGTTGACTCCAATGAGCAAGGAAAGAGGCTTCACGAAGATTGAACAAAGTATCTAGGCATGTTTTTAAGGATGAATCCTCATCTAATTGTCCTATGTGCATAATTCAAAGAGACGGTACCGAAAATTCAATTAGAAGAACCACCTCTTTGCCATATACTAAATTGAATGGAGTGCTTTTATTTAGGCACTTTTAAGTCATTCCATAAGCCCACAATATTGTAGATACCCTTTCATCCCAATCAGTTCAACCAATATTACAAATCTTCATCAGGGTGGTGCCTAGGATGTTGTTGAAGGCCTCAGTTGTGCCCTTAGCTTGAGGGTGATACGATGTTGTTTTATGGTGTACAATCATGAACTCATCCAGTAAGATGTAAATAGTTTCATTTAGGAAATGGGTACCACAATCACTCATGAAACTAAGTGGATAGACAAACTGAGTTATGATATGCTCCCAAATGAAATGTGTAGTGGTGGAAGCTATATAATCTCTTGTTAGCATAGCTTCAACCCATTATGTGAGGTAGTCAGTTGATGTTATGATATACCAGGAACCTGTTCATCATCTAACTAGAGTGATGGGGCCAATAAAATCAATGGCCCATTTATCAAATGGTTCCTAAGAGAGAATTGGTTCTAGAGGCATGTAATATCATCAGTTTGGTTTCCCTATGCATTGACACATGTCACACCACCTAACATATATCTTAGCATCTTGAAAAAGAGTAGGCCATCATAATA
Organism: Torreya grandis; assembly: GCA_037957365.1. Lineage (NCBI taxonomy): Eukaryota > Viridiplantae > Streptophyta > Pinopsida > Cupressales > Taxaceae > Torreya > Torreya grandis. The sequence goes on from JARHVA010000182.1 coordinate 4,415,655, forward strand.
TAGTTAGTAAAAATTTGTGCATGGTAGCTTCTCCAACATAATATCCTCCAGCAATACCTTCATAAACTTCTTGAAGGACCTCAAAATGCTCATGTTGCATAACATAATGTTGAATAACCTCGTCACAACTAATCTTATAAATATCTCCTCTTATGAGTTGAAAAGGTGTGGCATAGACTATGAGTTATTTCTTAGCCTAAGGGGTGAAAAAGTCGAGCTCTGATCTAGTGGTTAAAAATATGGTAAGCTCCTCAGGTACATGAGTAAAACATAAGAGTTGAACATTAGGTAATTCATCTTCAATCGTGTGTGGTGGCTCTCCAGACTCAATTTGAGATAGATGGTTAGGTCCACAATTGGCTTTTCCAAGTTTAACCATGATAAAAAAATTGTAACTCTTGGAATAATAGTATCCATCAGTAGATTCATCCATATAGCATAGGTTTGTTTACTAATTACTTCAAGGTCAAATGATATTTATAAAATACAAGGGTGTTACCAAAAAATACTGTCAGAACTTTTGCAGAGCATAGACCATGGACAATGCTTTGCACTCCATGGTGGTGTAATTTCTCTCATTTGGAGTGAGTTTTATACTAGAAAAGTAGATTGGATAATTGAGGTGACCTTCCCCTGGTTATGAAATAATTGCACCAACTACCATTCCAAATGCATCAACATGGACATGAAATGGTTTTGTCCAATTTGGGAACTAGAGAATTAGAGTAGTAACTAGCTTTTCCTTTAAAGTTTCAAATGCTTCTTGATAGGAGCAAGTCCATATGAAGTGCTCATTATGCTTTAGAAGTTCCTCCAGGAGTATGACAATCTTTTCATATACATGGATGAATTTTTTTATAGTATCTTATATGTCCTAGAAAGGTACAGACCTCACATTAATACTTGGGCATTGGGAGTTGAAGAATAATGGATACCTTTGTTAAGTCTACCAGAAGTCCAGCTTTACAAATAATGTGTCCTAGGAGCACACTGAAAGGTGTAACAAATGGGCACTTCTTTAAGTTTAGTGATATTTATAAGACTCGACAGTGCTCAAGCATGAGCCTTAGGTTAGAACAATGGTCCTTGACCAAGTCATAGACCATCCAGTCATCCAAGTAGACTTGAAGATAATTATGGATGAAATCTTTAAAGACTTCAACAACTATACATGAGAACATAGTTGGTTCATTTTTTAACCCAAAAAGCATGACATATATGCAAATGAACCCTATTCAGTAGAAAACATTACCTTTGGTTGGTCTTCCTCAGCAATCTAGACCTAATGGTATCCCAGAAATCCATCTGTGAAAGTCTATATCTCACATCCAGCAACACCTTCAAGGATTTCCTCTATGAATGATGTTGATAAAAGATCAGTGACATAGGATGCATTAAGTACTCTGTAATCAATGTAAATTTAGAGCCATCCATCTCTCTTTATACTAATCACCATAGGACTAATCTATTTAGATTCATCAATGGGGATGATTACTCCAATGTGTAGCATACTATCAATTTCTTTTTTGATGTGTGCCCATAGATTAGGATTCATCTTATATGCCCTTTTTCTAACTAGTTGAGCACCATCAACTAATTGGATATGCATATTTCCTAAGGATGGATGAACTCCTTTCATCTCACTATAGCTTCTTGTAAAGACATCTTGACATTATTTTAATAGCACAAATATTTTTGAAATTTTAGTGTCAGTCTAGTAATTACCTACAATAGCCATCTTTGGTTCTTGTTCTATGTTGATGTTGCACTAGATAGTTTGAATTAGCCCAAAGTAAGGGTTATCTATATTGGCACCAGTATCCTGAATAGCTCATGTTCCAGAGTCTATAGGGACATCTAAATGGTTTTAAAAAGGGTCAATTGGATTGGATCCTTCACCTTTTTCCACTTGAAACACTAGCTTTTGTTTCCCTAGACGTATCTCTTCATGTCGGTCCTAATCAAGGACTACGTGAAAACAATTTGTGTTGATGGTTCATTGAAGAGATGTAGAGATTTTTTAGGAACATGATGGATATTTCTTAGATTATTTTCAATAGGACTTGGGTCATAAATAATTACTTCATGCATGGATTGGAGAGTGAGGCATAAATCCATCCTTGAGAAATAGGATAGTGTTGATTTCATGTTTTCCTTCAAGAGATGCCAAAATTGGGTACCCATGTGTCATTCTTCATGAATATACCATGCCCATGCCCAAAAGCATAAAGTTCCATATAATTCATTCACCCATAGGTACCCTATTAAGTATGACTCTTCATCTTTCCACATTCTCTCGTAAGCTTTTATATGGGGTTCAAGTGCTAGTACTCCACTATAGCTAATTGTTCCCCTAAATTTGTTATCGTGATGAAACTAATGATGTAAGGCAGAGTGTAATTGGTCCCACTAAAGGAGTTGCTCATGATGGGTTCATCACCATCTTATAGTTACACCATCTAAGAGGTGAACCAAAGATTGAATATAATCAATGTCAATATGATAAAATTCCTCAAGGCATTAGACAAAGTTGCAGACTTCCATTTATCCATGGAAGCATGGAGCTTCATCGAGTCTCTCTAAAGGTACATCTATTATTTATCCCCTCATGACTTGTCCATTAATAATGTAGATGAACCTATTATGTTTATGAATATATTAAAAAAAAAAGGTCTCCTGACTTCCAATAGCACTACATACTCTTTCAGTGAGGTTGTACTTGCTATGCACCCAATAATTACAAGCATTGCTTGTAGTGTCAGAAAGGGACTAAGTGTTCATCCATCAGAGGATGCCATCAGGAGTAGGGTCATGTTGCTCATTACCTATAGTAGTGACATTATAAATTTGGTTTATATCTTCTTCCACATTAACATGTTTGATGTATTGGGGCTCATGTGTTTGATCGAAAGGAATAATAATGCACTCGTCAACATTCTCAAAACTGATGTAACATTTTTTGAAAATTAAATCTACATTATTTTCATAACATCAAGGTCTCCCCAATAGATTTGGGAAGTAATTAACCTCTTCTAACTCAAGAACCTCAAAATAAGATTTAAAGGGTACTCCAAGTATATCAATTGTTGCATTCTTGAGGAATCCAATTGATAGAGCATGAGTTTTATTGGCCATGAACAGTACATGTAGTAAAGGTTTTTGTACTAGACTAGTCATTTTTCACCATGCTAATTTCATGAGGAGATTGAATTTAGTGATAGTGTCAACTAGGATGTCCCAAATTACCCAGCCATCAATGATAGCATTCACTAGTATCTCCTTATCTTCTAGAGGCATAAGAAGATTCAGGGTATCTTGTTGTCAAGCATGATTCAATTGATGATCCTCAATCTATCGAGTCACTAAATGTTGAGCATTAATTGGTGATTGTATCTAATTTTTAATCCAAATGCTTAATTGTGGAATAATGTCATCATCCAACATATGCTTGCAAAGCTTCTAGAAATCCTCTTGCACCAAATTTTGTGGCTTTACTATCTTCTACAGATCAACACACTACATTACTTATTTATCTTTGAGAAATTGGAGTTATCCTTCGAGTTCTTGCACCAATGTCATAGTGTCCTAGAGCACATCCTTTTATTGTTGGGCATCAAGATACTTTCTTGCCTAAGGCTCCTCATGATGTACCTTATCAATAAGAGTGGATGTGGATTGAGATTGTCCTCCACTGTGTGTAGTGATATTCACTGTTTGTGTTGTTAGGGTGGATAAATGTGCACACCAATGTGTTTTATCTATACAAATCATACCTACACCCTTTTCATTTATGTCCTTATTAATGGCTTTGTATAGGTCAAGACACTCCTCTAGTCGATGGTCCTTTTTACAGAAAACACATGTAGGGTAAACTAGATAATATATTTAATAATGGTTTAGGGATCCACACTTATAACATGTTATTGGTGGGAAATGACCACCTCCTCATCCTCATCCTCTACCTTTGCCATGATAGCCACCATTATTCTAATTTTTACCTATAGAGGTTTGACACATATTGTGCATACATGCTTCATGGATGTCACTAATTAGTCAGTAATATTTAGTGTCATGAGTGTAGGAATTATATATTTTATAATAGTTAGACAACTTTAAGTGTGTTTCTCACTACAAAAGTGGACAAGAGTGTACATCATGATCTTCATGATAGATTTCACATGACTACTTCAGTACAACGTCGATGTTCTTGCATGGGTAGTTACTTTGAGTATGTCTTTCAGACTCGTAATCAATACACCAAAGACCACTACGAGTATTGTGTGCATTATTTGTAGTTAATTTCTTGAGATGTGATGCCATTGAAGCTATTTAGGCTTTTATGAAAGGACTGATCCCAATATCAATACTACCAACTGCTTCAATGCAAAGGGTGGCTTTCAAAGCCTCGTGTAGGCTAGTGAAGGTCTTTTGGAATAATTTTCATTGGAAAGGTAGTAACAAACCTCCCATAAAACATTATGCATGATGAGTATCATTGATTTCAAGTGATAACTTTGACAAGAGTGTTTTGAACCTAACGTCATACTCTCATACACTTTCAGTAAGTTCCTCCTTTATGTCCTTTAGCATGACTATACTTTGTTGTTCAAATTTAGGAATATCAAATTATTGAAGGAATGTCATTTTAAGTTGATCATAGTCCACCGCTACTTGTTGAGGGTTGAACTTTTTATACCATTTATGCGCTCACTCTAATAATGTAGTTTCCTCATGCCCCCCAGATGAATTCACATTTATGGACATGTTCTATAGCATTTCCATCCCTCAATATTTAGGTAAGTGAAGGGTCATTTTGTAATATATTATGGACAACTAAGGTGATTGAACTAGTGGTTGTTGAGGACCTCCATATTCTATCCTGTGAGGAGGAAGTCCACTACTTCCTCCTACACCACCTCCCAATCTACCTCCAGCACCTCCAACAATAATGCATGTGCCATGGGGTATAATGGTTGGTTGATTAATTACACTTGGGCCTGTGTTCTATCCACCTTAAATGCTAGGTCTGCCAAGCATTCTAAATTACACCATGAAATTCCCTTAAACAAGGAAGGAAAGTGTTAAGTCCATATAAATGTCAACTGGCTTAGTTCTAATACCCTTTACAAGTTCAGTCTCTGATTCTACACTATTTGTATCCCAATTACGTATATGTATATCATTTGATTCAAAATCATAAGCATGCACTATAGTTGGGGAGTCTGGTTGGTTCAAGATTGGTTCTTTAGTTTCAGTTGTTTAGCTGGGTTCTTCTTCATATGATAAAAGTGACATGAGGAATGGTTATGAAATGATGTGGTCCTTTTTGTGTGTTTCAACTTCCTTCTTGATCCTAACATCACTTCTTGAATTCTCTCAATCTCTTCTCACACCACTTACTCCTATAATATTATGTCAAGCTTCATCATACTTCTGCTTTCATAATACCCGCTGAATGGCTACCATTTTAAACCTACAATCTTTTATCAACTCTTCTTCACTCCCTATCTAAATGTGCAGTTCATAAAAAAAGGTATTTATCTCTCCATTGGCATAGTTTCAAGTCCATAATCAATAAACAACTTCTTGATTTCTAATTAAAATTTTTGAATGTAACGGTCATGTGGTTCTCTGAGGAACTAGAACTTGGCTTCTTTAGGACATGAATATGTATTTATAGTGTAATCCAGAATGTAGCTATTCAAAACTCCTCTCCACCAAATTTCGATAGCTCACGTCCATAGAGCTCCAAGTCATGATAAAGTTCTTTGTCATTCTAATGTCTAATACTATCTCCTCCCAAGGTTTCATGATTGTCCTTGAGCATATGTAGATAACCAAGTGTGAAAATGAATCAGGACCTTAGCAAAGAAAGTTTAATACAATGCACTATAGGGATTCTTCTCTACCCACTACCATGTGGAAACTCCAGGTTTAAGGTAGGGAATTACAAAATTATCTTCAACTCCTATAATCTATTGTTCAATATTCTTAAGGGTGATACGCTCAAACATCTTCTAAATGTGTAACAAGTGTTACAGGTCTCAAAAATAGAACCAAAATTTTGTGTTTGTATTATTAATATAGCTTTAATGTTGAAGTGTATCCTAACAAACTAGTGTGATGGCCTTTTCATGTAAGATTGTGGTCTTGCACGCTCACTCAAAGTGCACAGCTAGAGACCAGTTCCCCTAGGTTATGTTGTGTAGTAACATTTACTTATATTCCTTATGTTAAACATATATTTAACTAGATATTATACATAGAGAAATATAAACTACTTTAATCATAGGATCATCACGTTTAACCACCATAATTATGCAAAAGACTACCATGAAGTTCTGAGATTATTACTTAGATGAAGAAAAGATTTATATAGATTTCATACTAAGTTCCAATCATCTAAATGATCAACTCAACCTCTTATAGATACACAACTTATCCATTTAATGAATGTGAACACAATAATAGTTATAATATGTTAATCTTCCACCAAGTATATTAAGAAACATCCATCCTCCTAGTGATTTACAACAAGTGTATTTATACTTTTTTATCCCTGACCAAGTATTTACAACATTAATAACATGAGTAATTGATCAATGAACTCTCAACAAACTAAAATTCATGGTGCTCTATCAACTAACTTATCCTAAGGACCCAAGCCTTTGTATCCCATATATACTTGCTTTATGCTAGATCTTTGCTGCCATGTGTTCATCTCCTTGCAGCCCGATGTAAAACTTCTAATGGATAAGATCTAGGTGACCCATATGAATCATTCCCTAACTGGTCCCACTTCCTATGAACTCCCCAAGTCTTTTGTTATTGTTCTGAGTCCTATGCTCTTGGGTTCCTCATGACTAATTATCCTTTGATTGGGTCCTCTCACGTTGGTACTTCCCTACCTTAGTGCTTTTATGCCCTGTAAGTTTTGTGTCATGGTTGTTCCATGCCATAGTTTTCTGCTCAAGGTTCCTTTCAGGTTGTGTCAGTTCCACACCAAAATTTCAAAACTCTTATCCAAAATTTGGGGGCCAACAATCAATTTAATACAATTCAAAATGCCTTAACATTATCTCCATAGGAGTACAAGATAGGTTTTTAGTGTCAACCACCGTAATTAATCAAATGATATATCAAAAGTATTTTTTAGTAGGCATAAGAAGTCACTCCCAATTAACAGATGGTTAGGTATTCATAAAAACATCACATTATAGAAAGGACTAGTCCACTAGCAAATATCATGTTCTTACTTCATAGTTTAATGAGAATAAGGCATGACAATATACTTATACAAAGAAGAACCATGCCCACTTTCAATCCACTAATCAAATAGACTAGAAATTCCTCTAAGTATTGTCAATATTTAGACTAGTTGAATAATAAGGTACTTTTTAACTTCATTAAAATTAGGTCAACTCCTCACTTTCAAGGTGTTTGTTTAAGGTAAGAAGAGTGACTAGACTCACCAGATTACTAGAATAAGACAAGGGATTCATATCTCATTAAGTGCTCTCATAAATTGGAAATATAAGGTTCTAAACTTAATTGTTGCTTTAGTATATTTATTCCAAGGCATTGACAAGCATAATGAAGGTAACATGTTATAACTTTATCAAGTATATCCCTAGAATTCAAATATATAACCTATATTACCATTCTAATCATCAATTAACCAGGGGTAGGTACTTAAGTCACCACCTAAAAATTTAGTTTAGAATTCAAAAGTTGAAAGATTAATATAATCAAACACATATTCCTCATGGGTCATAAATAAATCAATACATATGGCTAAGCAAAATTCAATTTAGTAGGGAACAAAGATATTTCTTGATACAAATTTACTAACAATGATTAATACAAAAGGATGTCTATATGGTTCAATGTCCTAATCAATCCAAATAGATTTAACCAATGCTAGGGTAATATATTGCCTTCACCAAAAAACCATCAAGTCTATATAGAAAAACCGGTAACTAAGACATTGATGGAAGCCAAGGAGGAAGACCTATCACATCATCAATCCATATAACAAGATATTCCTTAAAGGTGTAAACATAAGAGGTCTCCAACATAGTATCCTTAAAACATGAAGAAAAATGGTTTAACGAGGAGAAATTGTTGTTATTCATACACTCAAGTGATTCAAAAGGATTTAGAGGATAATAAAGATAGCTTATATTACTATTTTTAGATATCTTGAGTGGAATAATTCTTGACTCGTATTAATCAAGAAAGTGAAATACAAAAAAATGTATAAAGCTTGATGATTGAATTCACATTATTTTCAAATTTCAATGCATTACAAACATAAATAATGTTTTTCTTTATCTAAAACATGCTCAAAGGACAACTAAAATTTACCAAGATGAAGTATGAGTAAGAAGGGAATCATCATATGACATCATGATAGAGAATACAAACTCCTCTTTCAAATATAGCTTAATACAATAAATCTTTATAATATAAAAAGAAGTGACATTTGAAATTCATCACACAAGTGATCCATAAATGATTTTGGATAGTAAGGAAGGTAGTTTAATTTTACATCTATGAAGTTTCATAAGTGGATTGATTCTTAATTTGTATCTCATTTCAAACAACAAAATACAATAACAAAAAATCTACTAATATATTGTGATTCCAACCCTTCATGATTTCTTCCATATCGTAATGTAAAAACATAACAACATAGAATGATAAATGTAAGCACAATGTTTTATTTTATATAAGCACATTCAAGGACTAGGTATAATCAACCAAGGTGCAATATAATTAAACAATGAATAATCATCTAATAATATAAAGAAAATATCTCTTTTTTTAGTACAAATTTATGATAGAAGAGTGTGACCAGATTAAGTTATAATCAAGAAAGAGAAGACAATATTCATTTCATAAGAGAGAGAAAAGAGGAGATGTTTCAATTGTTCTTATAAAAAATGGGCTAACACATTCAACCAAGAGTTTGACATCATAAAAGAGATATATTTCTTAAATCTTTACCATCTTTGATTAATCCTCGTCTTGCACTTAGTCAAAAAATGAGTTATATCAACATTATGCTAGCAAGGTTTTCTCCTCAACAATAGTTCTCTATTTAGCATAAAATAAAATATGCATATCTATCAAAATGATACTAGCATAAAATAATTTGAATACCTCCTTCAATTTGTGTAGGTGTATTAAAACATAACAATATAAGAAACAACACAAGGGCTCACTTTAAAGCAGGAATATTTATGCTATCAAGGGTATAAGAGGTATTTCATCATTTCAAATATTTATCTTCATTATCACATTTAATATCTATACCACATGTTTAGCTTGTCAAGAGCTTATTGCATTCATCACTTGTCTATTTCCATAAACACAAGACCATATTCAATACAAATTATTTTGACACAAGTAAGGCTTGCCCCAATAATTTTTAAATTTGTAATTTTATAGTTTTCTAATATCATCATATTATAATTCAACCTAAGCCAAAAAATGGAGGAATCACCAGAGGGAGGCATTGTAAATTTAATAGGAAATACAAAACATGGAGGAACAAATGAAGGTGTTCAAAAAATCACTTTCCATAAAGGAAAAAGGTGAACCAATCTTATTTATCAATCTTCATTCTTGCTCTGACAACTCCTTCTGTTCTACCCTTTTTGTTTTGCCTCTTTCCTCACCAACTAATTTTGCTAAGTGGGAAATATTTTATCCTCTAGATTTGATGTTGCTTTGCCAAAAAGCGTCTACCTAAAATCGAGAATTTTGCAGTCCTATGTGAATTACTATGCCCCATGTAACCATTTTAAATGTCTTTTTTGTAAATCTAGGAAATCTTTATTTTTTTTCAAACTACCTAGTGCATTGGACTTCCACCTCCCCTCATACCTTCAGATTTTCAAGGCAAGATTTATTTATAATCTCCAAGAGGGCATAATGTGAAAATAGTTCCATGCATTTCAAAATATCTTTTTTATTAAATTAATAATTCCAATTCATGACATACGTTTAATAAGGAGGTAAATACCAAGGCAAAGTATCCTATTAAATTCACCATTTACATCCTTTGGAAAGTCCTTTCCTAAATCCATATAAAGGCATAAATAAAAATTGACCTCCTTCTTATCAAAAAAAGAATATTCCCACCCTTAAGGGAAATAAATATGGCTTCTCTTAGATGTAAAAATATCTTAATTATAAGTCTTATCCAACTTTTCAAAACTAATTATTATCTATTTGTACATACCCATATAATCAAGGGTCTAATATGCATTTATGGGTGCTACTTCAAACTTTTCCACATTCATAATGACATCCCTCATCGAGTCCTCTGAAATAATTATTGAGAACATAAAGACATTGCATGGTTGATTATAATTTCACATTTTATTAATATTTATTTAAACACTTTAATTACTGATTGGATACTAGAATATTAAGATAGGCTTAATCCTCCTTGAATCCATTGCTCTTCTAAATTAAAAACTTGAATAAACCCATCCTATTTAATTTAAAAGCAAGGATTATAGGGCAAATCTATCCCAAGAATCTCAAAAAACATAAATTCCTTGTCATGTGTTATTGATTCCATTTTCAACTTAAAAATTAAGCAAATCCTAAGGTATGTAAAGAAGGAAGGAACCATGTCCACAATATTGTTGGATCCCATCCTAAAAGGAGGATACATCCAATCATGAATGCATATGGTATGGTTAATCAGATTATTAAAATGAAATCACCAAGAAAAAGATACTAAATTGTATTAATACAACACAAGAAAAAGTTCAAACACCACAAGGATTCAAAGAGAAATATGAAAGAGTAAGAACTTTGTCATTAGGTCAAAACCCTTGAAATGCTACTACAGAATAGGAAGGGCATTAAACCCATCATATTTTTTATTTTGTTCATTACCATATCATTACTAATAAATGTCTTTTTTTTTTAAAATTAAAATATGATGAAGAATCAATGTTCATATTTTTATAATAACACCATGAAACATTAAACCCATCATATTTTTTATTTTGTTCATTACCATATCATTACTAATAAATGTCTTCTTTTTTTTAAATTAAAATATGATGAAGAATCAATGTTCATATTTTTATAATAACACCATGAAACCTCCTCCATGTTGGATAAAAGCCCCTCATTTCAAATTTATTTTAAAAAGGGTGGAAAATGTTTTCAAACCTTGTGGTAGTGAATCCATCAATAAGGTGGATGAGGATGTGGATGTGGAGAATGTGGAACACTAGAGGAATGCCGAGAAGGATGAAGAACCTCTAAGGGTTGAAAAAAAAAATACTCATATTTTGTTTAATAAAAGAGACAAGTCTTAAGTTATGGTGCATGGTAGGCCTATTGCCAATGTGTGAGGGAGACTATTAGGTTTTTCACTAAGTAATAAGAGATCACACATTTAGATTTAATTTTTATAGCTGAGCAAAAGAATTGTGCAGTGAAATATTTTAAGATAATTTTTGCAAATAATATTTTTATAAAACACATAAAATTAGTAATGGGAGATTCCCTAAAGAAGGTAAAATATAATATTTTTTGGAAAATAAAAATAAACCCATTGATGACTGGAAACAATCTAAAAATATGATTATACAAAGTTAGGTTGGGAAAACTAGATTAGAAAATTGCCAAAAAAATAATGTAAGGAATTTCCAAAATAAATAAAAAAAAATTGGGTATTTAAAATCCACTGAGAAGAGGGTACAAGAGAACTATGCCACTCGTCATGTTAAAGGGAGAGAGGGAAGTCCACACATATTTTACATAAATTGTTCTCTATTATATTTTAATTTAAAATTTTATAACATAATATGTTTTATTTATTTTTATTTAATCTAAATTTGTTTTTATAAGTTATCAATTTCACATTTTCCAACAACATCAACTACCTGAGGAGATTGCTAACATAAAAAGAGTTAGGTTGCATACACCTCAAAGTGGGAAAAATGAAGACATTCAAAATACCCTTGGCATTTATTTTAAATAATCTTATATGTTTTGGGTACATTTGTTTTGTGAGTGAGCGAATGATCCAAATTTAGTGTTATTGAACTTTTATGGTGATTTATGAGGTTATCCCCGTGTAACCTCTACACCTACCTTGTGATTGTCATGTCTCATGACTAGGATTGTAACATCCCCACTAGGATTTACCAGAATAATGTAATTGAAAAAATAAATAAATAAATAAATAAAATTAACTCCACATATTCATCATTTGAATTCACCATGAGAATTTAATTAGAGATCTTAAATTAAACATACTGATTATGTTAACCATTAAATAAGTATGTAACAATTTATCTGGTTACTGATCACGATGATAAAAAAATAAGCAAATCAAGTATAAAGCTGATTTACACATTTAACTACATAATTTCCAAAAGGTAGTTACATAATTTCAGCCATTGTTGATGCAATACTACAACCACTATCGTTTAAGTACAAATGCATAAATATTACATTTCCATCAGGAATATGTCACAATAATAAATATAATACAAGATACAAGGCTCCATGGAGCATGATTAATAATGAATTCAATATCTTATAGAAATCTCAAGTTTATTCTCCAATGAAGTACTATTTGGGGAAGAAGAGGATCATTTAAGCACTTTTCTACACCAACCATGGACCATCAATTCCCTGTACAATCATCCAACTAGGAAATGTCTCTCCCTTCATAGATGGGTAGATAGTGACAGTGTGGGAATCTAGAGAGACAAGCTAGTACATGTGTGTCGTAAGATATCTAAACATGTTATGTAGTATAAAGAAAATACATTCTATCATGATATCACACAAGCATTCAAATCAAAGATATGAAATGACAATGTTTAGCTAAACATTACTTTGGCCAAAGTTTTCAAATAGTTAATGATCTATAAGATCAATCAAATTCATAGACACCACTTCATCAAATTACCCTCATCTTGCATTAGTGATGCTAAGTAGGTTAGAGAAGTCCATCTCCCCACTTATTTAGTACCATCAATGCGAGATTTGGTTAATTTAAAACATAACTAACATATTCAAATGGATTACTGCCTATCAGTAGGCATAAAATATGCTAGATATAAAAATAATCAAAGTACATACATTTAGTCCATCAAACATATCTAAAGAATCTCAATCATATTATTTATTTCAAAGATAATACACGTAAATAAGTACAGTCCTAATAAGACATACCATTCAAGTATAATTATACTTAGTCTACAAGCTACTAAGTATCAAAGTAACTCAAATGTAAAACTATCTAAGATATCAATATTTATTTCAGTTCATTGCCATATGCAAAACTTACAAAATACAATAATTAGTCATAATTCAATTCAGGGCTCAGAATTAAACAATACTCCAATTTTCATGTTAACCTTTTTCACATATAATGAGTTGTATGAATTTAACTACAGTATATTGCTTCATGGATTTCATCAAACGTTTAACAAACAAACTACATACCATATTTACAAGCATACTTCTTATACATATGTATATGTATATGTACGTAATCTTTCTTATACAAGTATAAGCCATAGACAAGTATGGTTAATTAATTTATTTATACAAAGAAATATATATATATATATATATATATATATATATATATATATATATATATATATATATATATATATATATATATATATATAAGCATACTTCTTATACATATAATATATGTTATATGTATATTTATTAGTACGTAAGCTTTCTTATACAGGTATAAGCCATAGACAAGTATGGGTAATTAATTGATTTATACAAAGATATTTCATATATATATAATCACTATAAATGTCTCATCAATTTTTTAAATATATATAATAGCACAATCATGTAGACTAAATACATCCTTTTATATTTTGTATTGTTCATCTTATGAATTTGTATAAAGATACAAATTATATATGTACTATGGTTGTGATGGCTCATTAACTTGTGAATTTCATATATAAACTTAGTCAATAACCAGTAAAGTTATATATAGGAAACAACATACTTCAACCGACTCAGCGTTTTAACTAAAAACAAATGAATAACTTTAACATATCCAAACCATAATATATTAAATTAAAAATATAGTACTCCACTACATTATTTCCATGATTGAATAAACAATATTAAAATAGCTAATGAAGTTGACACAGTCTTATTGTTCCCTTTATTGATAGTTTATGAATCAACAACTTTCAATTCTTATATCTACTTTGTCCATATTTAATATACAACAGAGTTTCCAGATCATATAATAGATCCATATAATTTAACTAAATGTCATAATATCATCTAAATGGTTAATAATACCCCTTCAAACCGTATGAAGTTTACTCAGAGAGCACAGTATGAAATGTAATACCATTTCATTTATATGATTTCAATAGCCATAAATACACAGGTTAATAATATATTCACAGACAACCCCCATTGTCCACTTTTTAATGTTCATATCCTATACTCAACCATATAAATGTTCACCTATATATTAATCAATCAAAACCTAGTCATATATATAATAGAGCATGGTTTGTACATACTCAGAACCACGTTTCAATAAGTTGCAATTTAACTAAGGCTCAACTATCGTTTTCACATTGTTTTACAAATGGAGTATATAGATCAAAACAATATGCTTTTGCATGTTTCCTTTAATTAGATTTGAATCCCCAATGACGTTCATCATTGTACCTCAAATCAAATTGTTATACACATATATACTAATTATGGTATGTACATATATACTTCGATAGGTATATATACTCCATGTCAATAAAAACCTTTAGGGTATGTATGCACACCCTTGTATATACCCACATATATTTATTTTAGACAAAATTCTAAGTTTTTAAACAACCTAATTTTATTCTAATTTTCTACATGGCCTCATATACAAAATTAAATTTGCCAAGATTTAGATTGGGTAATGTGGATGGTCAAACCATCTACAGGGCCCAACCTTTATCCATTTAAATATTTTAGCAAGTCTAACTTCTTAAACCCTTTTATGCAATCACACAAAAATACATGTGTTTTAACATCTAGGAATTCAAATGCATTACCAACCTGATAGAGCTTCCACAAATTCATTCTTGCCCACTAAAATTAATTTGAGTTCCTTCCTTTTCTTCCTGTTATCCATTGTTCTCCCACATTCTCTCTATGTGTCAAATCTCCTCCCCCTCTTTCCTTTTTGTTTCTTTCATTCATAACTCGATTGCCACCAGTTTCTCTCATTTTCCTTGGTTGAGAACAAGACCAAAATTGTGCATGGCGAGAATATCTCAACAACTCAACAGTTTGCCAACTCATATAAAGAATTATTAAATTGAATAATATGGTTTAACTTGAGTTTAACACATACCAAAAGCCCTAATTCACTCAAAAGTTCCATAGTTTTGATCATTATTTTAATCCAAAATCCACATGGTCATTTGACTTAACATGTTCATGGATAGACTTTACAAAGTCCAATTAAAATATCATTGCTAGTGATGTCGATAACTCAAGTATATCAAAAATATAAAACCACAACTCACATAATAATGCCAACATATTTGACTCAAGAATTAGTGTTAGATCATAGGATAGCTTAGGTAGTCATTAAATCATCTTAAACAAGGATCAATATTATCATGACTTCAAATAACAAAGTGACTAATATAAGTTAATAACAAGCTTTTGATGTAATAACAAATTAAACAATTGTTATAATAATATCAAGCACAATGATATTATAACTACTTAGTTATTTGTCAATACCACTATATATATTATCCAAATGCCTTTACTATCTTTTATATACAAAGGCATTAAGCCAAAACAATGATATTTTCTAAATATCATATAATAACTAGTTAATGTATTAAAACATTATAAAGACACTCCTAGTAGTCCATAAGTAACAATAAGTAAATACTAAACAAGCATATTTACTTATTCATTAAAGTAATATCATTTGCAATCATGAATACAATAACACAACATGATCATAAAGTAGGATTATACACTAAATCTATGTGTTATATCCATAATGCAATCACACAATTAGATCCACATAAACATTAAATGAAAACTAAAGCACATAATCAATCATCTAAATACAGATTACATAGTGGCACACTATAGCTAACAACTCAAATAATGCATATAAAGAATGCTAACTATCATGGTGTTTGCATGTGTTCCTAGTTGTTCCTTTGTCGTCCCCCAACACATATATCTTCACCATCCTCTCTGATGATGGTCTCCCTCCACCATGCTCTGAGGGATGGATCTTTCCTGCATCAAACTCATGATAAGAAGGTAGTTAGTCTATAATATCATGATATATATCCATAAAAAACTATTGTAACTAACAACATGATCGTAATATAAAATATATAAAAATATAGCTAACTCATAACAATTTAATCATGTAATCTAAGCAACATACAACTGTCTTATAACAACATATGACTTACAAATTAATTTAAATAGTAATTAGTTAGTTTAATAACCAAATAATCCATGAATAATTAGGTAAATCAACTTAGAGAGAAATCAAGATGTGATATCCTTTCCTCCTAAAGTTGGTCATCATCCTGATGATACTTATTCAAACATTAGTTCTGAATTTAAAACATTATTCAACAGAAAAAATAACATAATATGAAGCATCAAATAATGTAAACAAATGTGGAAATAGCCTGTAAAACTCATCATAGTCCTCCCAAGTGGCACTATCTTCAAAGTATTGGTCCCACAGGACCTTGCATTGTGACGCTTCTCTATTACACAAACATAATTTGTGAGTGTTAATTACTTTGATTAGTTCTACCATGACCACCCTGGGATCAAGAACCTGTAAAACATTCTAATCCAACACATGTGAAAGATCAGCTATATACTTTTTAATATAAGATACATGAAAGACATTATGAAATTGAGCTAAGATTGGTAACAATGCAAACCTATATGCTATAGGGTTGACCACTTATAAAACCTTGAAGGGTCCTACATATCTTGGTGAAAGTTTTACTAACTTCCAAAATTTAATCGAGTTTTTTGAGTCTTAACCTATAGAAACACTGTGTCACCTACTGAAAATTGATTAGTTATTCTATTCAAATCAACATAACTCTTATGTCTATCATTGGCATCGACCAATCTCTATCTGATTGTTTTGACTTGCTCTTCTATTTTTGAAAGTATCTCAAGTCCAAAGACTGCCCTATCTTCCACCCTGTCCCAATTCATTAGTGTTTTTCAACTTCTTCCATACAATGCTTCAAACAGTGTCATATTCAAAGTTGATTAGTATGAGTTATTGTAAGCAAACTCAATTAATGAAAGGTACCCCTCCCACTTGTATTGTTGATCCATGTAATACATATGAAGGAGATACTCTAAAACTTGATTAATTCACTCAGTATGGCCATTAGTTTGTGGGTGATATGTAGTGCTGAAGTTTAGTTGCATACCTAGAGCTAAATTTAGAGTCAATCAAAACTTAGAAGTCATCCTTTGATCATGATCATAAATGATCTTCTCTAGAAATTCATACAATTGATGCACTTCCTTTACAAATTTCTTCACAAGCATAGGTGCATCATCAGTCAAATTGACTGAAATAAAATGAGCTACCTTGTTGAATTTATCAACTACTACTAAGATATTGTTGTTAGATGGTAGAGCCTGATCTTATTAAAATGCCTAGTTCTCGATGGGGGGGGTTATCGGGGGGTTTACCCCCCTTTCGACTATGGTCTCCATGGGGGTCTAGGGGGAGATGACCATACATGGAGCCCCCTGGTGGGGGTTGTGGGGTAGCACCCCTAAAGCAAAAAATTTATGAAAAATGTATTGTAAAATACTATAATTTTGCAGTAAATCTAGACCGTTCAATATAGGTCATAAATCTAACAATAAAAATTATGTTGGTACATTTTTGTCCTAATATAACCCTCCTTTAATATGAGGGCATTGTAATCATGATGATGCATTATGTGTGAGTGAAAATGATATTACAGTGGATGTATTGCAGGTTTATCCCTTCATTTGTTAGACTTAATAAGAGAAGAACTAGTTGTTTTTGTGTGGACGTATCTCATATTGGGTGAACCATGTTAAATTGTGTTTCTCTTCTATTATGTTTTCTACATTTTATTTCCATCTTTATTTCATTGATATTTATCTACATTATATATTCTTAACACATGTCATGCTTGTTCCATGACAATAGTAAACCTTGGACAAAATCCATAATGATCACCTACCACTTCCATTCTGATATGTCATGTCGATACAACAATCCAACTGGATGCATATGTTCAAATTTCACATGTTGACATTCTAGACACTGAGACACAAAGTCCACTACATATTTCTTGATTTTTTTCAGAAATAGAGTGGTTTGAGTTATGCCATGAGTTTGGTTATTACTAGTTGTCTTGAATATAGGGTATTATGTAGTTATTTTAGCATTATGCTCCTCAAATTCTCTCTATATGGTACATACATCCTTCCATTATATCACAAAAGACCATCAATATCTATTCTAAATCCTTTATACTTAGGATCATGAGCATTCTTAGACAATGATTTCCTAACTTGATCATAGAATTCATCTCCTAACAAGAATTCAATCACTTGATACCTGAAAGTAATCTTAATAGTAGTCATGACTATTATGTACCTCCTACAACCTAGGGCATCAACTACTCTATTCTCCTTACCTTTGATATAATTAATATCAAAATAATAATTAGACAAGAACTCTAACTAATGTCTTTTATGAGCATTCAAGTTAGATTGGGTGAAGATGCACATGTCCCAAGTCATCAATCTTGAGCTCAAATAGTTTCCCCAACAAATAATGCCTCCAAACTTGCAAAGCATGCACAATTGTTGCAAGTTCTAGGTCATGATGGCACCTCATAAGGCTTCAATTTCCTTGATTCAAACGCTACCACTACATAATAACTCCTTCAAGTCCATCCCCAGACGCATCTATAATCATTAAGAACTAACCATTGAGATCAGGAACTCTTAGCTCTAATGTTGATGTAAGCCTCCTTTTCAGCTCCTACAAAGCAACTTCACACTTATCTAACTAGATAAAACTTTGATTCTTATATTTAGAGAGGCAATTAGATTAGCTATTTTATAAAATTTCAAAATGAATTTCTTGTAATAGCCCACTAATCCCATGAAATTTTTTATCTTGTGTGCATTATTTGGTGTCGACCACTCCATACTGGCTCTTTTCCAAATCAACTAAAATACCATTTGTAGAGATAATATGTCTCAAAATTTTCACGTTTTTTAAAAAAAAAATACACACTTGAATAACTTGCCATACAACTTGTGTTTTCACAAATGTTGCAAAACCAATTCTAGATGTTGAAGATGTTTTTCTTCATCCTTAGAATGTATAAGAATGTCATCTAAAAAGACCAAAACAAAGTGATCTAGATAATCTCTAAACACACTATTCATAAGATTCATAAACACTGTTGGAGCATTTGTCAACCCAAATGATAACACTGTGAACTCATAGTTCCCATATCAAGTTCAAAACATTATTTTTGTAATATCCTCATATCTTATCCTCAGTTGATGATATCCTACTCTAAGATCAATCCTAAAAAATACCATTTCCCCTCGCATCTGATTAAAAATATCATCTATATGAGGTAGCAAATATTTGTTCTTAGTTGTCACCTTATTCAATAGTCTGTAATCAATACAAAGACAAAGAGTACCATATTTCTTCTTGATGAAGGTAATTAGTGTACCCAATGGTGACACACTTGGTTTAATCAACCCTTTTGTTAACAACTCTAGGAGTTGAACCTTTAATTCAACCAACTTGGTGGTTATCATCTTGTATGGTGCTTTAGACTATGGTTATAATCCAGGTATGTTATCAATTGAGAAATCAAACTCATGTTTTGGAGGTAATCTTGATAATTCCTCTAGAAAAGCATCATGAAAATTCCTTAGAAAAGGATAATCTTCAAGGGATGGTTCCTTAGATTCCTCCATTTCATTTATCTTGACAATAAATACTTGACACCCTTTTCTTTGAGCCTTCTTGAGTTGCATTGCAAAAATATACCTAAGTCTCAACTCTCTTTTCTCACTTTGAATTTGTGTCTGATTTCTAAAATCATCTTGACACTCAACCTTATTCAGGTATCAATCAACCTTGGCCTTATGCTTTGCTAGCCAATTGACTCCTATGATAACATCATATGACCCTAGCAATATTGCACAAAGATCTACTACTATTGTGAATTCAGGTAACTTAATCTCAGCTTCAACTAAATACTTGTCAACTTTGACCTTTGACTCATTTTCATAATGTACCAACCATGCATTTGCCATTACTCCAACTTTTCTAGATAACTTTTTAAATTATCCTAGGAGCAATAAAATATTTTGTAGCCCCTGTATCTATCAAAATAAAAATTGAATGTTCAAATAAAATACCTGACAATTCTATGGGTGAAGCTTAGAATTTAGCTTATCGATTGTTAACTATTGCATGAATCCATTACTGAAATATTACCTGTTGTGAAGCAAAACCTTTATTTTTCAACTTATCTTGGGTACACTCATGAGAAAAATTGTCACATCCACAAATGAAGCAACATCTAGGTGGTCCTTTTCTGTCAAACTCTTGATTTCCCTTGAAACCACCTTTGAAACCATTACCTAGTTTCCTATTACCTGAACCATTGTTGAATATATCATTTTGATTTTTGAACTGGATCTTGGAGTCTCCACTCCTCTGCTTCTAGTTCTTCTTTTTTAAAGTTAATTTAGAACTTCTAATTTTTTTCTTAAACTTATCTCTAACCTAAGCAAGAGATTTCAACTTATGTTCCTACTTGAATACCTTCTCAAAGACCTAGTCTATGGTAGATGGCCCATGCACATCCACCTCACCACCAATCTAGGGTTTTAATCCCATGATAAAATTCTTAATTCTAAACCTCTCATATGCCTGATATTGAGTCACATACTTTAGAAGTTTAGTGAATTAATCCTAATACTCATTCATCAATAGGTCTCCTTGCTTAAGATACTAAAAATTTGTAAGCTTTTGATCAAAGTATAACTATGAAAGCTACCATGATCTAAATAATGTCATGAATTGCTCCCATGTGGTGGTAGTAGAGTTAAGGTTCATTTCCAACTTCTTGTTGGCCCACCACATAGCTGCTTCACCAACCAAATGGTAAACTTCCCAAACTACTTTAGTGACATCGAAGTAGTTTCAAATCTCGAAATACTTCTCCATATCGGTAAGCCATGCTACACAAGTTTCATATCTTTAGCTAATTCCACGAACACACAAGTTCTTGTATCCTGAGGCACTTCCTCATGCCTCTACTCTTGAGGGATTTCATGCTTAGCAGGATGCTTTTCAAGAACATCCTAATGGGCTTCTTATTCATGCCCATGAACTTCTTGTTCTAGGGTTATAATTTAGTCCCTAGTTTCAGTTATGGCTATGAGAATTTGATCCAACTTTGTTGCTTGTTCAACGGCAAATTGATTAGGATCAAACTAAGGGTTATTATCATTGACATTTGAAGGACCCTCACTAGATGCTCTAGCTCACAACATTTTCCTTTTTGGTAATCAGAAGGATACAAAATTTTGAGTGGACTCATTAAGTCCTAGAGTTTGAGCCACAACTCTAATACCACAATGTAACATCCCCACTATAATTTATCAGAATAATGTATATTTTAAAAAAAGTTTAAATCCGCGTATTCATCATTAGAATTCACTATGAGAATCTAATTAGTGATCTTAAAATAAACATATTGATTATGTTAACCATTAAATAGGTGTGTAATAAGCTATCCAGTTATTGATCACAATGTTAAAAAAAAAGCAAATCAAGTACAAAATTGATTTACACTTTTAACTGTATAATTTCCAAAAAGGTAATTATATAATTTCAACCACTATTGATGTAATACTACATTCACTATTGTTTAAGTATAGATGCATAAATATTACATTTTCATTAGGAATATGTCACAATAATAAATACAATACAAGATACAAGGCTCCACAGAGCATGAATCGTAACAAACTCAGTATCGTATGGTAATCTTAAGTGTATTCTCCAATGAAGTATGATTGTGGGGAGGGAGAGCATCATCTAAGTATTTTTCCACATCAACCATGGACCATCGATCCCCCACACAATCCCCTAACTAGGGAATGCCCCCCCCTTCATGGATGGGTAGATAGTGACAGTGCGGGAATCCAGAGAGACAAGCTAGTATCTGTGTGTTGTTGTACCATAGAAAAAATACATTCTATCATGATATCACAAGAGCATGCAAATAAAACTTATGATATGAAAATGTGTAACTAAAAATTAATTTGGCCAAAGTTTTCAAATAGTTAATAATCTCTAAGATCAGTCAAATTTATACACACCACTTGATCAGATTGCCCTCATCTTGTATTAGTGATGCTTAGCAAGCTAGGGAAGTTCGTCTCCCCATTTATTTAGTACCATCAATGTGAGATTTAGTTACTTTAAAACATAACCAATATATTTAAATGGATTACTTCCTATCAGTAGGCATGAAACATGATAGGTATAAAAATAATCAAAGTACATACATTTAGTCCATCAAACATATCCAATGAATCTCAATCATATTATTTGTTTCAAAAATAATACACATAAACAAGTACATTCCTAATAGGACATACCATCTGGGTATAATTAAACTTAGTCTACAAGCTACTAAGTATCCAAGTAACTCAAATATAGATCTATCTAAGATATCAATATCTATCTCAGTTCATTTCCATATGCAAAACTTACAAATACAGCAATCAGACATACTTTAATTCAAGGCTTAAAATTAAATAATAATCCAATTTTCATGTTAACCTTTTATGCATATAATGAGTTGTATGCATTTAACTATAGTATATTG
This sequence comes from Torreya grandis, assembly GCA_037957365.1. Lineage (NCBI taxonomy): Eukaryota > Viridiplantae > Streptophyta > Pinopsida > Cupressales > Taxaceae > Torreya > Torreya grandis. Next base: position 4,438,643 of record JARHVA010000182.1, read on the forward strand.
CTTCATGGATTTTGTCACTCATTTAACAAACAAACTATATACCATATTTACAAGCACACTTTTTTTACATATAATATATGTTATATATATGTATTAGTACATAATCTTCTACATACAGGTATAAGCCGTATACAAGTATGAGTACTTAGTTGATTTATACAAAGATATTTCACACACACACACACATTATAAATGTCTCATCAATTTTTCAAATATATCTAATAGTAAAGTCATGTAGACTAAATACATCCTTTTATATTATGTATTGTTCATATTATGAATTTGTATAAAGATATAGAGTATATATGTACTATGGTTATGATGGCTCGTTAACTTGTGATTTCCATATATAAATATATATACACTCAATCAATAATCAGTAAAGTTACATATAGGAAACAACATACTTCAACCGACTCAACCTTCTAACTATAGACAAATGAATAACTTTAACATATCCAAACTAGAATGTATTAAATTACAAATATAGTACTCCACTACATTATTTCCATGATTGTATAAACAAGATTCAAACAGCTAATGAAGTTGACACAATCATATTGTTCCCTTAATTGACAGTTTATGAATCAACAACTTTCAATTCTTATATCTACCTTGTCCATATTTAATATGCAACAAAATTCCCAAATCATATAATAGATCCATATAATTCAAATAAATGTCATAATATAATCTAAATGGTTAATAAGACCCCTTCAAACTATATGAAGTTTACTCAACATGCATAGTATGAAACAAAATATAATTTCATATATATGATTTCAACAGGGATAAATACACAAGTTATTAATGTATTCACAAATAACCCCCAATGTCCATTTTTTAATGTTCATATCCCATACTCGGCCATATAAATGTTCACCTATATATTAATTAATCAAAACTAAATCATATATATATAATAGAGTGATAATTCATACATACTCAGAAACACGTTTCAATAAGTCATGGTTTAACTAAGGCTCAGCCATAATTTTCACATTATTTTGTAAATAGAGTATATAGATCAAAATAATATACTTTGGCGTGTTTCCTTTAATTAAATTCGAAGCCCTAATGATGTTCATCATTGTACCTCAAATCAAATAATTATATACATATATACTAATCCTAGTATGTATATATATACTTCGGTAGGTATATATACTCCATGTCAATAAAGACATGTAGTGTATATATATACCCCTATATATACCCACATATATTTATTTTAGACAATTTAGACAAATTTCTAAGTTTTTAAACAACCCAATTTAATTCTAATTTGCTACACAGCCTCATGCATAGAATTATATTTGCATTACCAGAATTGCATACAAACCTAAGGTTTAGGTTTCAAGGTTTCATAGGATATAGATTGGGTTTTTGGATGTTCGAGCCATCCATAGGGCCCAATATTTATCCATTTATATATTTTAGCAAGTGTAACTTCTTAAACCCTTTTAGGCAATCATGCAAAAATACTTGTGTTTTAACATCCAAGAATTCAAACTCATTGCCAACCTGATAGAGCTTCCCCAAATTCATTCTTGCCCACTAAAATTGATTCGAGCTCGTTCCGTTTCTTCCTATTATCCACTGTTCTCCCATGTTCTCTCTGTGTGTCGAATCTCTCTCCCTCTTTCCTTTTTATTTATTTCCTTCTCAACCTAATTGCCACCAATTTCTCCCATTTTCCTCGATCGAGAACAAGACTAGAACTATGCATGGTGAGAATATCTCAACAACTCAACAATCTACCAACTTGCATGAAGAATTATTAAATCAAATGATATAGTTAAACTTGAGCTTAACACAAACCAAAAGCCTTAATTCACTCAAAAATTCCATAGTTTTAATAATTATTTTAATCTAAAATCCACATGGTCATTTGACTTAACATGCCCATGGATAGACTTTACAAAGTCCACTTAAAATATCATTGTTATTGATGTCGACAACTCAAGTATATCAAAACAATAAAATCACAACTCACATACTAATGCCAACATATTATACTCAATAGTTAGGGTTAGATCATAGGATAGCTTAGGTAGTCATTAAATCATCTTAAGCAAGGATCAATATTATCATGACTTCAAATAGCAAAGTGACAAACATAAGTTAATAACAAGCTTTTGATGTAATAACAAATCAAACAACTGTTATAATAATATCAAGCACAATGATATTATACTACAGAGTTATTTGTTAATACCACTATATAGACTATCCAAATGCTTTTATTATCTTTTATACAAAAATACATTAAGCCAAAATAATGATATTTCCCAAATATCATATAATAACCAGCTAATGTATTAAGACATTAAAAAGACACTTTGGTTAGTCCATAAGAAGTAGGAAGTAAATACTAAACAAACATATTTACTTACTTGTTAAAGCAATATAATCTGCAATCATAAATACAATAACATAACATGATCATAAAGCAACATTATGCACTAAATCTATGTACTATAGCCATAATGCAAACACACAATTATCTCCATATAAACATTAAATGAAAACTAAATCATAACTAAAGCACATAACCAATCATCTAAATGTAGATTACACAGTGACACACTACAACTAACAATTCAAACAATGCATATAAAAAATGATAACTATCGTGGTGTGTGCATGGGTTCTTAGTTATTCCTTTATCATCCCCCAACACCTCCATCTATGCTATCCTTTCTGATGATGCTCTCCTTTCGTCATGCTCTGAGGGATGGATCTTTCCTGCATCAAACTCACAGTAAGAAGGTAATTAAACTGTAATATCATGATGTATATATCTAGAAAATATTGTTGTAACAACTAACAACATAATCATAATGTAAAGTATATACAAATACAACTAACTCATAATAATTTAATCATGTAATCTAAGCAACATATAACTGTCCCATAACAACATATGACTGAGAATTTGATTTAAATAATAATCAATTAATCTAATAACGAAATAATTCACAGATAATTAAGTAAATCAGCTTAGAGAGAAATCAGGTTGTGACAAGATTGTTTGTACAATCCTGGCATAGTTGCAATTTCTATGTACATATTAAGGGGTTTGACAAATTAGAAGTGTTAACACTAACCTCCAAACCAAACCTTTGCCAATTCCAGCCTTGCAGGATTTTTCCATTTTAAGGAGTTATAAGTTGAAGTGTGCAAATATGAGAAAGAAGGCAAAACATTAGAAGCAAGTGCATGAGATTAAAAGCTTGCATTATGGATTCACATACCTTGGTCTTGTTTGTATGGTCCTAATAGTTGCTAAGATCATCCATATGAACTTGATAAGTATCGAGACTATCCATATAATGTTACCACTATTTGATTTTGGATCGAGATTTGAGTGACAAAAAAGTTCAAATATTTGCACATATAAATACAAACAAGTTGAATTATGACAACACCACAAAAATGACTTTAAAAGCCCTTGCTCATAGGAGCGACAACATTCTAAAAAGTAAAGAGTCCTCTATCATCTTCTACATTTGATTATGCAATTAATTAGACGTTTACTCTATTTTAAATACAAAAAGAGACTTGAAAAAACCTTAATTAGACATTGTTTACTCTATTTTTTTTTTTAAAGTGTAAAGGGCAAGGGCAAGGGGGTGGCAGGGGGTTTGACTAGGAACCCTAGACTCTAGAAGATAGACAATCAAACAGGGCCTAGAAAGCCCAAATACAACTGTCTTATACAAACAACAAATCAAGCCTAAGGACTACCAACAACACAAAAACAACCAAAAGACATCCAACCAAGGGGTTTTAAGGCCCAAACCCTCAAACCTGTAAATGAAACCAACTCCTAAAAATAAAAACATAAGATTCAAGAGCTATAACAAACAAGACCAAACCTTTTAAGCCTTACCTCCACCTTCCACGCGGTATATGCATGGCTCTCCTACTCGAAGCATGTTGGACAACTAGGCCTCCTCTTTTTTGTTTTTCTTCTTTCTCTGTACTTTAATTCATCCTCTGTTATTCTTCAAAAAATTTGGAGAAAAATATTTTCCAAAAGACACTTGATAAAGACATGTGCAATGTCTTTTGATTTATAGATAAATAAACAATAATTTTAATAACGTCCACGACACCAAAACAATCTATAGGACACATGGGTATAAAGCATAATTAAAAGAATGAAAAAGTTACTGAAAAAAGAGAAAATTTGAGTAATTGGGCCCTAGTTTAGACATTTGCTATTACTCTATTTCTGAAGATTTATTCACTCGCTATAAATTTTGGTCGGATGTCTTTCACTTTTTAAAAAAAATTCCTTCAAATATAACGAGCATAGATACCCTATACATATTATCGAAACATCTAACTTGAATGTCGTTATATGTAGAACATTCCATGAATAGTGCCTATTACATCTTAAATATTCTTGAAGTGGAGAAAAGATATTCTCTCCACACACAACATAGAAAATTGTTATCAGGGTAACATAGTCAAAAGTTTATCCGAAATGAAAGGAAACAAACATAGACTCTGTTTTCATGAAAATCATGTGTGTGATAAGGAAATGTGCTCACCGGATTCCAAAACAGGTCTCTCTAAACTGAAGTGCCACGTGGATAACGAAAAATAAGATCCCCATCCATGACAAAGTCAGAACTGACGCCATCTCATGGCGGAACGTTTGCTGACGATGATTCTGAGCATAGGCCGCCTCAGTCCTCATCAAGAGAACAGATTACACACAGAAATTCAACTTCCCGCTCCCCGGGTTTCGAACCAGCTACCTGTCTGTTGACCCATTGACTTCACGCCAAAAACCATGGAAAAATTGAAGTTTCGGACAACAATAAGAATCTCGCGGTACGTCACAAAAGTCCACAAACGAATGTATTTTACCTGTTTTTTTTTAATTTAATAAAATAGCAAACACGGGTGGTGAATACAAGCCTTAAAAATTTGTTTAGATGCTTCGAAGGATTTCAAACAGTGAGATATGATTTCATTATAAATTTAAATTTACTTACAATAATTCAGTCAATTGAAGTATAATGAAGATTTCATTTTATATTGTATGATGTAAGAGAATTCGAAGATGTTGAGTAATTTTTCATCACATCCATAAATATATGTTGTTCGTCGTCATGTGTTTTTACATGTTTCCAATTTGTTAGCAGTGTCAAAATTGATACACTTGTTGAAGATGATTAGAACATATTCAAGAAAAATTTATAGCATTATGACACCACATGAACATCAAATGAAGAAGGTTTCATTTTGATAGGGTTTAATTTGATCTTTTTTGATAACTGACGAATCTATCAGTTGAAGTAGGTGGCGGTTTCAAAACCATTATTTTGCATTGAGCAATAGTTTCCTTTGCATTGGTGGAAGAAATGAGTAAGTACGTGTAGAATGATAAATTTGACATTTGGACTGTTTTCCAAGAATAAGGGAACTTGAAGAGGCACTGCAAAAGTTAGTAAGGATTCATAAGAGTTTCAAATCAGTTAGGTAAAGAGTTGAGGAGAGTCAATTAAGAGGTTATCTTCAGATAGAGGGAGGGAGTGAGAGTAAATTTATTTAGGGAAGAGTGGGCTTGAATGTAAGAGTAAAGAATAACAAGAACTGGCATTGTCTATTGAAGGATTATGTTTAAGATATCTTCTTCTTCATGTTTATATTTCAATAAATAAACCCAGGGTGGTGTGTGTGTCGTTCTCTATAATACTATCATTTGAATGAAATAAAGTGTGAGTTTGGTTTCAAATCCGAATGTGTTGTGTTTGAATGTGTCTATTGGAATGTATTGAGTCTAGCATGCGGAGAAAGTTTCTTTTAATTTCGTCCCCTCTTACATGTCTTGCATCATCTTTAGGTTGTGATTGAATGGTGGCCTTTTACTTAGTTGACACATGAATACATCATCTACTAGGTAGCACCAAATCCTCTTCATTTACATTGTCCTCTCCGTTATTGCAATTACATTTAGTTCCAATCATTATGCTTATTAATTTTGGGTAATATCCTAATCAAAACTTTGAGTTTACAAATCACACCTATAACCCTTTATATATAGTCCATTTAGGAAGACATCAAATTGACATTATGAACACACTTGATGATAGCATACCCTAAACCCTAAACTGTTTATTATATTTAATTTATATTAATTACATGCAAAATGTCTATTCATTACCATTAGTATGGGCATGTTTACAAGTGAGTATTATGTTAAGAATCTCAATGTAAATGTATTTAAGATTTGTGAAGGACAATTTACATATGCACTCTTGAGTAGGTTAAGATTGATTTATTGTGTCCTTCATAAATCTCTACATAGATGTCAATGAATTATCAAATGATTACATGCTATATGTCTAGTCCTTTCCATTAGTACGAGCATGTTTGTAAGTGATGACAATGATAATAATCTCAATGTGACTACATTTAGGATGTGCAAAGTACACTTTGTAGGTGTACTCAAGTATGTTGAGACCAGAAAATCACAACCCAATTCAAAAATGTCTATGTAGATGTTAGTGAATGATTAATTGATTACATGCCATATGTCTAGTCGTTTCCATCAATATAGGTGTGTCGGCAAGTGGCTACAAGATTCTTAATGTGACTACATTTAGGATATACAAAGTAAACTTTTTAGTTGCACTCAAGTAGGATGAGACTAATAAATCACATCCTTTGAAAATATATATGTAGATGTCAGTGAATGATCAACTCATTCCATCCTAGATGTCTATTCAGTTCCACCAATATGGGTGTGTTTGCAATTGAGAACTATGCCAAGAATCTCAATGTGACTTCATTTAGGAAATGAAAATTACACTTTGCATGTGTATTGAGGTACGTTAAGACTAATAAACCACATCCTTCACATATGTATATGGGGATGCATATGAATGATCAACTAATTACATGTTATAAGTCTAATCATTTACATAAGTATGGGTATGTTTGCAAGTGATTGAAATAATATCAATGTGATTGCATTTAGAATTTATGAAGTATGCTTTGCATGTGTACTTAAGTAGCCTGAGATTGATAGATTATGTCCTTCTCAAATCTCTATGTAGGTGTCAATGAATGATAAAATAATTGTATGTCACATTTATACCCTTTTCCATTAGTTTGGATATCTCTACAAATGACTACAATGATCTCAATGTGACTACATTTAGGATATGTATACATTTTATAGATGTAGTCAAGTAGGTTGAAACAATTAAATTGTGCCTTTCACAAATGTTTATGTAAATGTCAAAGAATGATCAACTAATTTTATGCTAGAAGTTTGGTTGCTTCCATCATAATGGGCACACTTATAAGTGACTACAAGAGTACTAATGTGAGTTCATTTAGGATATGCAAAGTACACTTTTTGAAATCTCCATACATACCTTCTATATTTAAATAACTCCAACATTAGAAACTTCACCACTCACCACATCTTCTTATAGACCCTCATTATAGAAATATGGCCCCAAAAAGGAAATAAATGGTGAAGAGGAGAAAAGGTGAGAATAAAGGTACAATGAGGATGAGGCCAAAAGGAATAGACAAAAAGGAAAAGTTTGATGAAGAGGGAGATTTGGATGAAGACTAAGGGGAAAAGCAGGTAGATGAAATGGAGGAAGAGGAAGAACTAGAGGATAAAGGTCATTCTTAGTCACTTAATTCCTATGGCTTTGAGTATGCGTTTGAAGATGTGGAGAGTGATGAGCTATGGAAACACTATTCTTGGGATGATGATTTATTTTCTAACAATAATGGTAGTGACAAAAAAAATAAAATGTCTAATTAATTTATCTCTCTTTGTTTATAATGGGTTTTAAGGTTTAGGGTTTCTTATGTCACATGCGTCTATGGCATGTTATAAACCTTTTATAAAATATAAAAAATGTGTTTTGGATATTTGTGTATAATAATTTATAAATTTATTGACCAAATTTTTATAATGATCTTTTGAGCAAAAGTTTAAATTACACTATAAGTCATTAATTTTTTTTTGCAAACATATACATAATTTATTTTAAATTTTTATTTTGACATAGTTATTTTTCTTATTTGTTCCAAAAAATAATTAATTTTCCAACTTTTATATATTTCTACTATATGAAAACTTATTTTTAAACTATTTTCAATACTTATATCATTTAAAATGTATTTTTATTGAGAGTAATTTTCTTAAAAAATATAAAAGTTTCCAAATGTGTATTGTATTTATGAATTTTAAAATTCATTTCAATTGTTTTTTCTTTTTTAAGCCACTCAAGTGTTAATTCTTTATTATTTTAAACATTAAGGGAATCATGACACTCAATTGACCCATAAAATATAAAACAAACATAATGACCTTCATGTCTTGAGAGAGACGATAAAGGAGATCAATTAATATTGAGATCACAGTTGAGGGGTTTATTTATTCAAATTTGTTAGAATCTACTTAGAATTTGTCATATTTAATTTTTTTTGGGAAAATAAGAGGGAAATAGAAACCACGACAAAGAAAATGGAAATAAAAGGAAGGAGAATCTTCTATAAGAATTTATCAGAGGGAAAGATTGAGAAAGCCTCATGAGAATGAATCCTAGGGTTCTCAAAAAGACATTATAAGTACCCATCATATTTTTTGTTTTGTTCATTACCCTAGCATTACTAGAAAATGTCTATTTTTAAAAATTTTACATATGATGAAAAATCAATGCTCATATTTTTACATGAACACTATGAGCCCCCCTTTATGTTGGATAGAATTCCCTCTATTTCAAAGGGAATAAAAAAAGGGTGGAAAATGTTTTCAAACCTTATGGTAGTGTATCCATCAATAAGGTTGATGAGGATGTGGATGTGAAGGATGTAAAACACTAGAGGGATGCTGAGGAGGATGAAGAACCTCTAGGGGTTGCAAACCCTAATAGACCCCCATTCATTCCTAAAGATTATTGTTTTTAATATATGGGAGACAAAAATACTCATATATGGTTTAATAAAAGGGGCAAGTCTGGGGTGATAGTGTTGGGTAGGCCTATCACCACTATGTGAGGGAGACTATTAGGTGTCTCACTAAAGAAGAAGGGCTCATACACATTTAGATTGAATTTTTTTCAACGAAGTAAGAGGACTCTGCATCAACAAATTTAAAGATAAATTTTGGGAAAAATACTCTTTTTAAACACACAAAATTTTAAATAAGGGATTCTCCAAGAAGGACAAGAGATAATGTTGTTTGAAAAATAAAAACAAACCCATTGATGACTCAAAACAATCTTGAAAGATGATTATACAAAGTCAGGGTGGAAAAATTATATTAGAAATTATTAAAAAAAAAAAAATCTTTGGAATTTCCAAAATAAACAATTTTTTTTGGATATTTAAAATTCATTAAGAAGAGGGTATAAGAGAACACTCTCTCCCATCAAGCTAAAAGGAGAAAAGGGATTCCACACATGTATTTTTCTTAAATTATTCTTCATTATATTTTCATTAAAATAATTGTAACATAATATACTTTATTTTTATGATTTAATCTATCCATTTTAATAAATTTTCTATTTCACATTTTCCAACAGCATCCACTACCCGAGGAGATCACTCTCATAAAGAGAGTTGCGTTGCACATAGTTCAAAGTGGGAAAAAATGGAGTCATTCAAAATATTAAAGGCATTTATTTTACATTATTTTATATGTTTTGTGTAAATTTGTCTATGTGTGAGTGAATGGTCTAAATTTAGTGTTGAATTTTTATGGTGATTTTTGAGGTTATCCCCATGTAACCTCCACACCTACCTTGTGATTGTCATGTCTTGTGAGCACGATTATTCTTATAGTCATGGCATAGTTGTATGTCACCTTTAAAATCTAGTCAGTGCATTCATCTTTTTCAGCGTTATCGTTTATAGTCATTGGAGGTTGGTCAAATGCTCCAATACCACCGAAGTTTGAATTTAAAGTCATCTATAAATAATCAAGTGATTAGATTCATTTGATTATCAAACACTTATCAATTCTTATCTAGCATACTCTTGGAGCATTTTGGTGGCATTGTAAATGTAAAGTATATTTTGTTTAACAACTTGTAATTTCTATGTAGATTTTGAAGGGTTTAACAAATTAGAAGTGCTAACACCAACCATGTTTATACAGATCTCCAATCAAAACCTTTAACAATACTAACGTTACAAGATTTTTCTATTTTAGGGAATTAGAAGTTGAAATGCATAAATTCCATAAAGAAGGCAAAACATCAAAAGCATGTCCCTGGAATTAAAAGCTTGCTTTGTGGATTCATATACCTTGGTTTTGCCCACATGGTCCTAATAGTTGCTAGGATAATTCATATGATCTTGATAGGTACTAGGACCATCCATACGGTTCTACAATTATCCCATTTTGGAGATTTGAGTGACACAAAAGTTCAAACATTTGCATATAAATACGAACAAGTCAAATTATGACAAGAAGGACAAAAATGACTCAAAAAGCCCTTGTTTGTAGGAGCGATAACATTCTAAAAAGTAAAGAACCCTTTATCATCTTCTATATTTGATTACGCAATTAGGCATTGTTTACTCTATTTTACATTTAAAAAGAAAGATGAAAAAAAATAATAATTAAACATTGTTTACTATATTTTACATATAAAAAGAGTTGAAAAACGCTGTGCAATTTTTTTTGATTTATAGATAAATATATAGATTTTAATAATATCTACAAAACCAAAATAGTATATGGGACCGCAAGTGCAAAAAAAAAAAAAAAAAATGAATAAATTACTGGAAAAATAGAAAATTTGAGTCATCGGACCCTGGATTAGATATTTATTATTGCTTTGAGTCTGAAGATTTATTCACTTTTTGTAGAATTTTGGTCAAAAATCCCTCATTTTTTTCAAAATTTTCTCCTTCAATTATGATAGATATAGACATCTTATACATATTATCCAAGTATCTAGATTGAATGTCATTATCTGTAGAGCATTCCATAAATAGTACCATTCCATCTTAAATACTCAATGTAAAGAATACTCTGAATGTCGTTATTTAAAGGGAATGTGCACAATTGATGGGTCCCATATGCTGCTGCGGTGTCATGAATGTTATTAAAATCCTTCATTCATTCATTCATTCAATTCCCACACATAACAAAAATTTGTTATCATTGTAACGAAATCAATGAAGAAAACAAACACATCCTTTCTCTCATAACAATCTTCAAGGGTGTGTTTTCACCAAAATCATTTGTGTGATAAGGAGATAAAGACTTCAGCTTATTTCGTCACCCTAATCCAAAACAGGTATCTCTAAACTGGAGTGCCACGTGGGTAACGGAAAATAAGATCCGCCATCCAGTTCGTAGTCAAAACGGACGCCATCATCTCATGACGGAACGTTTGCTGACGGGATTCTGAGCATGGGCCGCCTCAGTCCTCATCAAGAGAACAGACAACACACACAGGAATTCACCTTCCCGGCTCCCGGGTTTCGAACACGCGACCTGCCTGTTGACCCATTGACTTAACGCCAAAAACCCATGGAAAAATTAGGAGTTTCGGACAACAATAAGAATCTGGCGGTACATCACAAAGATTCCGGAATATTCCTCCGAGAGAAGAACCCACGTTTCTGTCGGTAGCATTGGTTTTCCCATTCCGAGAAAAACCACCCTCAACTTTACCGTCAACAGACATTCCCTAAGGAGAGAAAAGCCGTACACTACAAGCAACGCTGACGTCAGGGGAAATGACGGAAGCACACGTGTCGAGTGCCTGAGGGGGTCCGAGGTGCAGATCTAACGTGGGCCGTGGATTGGATCCTTGGGGCCTGGTGTCCGAGGGATTATTTGACGTTTGAATTATAGTTACGAGGCGATCGTTTCTGTTTGGGGTTAAAGGCGGAACGGCAGGCCAGCGGCGGAACCCCCAACGGTCCTCCAACAGGTAGATATATTTTCAGCTTTTTGTTTTTCCCTTCTGTGAGGGCAGTACAGGGTAGGGCAGACTGCTTTTAATTTTGAAGCTTTTTAGGTACATGAGTTTGGATTTGTCGATGAACTTTCGAACTGTAAGCTTTTATGTATTTTCTTCTCGGTTTCACAAATGGGCTATGAAATTTCGGCTTATTTAGAAGTCGCCAGGTCCAAGGTCCGGAGATCCGGTGATCGAGTCCCCTGAAGTGTTTGGGAAAATATGCCGCTATTAGGTCGGCACGAATTTTCCTCCGCTAGCCCAGGTTCGATTCTCAGTGTGGCTTGGGTTCTGGGAATCACTAGATTGACACCATACGTGACGGTCTGTTGTCTGTGGTACAGCTGTAAATTGCTGGGAGTTTACCACAGGAAGCCTTGGTTCGATTCTCAGCGCCACGTTTAACGACGTCAGGTTAGTTTCAATTCTCAGGGTTGATTGTGGTCTGGGAATTACCATAGTTTGACAACATCTGGGGGATCGCCGGTCCTCATCCAAGGAAAAAAGGTTCATGTAACAAAGAAATCAACCCTTTGATCGGAACTACCATGGTTTGACACCACCTGGGGACGTCCATCCTCATCCGTGGAAAAGAGGTTCATGTAACAAAGCAATGCAACAATTTGGATTGGAATTACCATAATTTGACACCATCTGGGGGATCGACTATTCTTGTAAAGAAATGCAACAATTTAAATGGAAATTACCATAGTTTGACACCATCTGGGGGATTGACTATTCACATCCAAGGAAAACCTCGTGGTATGCAATATGCAACAATTTGGATGCAATTTATAAAGGATCCGTGCCCCTCTGTACCCTGGTTTAGAGCATTAAGCGTCTCCAACGCCGAAATTTGAGCTTCTCTTTCCTTTCCCATGACATCAGACTGCCTTTTAGGGTTTACCAATTTTTTATTTTACATTGATAAGTGTCTCGGGTCAGTGTGGGGTTCACTTACATAGGGGACAGGCAGAAGGCCGTCAAACATGTAGATGGCAGGGCACAGCCTGTGGATGCCTCTGGCAGGATCGAACTTGGGTCTAGAAGGAGACATCAGATCCGCTAACCAAGTGAGCTGTCAGTCGCAGACAGGGTTGAGCAATTTTCGGTGGGAAGCGAAAATTCAAAACTTCAAGGGTTTGGAACTATGGCGTCAAATTGCGTTTTGGTGTTGGAAGGCAAAAATTTAAAACCTGGGGACTGAGGTGTTGGTATTCTGGCTTCAAACTATGTTTTAGGATTTACCCAATATTGATATAAAGCAAAATCTAAAGGGAGGGTTGATATTGTGGCATCGATCTGTGTTTTACGATTTACACAATATTGGTAGAGAACAAAACCTGAAGAGTTGGAAGCATGGCTTGTAATTGTGTCAAAGGTTTTAGAGCATATTTAGTTGGAAGCAAAAATTAAAAACCCAAAGGGTTGGAATTCTTCCCTCCTTCTACTCCTGTGCGAACATAACATTATCGGTAGATCTGCTAGGATGTTTTTTAATGGTTGTTGGAGGATCCAACAGGATCCACAAGTTCTCATGATGCATAAAGTGTTACTTGTACAATCGGAGCTAAGTACTTCTTTGGTTAGCAAGAAAAGAGGGTTATCTTTAATAAAAAGTTGCACTAGAAATTCTCTAAGATTTGTCTGCCAGACAGATAGCGCCTGTTATTTTAGAAGGCATGGAAGGGTTTGACTAACAGTGTTTTATCATTTGCTGTATGTCTTACATGTATATCTACCAACAAGATAAGTCTCTTGGAGCGCAATTCAGAGCAACAGGGTTGACAATATCTCAATTGTGCGGCCTTGGAAGGATTGTGGATGCTTCCCCAGGCTTGTTAGAATACAGTATCCTAATAAATGCTGGTATGTGTTTGAGCCTTGAGTCTTACCATATAAAAAACACAAATATATTTCCATGGTCTTATGCTAACTAAAAACATGCTGCTGCCAGTTTAACCCTTAACCAAATGGAAGGAGGGTTTTTCCATAATCACTCAGAGACATGGGTATGGGGAAAGGCAAGGGTACAGAGATTTTAAATTTTCAAATCAGGGTATGGGAATACTGGGTATGTTTTTTCGCTTTTCTTTTGTTTGTTTTAGCAATAGGCATCCATTGGAGCATTTTGAGATGTTAGGTGGTGCTCTTTGATGTAAGAGATATCTCCTATAGTAGGGAGACGTTTTTTGTAGCCTTGTAGGTCTTGTTGTCTTCAAGATACATGATGCTTTCAGAAATATGTACCCCACACTAGGGTAAGTGGCTAGTTAGAAAATGGGTGAAGAGAGATGCCCTCCGTGACCCTACTAATATGCACAGATATTTGCACTCCCATTGTTTTTATGGTAGAACATTGAAACAAAAACATTAGGAGTGAACCTTTTGGCACCTGTTAGATATAGTCTTGTAGATTTATAGATCTAAGCTAGTGGTACAGAGTTAAGATATTTGTAGTTTTTTAAATTGAGATTTTTCACCATTTGCTTTTGTTTATCCACACTCGAGGATATCCGAATGCACGAATAAGCAATACTGTCAAGCATGGTGCAGGAAAGTCTCGTAGTCTTTGAATGCAATTCCTTTATGCTGTAAAGACTTCAAGTCCATTATGCTGTAAAGACTACAAGTCCATTATGCCGTAAAGACTACAAGTCCATTATTTCTTAAGCGGTTCTGAAGTTTTGCTTTTTCAAGTACAAGAAGGGTTGTACACTTAATTTTTTCTGGTTGGAAAAATCACAACTACTTCCTTTGCACTTGTATGCTTTGATGCCTTGTATGCCTAATGTCACTTATGGAGCTTGTTTTGTAAAGTATGATAAGCGATTTTTCGCAGTCAAAAGACACAATTACAATTGCTTCTTTGGTTAAACTAACTTCTTTCAAGTCCATCAAACTTTGATGTCTGTTCTGAAACTAAAGAGGTTTTAATATCACGTAATAGAAGGATTATATCTGGATACTAACTTTTTACTGTTTGCAAAATCAATCACAACTGTTCACTGAGCCATTTGTATGGTTTGACACTATATGTGCCTAATGTTGCTTCTACAACCTTATGATTTTAAATTGAAGGAGATTTACATTGTGATACTTGATTTTCTCAATCCAAAGACAAGTAGAATTTTTCTATTGGCTGAATTTCCTCCTTTGAATTGTGAGCAAGGTAACATAGCAATTTGATTGAATTTTAACTTCTAAGTATGGGAATAGTGATCTAGCAATCCATCTATTATTTTTGATTGCAAGACACAACACAGTTGCTTCCTTTTTTGCATTAAAAATTAGGTTTATGGCCCTAGTATGACACAGTACTATTGCCATTTAATTTCTGTTCACGATCCTTAATTGCTTCCGTTAGCTTACAATATTTTTCTTACTTTCTATTGCATCTCATTAGTCTTCCTGCTATCTCATTTTTTACTTTGTCTTTTTCTATCTCATTTGTCTCTTTCCATTTTTTCCTTCTCTTATTATTATTTTATTTCTTGTACTCTTATTTCCATCCTTAAGATCTCGTCCTGCTGTTACATCTTACCTTATGCTATCATTACCACTCTTTTATTTTCAAATGCTCTTGGGCATTCTCTTTTTTAGTTGTTTTTATCATTCCTTGCCCAAAAGAATCCGTCAAATAAAAAGACGCGTTCATGTCTTTGAATCTTGGTAATATTGTTCTTCGATATTTCATAATTTTTTTAACACTTCTTAAAAACTATTTGCTAATGTTTTATGCAACGAAGTGAAGCTTAACTTGGATATAATACCATGTTAGAATTGTGTAAGGGTCCATGATATGAAAATTTTGGACAAGGTCCATGATCTTTGAATAAAAATCCTTAAAACTTTTGCTCACAATTGCATATGTATACCTATGAACTATTAAAGCAATAAACACATATATGTCAAGGTAGAATGCCTACCAATGTATTAAGCTCAGATGTGTAGGAGGGCCAAAGGCCTTCCTCACATGAAAAATACAATGCAATGGATCAACGGATTCAAATCAAGATCAACTTTCACCCATACCCTCTTATACAGGTAAGTAAAGAGGTTTAGGATAGGAAAGAATCTCTATCTTTTATGAATATTAGCTCAAAATAAGCAAATCCTATTTTAAATGATAATCACTAAATCACTAAAGATATTCTTATTTATAATAACTTATAAACAAGTCAGTATAAATAAGTTATGGGTAATGATGTGCACATAAGGTGTGCTTTATCCATAAAGAATATAATTACAAGTGCATTTCAGACAATACAGTAGATTATGTTCTAATATACACTTACCATCCGTTTGGGTGTGGCTCAATTTTTCACATTAGGTAAAATATTTAGAGGCCAAAGAACCCCTAAATTTCAGGTTAATTTGGATGTCACTATTTTTGAAAGCAAGATTAGAGTTGATAACTGGATGTTGTTGACAATATACTATATCTATTGGAATCATATTTTTTCATGAATGATTTTTTATGGTTTGGAGAAAATAATGTTTACACTGATAAAAGTTTCCGTATATGTCAAAAGATGGTGGGATTCTTATATTCTTTGGTATAGAGACATCAAAGATTGAATACATGGAATCTTGGCAGCACTTTGTTGATGCCTTAGAAAGAGCGATACATTCAATGGGAGAAACTACAGAAACAATGTGATCAATCAATCCAGGATTATACAGATACATTCCATGACATGAATTCTCTCCTGTGGACACTTAGAAAGAGCGATACATTCAATGGCAAAAACTACAGAAACAATGTGATCAATCAATCCAGGATTATACAGATACATTCCATGGCATGTCTGCAAAATTGAGCATTTGTGAACTTGATAATAATAGAGTTCTCAAGCAACACAACAGTTTGCATGCATATATCCAGGCAGAGCTGAAATTATTTACGGTTAAAATCACAGGATAAGCATACATAAATTTAGTACCCATCGAAGATAAGTTCAAGCAAAAGGGGAAGAAAGAAGCAATTCTAATGTCAAAAAGTATATCACTGACAAGAATCCACAACCGTCAAAGACATGTAAATGGTGTAAGCGCAATCATGCTAACTGTCAAAATGTAGGATGTTGTTTCCAAAAAGTGTTACTCACTCTGGAGAAGTCACCAACCAAGGAGCCTGATGACATGCCACATGGTGAGAAACCAGTTATAAATGCAAATCCTTATACTGTTATGCTACAAAAAAGAGCTGCACTGTTGGTGCCTAATCACAACGATGACAATCCCAAACATCTCTTCGATTCACAGATGTGGGTTCAAGGACAACTTTTGCATTTCATTGTTGATAGTGGGAGCTAAAAGAATCTAGTAACGACAAATGTTGTAAGGAAACTTTATTTGCTAACTACATATCTTTCTTAACCATATAAATTTGAGTGGCTCAATGGTGGTCAGGGTATATGTGTTTTCCAATGGTGTAGGTTGTAATATGCCATAATAACATTCTACATTTCAGAGACGAGGTGGGTAGTTTGTGACAGAATAAATGGAATGTTGTGATGTTCGTCATGGACAACCATTCATGTCGAATAGCCAAGACATCTACATATCACTAGCACGAAGAGGCATCATCACTACCATCTAGCATCGCCATCACTATGGAAGGCAAGCTTTATTGGATTTAAAAGTAATCCCCTCTTCAAATACCACACTAACTGACAAGTAGTTCAGCACCTATAGCTATGTATTTTCAGAATCCAAAAAACCAAAACCAAATAGTTTACACTGATAACAAAACAACTTGAAATTGTGGGATTGGGACAGATGTAGAAAATATGGAATACACAGAATTGATCCATGTTCCACGCTATCAATGGCCAACTTGTCCACCAAGAGAAATGATTTAGGACGATGGCAGACAAGTTCTATACTTTCTCCCAAAGTATTGATGCAATGGGGATCATTAGTTTCCAAAAGGGGCAGCCAATCCAGGTAGAAGCATTGTTCCTGTGGTTGCCATCAACATTGGATAAAATTCTAGGACCAAACTTTGTTTGGCATCTTTTGAGTTAATGATATTGACACTCAGTGTTGAGGAGGTGTCAAAGACCGACTTCATGAGTCTAGTTGCATTCGGAAGGCTGTTTTGGCATGTTTTATTAAAAAATTAAAAGGAAAATCATTTTGACAACAAACATATGACAACCGAAGAAACAACCAAAATCTGGAAGTTGGAGTTTCCATAACTACTTTCAGGCAACATAATCATAATCACTTGACACTAACCTCATAATAAATTTTGGAAGATAAAACATTCCATCTTCCAGTGATGTCTATTCATTTCTAATTGTACATGGTTGTATAAAAATGCAATTACCGATTGGGAAAGGTCTTTTATCTCCCTCAAGAGAATGTCATAACATAGCAATCAAACTAGTTAAAAAATGTTTCAGTTCTATATCTTTATCTTTTAGACTTTTACTCTTGCATAAATATTATTTCAATATTTGTTTTCTTTGATGTAGTTTGCATTCTGCTTATCTGAATACTAGCAATATGGAGTATTGCCTACCGGATGTCTCTTAGGATTCAGATTATATGCTGAGCTGCGATTGAAGTGATTGTGTTTTGAAAGATTAGTACACTAAGTAATATTGTGTTGGCCTAAAGTTTTTGTACAAGTCATCTGACATGACTCCTTGTTTTATATAAAGTTTTGCCTGCCAAGAACCTAGCTGGGGATTATATAATGTCATGCCCTAGCAAGAAACACATTTGTAGAGCTATCATAGAAGAAAGAGGTTTTTGATAGGAGATATACCAAGTTAATCATTTCAAAGGCCCTATAATTGGACAAAATGAAGATTCTTTTAGGGTTGATTCTTTCTTTTCGCAATACTTTGCTTGTATTTTCCTCATCCTTTCACATTTTTAAGTTTGTCTCCATATTTTTTAATCGTCTATCTTCTGTCTATAAGTTTATTATATCAGCTGCCAATGGTCGGTCTTGAACCTCTGGAGTGTGCACTCAAGTCATACCCTAAAGTCTAACATAGTTGAACTCCCTTGGACAGGGTTGTAAACAGAGCATCTATCTGCATGACTGAATCCCTAGCTTTCCTTTTGTGCTCCTCATAAATTTGGTCCTAGGTGTTGTAATATTTCAGAGGAGACTTTGATTTGGGCATATTTATTTCAGTTCAAGTCTCATTATGGTTAAATCTTTGTAGTTATCAGTGATTGAAATAGAAAAGTTAAATGTCCATGTTTGGAAAATGGCTGTGTTGGTGGGGAATCTGGCTGAACTGCTTCTGCAGGATTTTCATTTTTTTGTTTGCCACTCGTCCAGCCCATCTCTGCCTAGGAACATTCACTGCTTCCATTTTCTTTCACACTTATACACTGTTAACTCTCATACTGTCACTGAGTATAGCAATGAGATTCTCCTTCATTTTGTGCAGCCACTGATTGCCCTCTTTTATTCATCTATTCAGTTCTTTTAAATCTGGCTATGAGTGACTTGCGAGCCTCAGTGGATAAGGCAACAATCAAACTTTAAATGAGATAACAAATCATTTTCAATATATCTTTCCTGGTACATTTTATAATTCTTCTGTATATTTCCATTTTATTTCATTATTGTGAGTCATGTGCAGAAAATAAGGGAGGTAATCACAGTATTGTTTATAGCGTAATTCTTGGTCAAGGTGGACAGACTTTGTCTGTTAATTGTCTTGCAAAATCTTGGACTTGGATTTTGGGTTGTAAAATCTCAAGGCCCAATTGAAAAGGCAAAGATCAACAACTTTAAATCAGTTAACAATTCATTTGCAATATCTTTCCTCTTACATTCTGTAAATCTTGTGTATACAGTTTATTTCACTGTTGTGACTTGTGAGTCCTGTAATTATTGTTGAGCAGAAATAAAAAAGAAGCAACCACCCCTTATCCAAAGAATTCTTGGTTAAGGTGGTGATACTTTTTCCCTCAACTGCCCTGCAAAATATTGGACTGATTGCTCTAGGGTTATACAATCTGCAGGGATAACACTGACTTTGAAAAAGTACTAAAGTATATTTTAATATGGAAAAATGCGTACTGAAATGTGCTTTTAAAAATTCAAAACAAAAAACATCTGCAATTATCATAAAACTACAACTGGGGATATGAAGAACGAAAAATATTCAACCAATTTAAAATACTAAATGTGGGAGACCCAAAAACCTGATTTTTGCTGCAAAAGTCTGAAACCCTGAGAACTCTACCAGCTGTTGAAAAATTACAATCTGAATTGGAAAGTTTGGAAAATTAATAGTTTTTTAATCTTAAAGATTAAAACCTTGTAAATATAGCAAGAGACATCTTGTAAAACTGAACATTATTGATATTGCATTATCTTTCAACAGTACGTAAAATAAAGAACTATTTTGATAAGGTATGCTTGCCAACTAAGGCCTGATATTGTTGACCTTTCTCTTGTACTTTGTGCTTAGTCAATTTTCGTAGTCTAGGGTTGTTTTACCCTAGTACTTATCTTTTATAACTAGTTGTTCTTTCCGAGTTCCGTTAACCTATTTTGTTTGTTCACAGACATTAATGTAAGTTCTTTATTTCGCTCTCTAATCCTCTTTCCATCCTGAGCCCTAAAAACTATGAACATAGATATACAATATAAATCACAACTGGAACTAAAACATATTATAAACAAGAAACGAGTGCTGAAGATCAAGTGAAAAACCCATACGTATTCTTTAAAACTTATATGATGCAGGTCACAAAATTCCAACATGAAACTTCAGCATTAAAAATACATACTGAAATGTGCTGTTAAAAATTCGAAACAAACAAATCTGCAAATAGGATCATAAAACTACAACTGGGGATATGAAGATGAAAAATATTCAACCAATTCTAAATACTAAATGTGGAAGACCCAAAAACCTGATTTCTACTGCAAAAATCTGAAACTCTGACAACTCTACCAGCTGTTGAAAAATTACAATCTGAATTGGAAAGTTTGCAAAAATTTTAAGTTTTAAATCTTGAAGATTAAAACCTTTTAAATATAGCAAGAGACATCTCGTAGAACTGAACATTATTGCTATTGCATTATCTTTCAACAGTAAGTAAAACAGAGAACTATTTTGATAAGGTATGGTTGCTAACTAAGGCTTGATATTGTTCACCTTTCTCTTGTACTTTGTGTTTAATATTTTTTTTCAAATCTAGGGTCCTTCTACCCTGGTACTTATCTTTTATAACTGTTTGTTCTTTCTGAGTTTCATTAACCTATTGTGGTTGCTCGTAGACATTAATATAAATTTTTTATTTCTTTATCTCTAATCCTCTTTCCACCTTGATCCCTTCAAACTATGAACATAGATATAAAATTTAAATCACAACTGGAACTAAAACATATTATAAAAAGAAAATGAGTGCTGAAGATCAAGTAAAAACCCCATATGTATTCTTTAAAACTTATATGATGGAGGGAACAAAATTCTAACATGAAACTTCAGCATTATGTGCAATGGCAGTGCAACCAACTCTGCACTGAAATGTGACTGAGAATCCCATCCACTTGATTTTCTTGGATTAATGATAGCTCGGTAATTCACACATCCCTAAATATGCGCAATTGATAAAATTCATCATCCACCACTGGTTTCCTGCACACAGCCATGTCTGAGTTTCCTATTTGTAATGAGAAAGGAATACCTCCAAATCGGATACCTCAATGCACATGTTTTCCTTCATTTATTTTTTACTTTATGTTATAATTTTTTCTTCTAACCTTCATCTCCTGTAAGGATGACTCCATAGCCTGTGTCAACAGTTACGTTGGCCAGAAGATCTGATGCCTTTTGACACTTGTTTTTATTTTCCAATGGTTAGGTTTCACGGTTCTGTTATTAATCAAAAGAGAACAAAGGATATTAGAGTCAGATTCAATCAGAGAATTTACTAATCCTTACTTGTGGGCCAGAATCAGACCAAATTTTATTGCTTTCTCCTTAGCAGTATTGTTTGACTGACTGTCCACAATCACACGACTATTACGCAACACTGCAACAGTGTCTGGGGTTGGTTGAAGAGTCAAACATGGGAGAGTAACTGGAAAAAACTCGGAATTTAAGAGAATAGAGAATTTTTCACTCTATCAGTTTTCAAGTAATCTGATAAAACTTGGAAATTCAGAAAATAAAGTTTTTATTTTTATTTTTTTAAGTTTCCAAGTTTTCTTGAGCTTATTAATAACTCCCGAGTTTTTGTTCTTTTTTCATTTATTCACGAGTTTTGACCAATTACTTGCAGTTTTACTGTAGAATGCTTTTTACTGTAAAATATGATGTAATGGTTGTTAGTATCAAGGGCATTTGTGGATAGTGACCCTTTTTTATTTGGGACCGTAATAATCATGCCCTCATGCAGTGACTTATTTAAGCCAGTTGATGTAGAAGACATTGGTCTTGCTATGTTCTAGGGTATATAGTGATTTATTTTCTGTCACCAAGCATTTTTGAGGCATACCAATGTAGCAAGGGAGCACTGATTGTAAAGAATGTGTGTATGGGCACAAACAAGTTTGTCTTTAAAATGTATACTTGGCATGTTCATTTCAATCATTTCATTGAAAATTTGACATTGTGTCTGGAAGAAACATTGTCCTCCTTTGAGTTGGAACAAATATCCCTTCCAAAATACCTAGAAAATGGTTGGGGTAATTGTCTAATTCCATCAACTTCTAGTTATTAAAACCATGGATTTAAGTCTCAATGTGCTGTAGCTTTACATTTATTTATCATTGTATCCATTCATGTAGGTCCCGACCCAATATTTCATGTTTGCAAAGTAATCTCTCCTGGAAAATCACATTGGCTTATAACACTTTCAACAGAACATATATTGTACCCTGCTAAGTAACAATTTTTTCTCTGTGTGAAGTTATTCTTTGCAATATTTCTCTATTTTAACTATTCAAAATTTGCATGTTCAATTATTCTGTCAAATTTGTAGGCTTACTTAGCTTTTACATTGATTAACATAATATTTGCTAGACTAAGGTGCCATTTCACCTTCATTTTTGTGGTGATTTATAGATGCATTATTACATTTTAATTGACTATGTAATTCGTTTAAACAACTGTATATAAGATCATAAATATGTCATAGTAGTCTGTAGAGAAATGTATTAGCCCTTTGTCATAAAGCTGACATTACTCCTCACAGGATGTAGCCCCAAGTTGGGGCTGATTTCTTGTTGGTAGCAAATGATCCGAATAAGCTGGCATTTGGAAAGCTATGAGGTTAGATTTTGTAAAGATGATATTATATTTTCATGTTAAGAATACTGGTTTTGTTCGGAAAATGCTGGTAGCTTTAGATGTCTTTGTGACAGTCCTGGTAATATTGAATTGTCCTTTGTAGATGAAGTGAATAGTGATTTTATTTGCTTCTGTAGTTTAACATTTGTCTGAATAATATGGGTTGCCTTTTGATTTTAAATTTTTCCTCCCATGGACAATTATTTGAACATTGAAGCCTTGTTGAATCTAGTGTCTGGCTCAGATAAATGAAGGTCCTAATAATTTGCATAGAACAAGTCACATAATGAAGGCTTGCAAAGTAGGAAAGGCTTCAGCAACAGTCCCCGGAGGCCAAGTATGTCCCAATTTAAACACGAGAAAAAGAGCTCGTCTTCAATGTGAAATCAATTCTGAAATGTCAGAATTAAGGACTTCTTCTGCAGCAAAACGCAGGCTTGGTGAGTAATTACGGTACGATGTTTCTAAATTTCATTTCACCTAGATTTATCTTTTCTTGTTTAAAACGTTAATAGAATTTTACAAGGGAGATTTTTTATCGTAGTATTTTCAAGCAAGCAATTTTCAATATAAGAAAACCACTCACTTTACCTCAAGAATAAATGTATGTTTAGATGTATTGTTCAAACAAGAAAACCTTTGGGATTGCTATTTGATCTATGTTTCAGATCACCCTCTGTGATTCGTCATCGGGGTGAAAGAAGTGATGAATCTCGGAGGGTGATCTGAAACGTTAATAATGAAAAAATCAGACAAGTTTTTCTAGATGCCTTGTTTGATTTTGATAAACTGTGGAAAGGCTACAATGCTATTAATGTTTACATTATATTAATTTATGGGATTGGATTTTTTGAAAATGGTTGTGACTGGTATTCTATGTTATGTTGCAGTTTGCATTTCATCAAGCCATGTACCGCATAGCCATGAATATGCTGGAGGAAAACGGGCTAAGGATGCCAACTATAAAAGAGAGTCAGCTGATGATGCCTGTCAAGATCTAAGACTGGCATTTTCTATGATAAATGAGCCTTCCATTGATCAAAAGGTTGTATCATGCTTAGTGTAATTACATTGCTGGCAGAACCATTTTCTTCTTGATTACGGGGACTTCTCCAACTGTCAATATTTTGAGGGTCACTCAGTTTTGTGATGTTTCCTAGCAATTTTTTCAGAACTAATATGTTTGTGTCTCAGTTGATAGGGTAGAGATTGTCAAAAACATTGTCTTCAGACTAAAGCTTTGAATGTCTCTATTCTAGGAGAGTATAATACTCATTCTCCTCTTGTTTTCCTGATTCAAAATACTACTAAATTTCAAATTGTTGTAAGGACTTTATTTGATTTATGGCCAAAGCTTCTCAAAATGCTTTTGAACATGTAAATTTAAGAATATAAAGCTACCAATTTGACTTTTCTAACGGCTGCGTGAACAAGCATTCTAACATATTAGTCTTTTCTAGCTGAAAAGAATAGAGTTCTGTAATGTGTGATTTCTGTCCTTGTGTTTTTGCATTACTTGATAGTCAGATGCTGAAGCTTGATGCCAGTCATTGAGAAGATTAATGTCATTGTAGGTTAGGCTCGTCTTTCCAAATGTGTCTGCATTCAAAATGAAACTTTACTTTTCAGAAAAAAATTGTGAACATCGCTGAATTGTATTTTTGCATATTATTTTTACTGTTATTTACAAATAGAAATAAATACTAAAGTGTCATTCTTGATCCATTTTCTTTCTGTAAATAAGTGGACCAGTATCTGTATTGTACAGGTATGCATGAATACAACACATCCAACTGTTGTCGAGACCCTATTTTCACCTGTTCGTCATATGCCAAATGGTGAAGCCTCAGTTAATTTTGCCAATTGTGGTATGTTCAAACCTTTCCCTTTGATAACCATTCTTACTGTCCTTGGACAGGTTTTTGTTACGTTTACACATTTTTATAGTTGTGATTTTGATATATATTTATAGAATATGTGTATCAGACTGTGAGCAGATGACTTTCTGGTCTATGAATTTTTGTTTTGACTAATGGTTAAATGACTAAAAGTAAAACTGTTCAGATGACACACCAAGGCTGAAAGTTCTGGCGGCATTGTTTGTTAAAAACTTGAAAATAATACAATAGAATAATAATATAACTAAAGGATACAAGTGCAAAATAGACAATGGGTAATACAGATTTAAAGACTTTTGCTTCAGTCTCAGAAGGTCCATAATTCCATTTTGTGGACTTGCATCTATACATGCTACGAGCCCTAGCTAAAAATCTTCTGTAACTGTTGTAAGCCTTTGCAAAATCTGAAATTTAAGATGCATAAAATCCGAATAGATGTAATTTGTGGAAACTAAAATTTGAAACTTTTGAAAAACTGAAACCTGTAACTACTGGAAAAATATGAAATCTGTATCTGCTGAAAAATTTATACTGAAGTTGTTTTTAGTCCATAGTTACCAAATCCGGCCGGATCTGCACAAAATCCAGCCAGATCTGATTTTTTGGCCGACTTATTAAGTTCGATCAGGTTGGCCCTGTTTTATTTCATTTATTTTATTTTTTTAGGTTTTCTGCGCAAAAGAATGCCCAGAAACCATAAATATCATATAATAGAAACATTTTATATTATTTTATTGATTTTTTTCATTTTATCTTTCAGTTTTGCATATTTTCTCATTTTAAACTAACAGAATGGTACAACCAACTCTTATAATAATAAAAATTCTTTAATTAACAAAACCAAATACATGTTAGCATAAAACTCTAGCTAGCAAACAAATTTGCAATGACCTAACCAACTATTGTGCATTGATGTTTTGATATCACTGAGAGAATGGTACAAACTACAACCAACTCTTATAAGAATAAAACTCCTTTAACTAACAGAATCAAATACATATCAACATAAAACTATAGTTAACAAACAAATTTCCAATGACCTCACCAACTAATGCGCATTAGTGTTTTGATATCACCCGTCCTTAAAATTGCTTTGCCCACAATACAATTTGCATGCTGAATGTTGCAGTATTTTTGGGACTTCCCATTTTGTGTCTCCGAACAGGAAACTCTTCCACCGGAAGACATGCTTTGTTAGTTTTTACTCCTTAATTTCTATTCTATGGTGGCCAAAATGTTTTTTCGGAACCATGATAATGTCTTTCCTTAATACTTTCTTCAAACACGAGACATGGAAGGTATTGGACACTAGAGTTGTTGTTTGTAGCTCAAGGGTGTGTGCAACCTGCCTCAGTCATGCCAATGTCTCGTATGTCCCATATTATCAAGGCTTAAGTTTCTTTGAACCTTCCTTTAAGAGACTTTTTCTTATAAGGTCGTAATTTCAAATTACGTAATCACCTACTTCAAAATCTTACTAAAGTCCTGGTCTTATTAGGATTTATCCTATCTTGTGTCACTTTGAGGTTTTTCCTCTAGTTGTTTCAAGATTTGTTGGTTCCCTTTATGGGATTTATGGACAGCTGGCACTTGGGTTTCTTCTATGGATCAATTAATCAACAAGGGAGGATCATAACTATATAAGCCTTAAATGGTGACATGCCATAAGTTTTGTGTGTATTGTATTATTCCATTATTTGACCAAATGCAACCTCTTGGTTTAACTCTTTTGAGACTTCAGTTTCGACTTTTGTGTGTTCCTTTGGCTCTTGCATAGGTGAAGGATTTGAGCTAACTTCACATGCATCGAAGTACTTAAGTTTTGGAGTAGCTGGAGGGTTTAAGCTCCCTTCACATGTATTTTGGTCGTGTACATGCCCTTCTTCAATTTTTATATTCTTTTGTGGGATTGACTTTCAATTCATGCACAACATTTTCTTTGTTGGCCTTTGGTTTATCGTGATGTATAATACCTTGTAAGGTTACTTTTAAAACCTATACCAAAGGTTCGTTAACTTTTGTTGCACACCAAGATTGGCAATTCCCAAAGTTTCTAACCAAGGTTATCCAAAGACAATATCAAACCCACCCTGCTAGTAGGGAGTACCTAAAGAAGAATGGCAACTCTTTTAGTAATTGCAGTTTGTGAGCAAATTTGAGGGTGTCTCGTATGGTAGTCATGAACTTCAAATCGATGCCCACAAGACCACCGACTCCCCTCTTCTTTGACAGGTAGCCTGATTGTAGTCATGAGGAGCAACTCCACCTGCTTATTGTTACCGGCTATGGATGAGACTGCTATAAGTATTCCATTTAAATTCAGCATTCCAAGCTCTATATATGCGATTATGCATGGTGTGTTACAGTGGACAACTGAGGTTTGGAACTTGGATGGGCCTGGACACTATAGACCAAAGCTCCGAATAGGCAAACATTATGGAAAAATCCACCATAGACAATGATTAAGATGGCAACTTGAAGGGTTGTAAGAGATCTTGTATTATGTACCCATGCCCATGATATAATTTCCTTTTATTTCTTCCTGTATGAGGGACAGCAATGAGGCCCTAACTTGTCATAATTTTTACTGTATTTGACAACGAAGATCCATCAATGGTCCATTTAAGTTGATTGCTTTTGTCTGACCCATTTGTTAAGCCATTCCTTCTAGTCCTTGGTTTAGTTGTTATTGAGGTCACTTTTGATTGTCGTGCTTGTAAAGAAACGCCTTCACTCAGTTTGCACTCTTCTTTAAGTTTTTCTGATTTTCAAGCGTTCAGCTTCCTTCACTCTTTTCTTTGAAATCCTGGGTTCCATGGAATGATTTTAATATATAAAAAATTTCTAGAAGAAAGAGGGGCAGGTCATTAACTATTGAACTCATTAACAGTTTCTTTTTGCAGTTGTCGACTGTGAAGATGATGACAAGCAAATTGATATGGTAGACAACATACAAGGCAGTAATAGTTCCACATCTGAAGAGAATTATAAGACTTCGTCGGATTTTTATCCATCTTCAGATGTATTTAGAGATACATCTGTGTTTAGAGTGTATGCTGATGCAACTGCAACAGTGCAAGATTCTTTGACAAACACAGGAAGTTTGCCCGAAGATGAATTTATTGGATCCCAATCATTTGATGTCACGGAGAGTTGCATTGTATGGCCTCTTGTGGATGAAAATGCAACATCTGATGACACATATGATACTGTATCTATTGAAGAAGGTCTACTAAACTCGGATGGAGCATGCTTGTTCCTTGCAATGCAACAAACAAAGTCCTCAGAATGTGGTGGTCAGAATGATAATGACTCAGGTACCTCTGGCGAACTTGATGATTTTGATCCATATTTATTCATCAAAAGTTTGCCTGATCTCTCAGAAGTGGTTTCTCCATATCGGCCCATACTGTTACCCAGACAAGCAAGGCGAAGGCCACCTGTCACTCTTGTATTAGACTTAGATGGTAAGTAAGTTTGTCTTTTTTTACGATTGTTGTTCATATATGGTTCTATGGGCATTGCTAGAAATTATTTTGCATGTTATCATCTATTAGAGATGCGCTATTCAAATGCCCTCTTTTATTTCTCCTATTCTCAATGTCTTAGATCATTTTGAGTGTCCTCAAGAAGTGCATGTTATTAATACATTTTTGATGCACAAGGCTTCTTGCAGAAAATTTCTTGTTCTTTTATTTTGTAAGTAACTATTTTTATCTTTTACATCTTTCATGTCGATTGAGCCTACCATCTTTTGTCCGTCACTGATTGTGCAGGAGCAAGTTTCTTTATGCAATGACACATTTTTGTTGCTAAGATATTTAATTATAAATTCTTTTCATCTTTTGCCATTTTGGTTTTGATTATTTTTCATGATTATTAGTCCTTCGCATTGTTTGTTTTGTTAAATACTTTTGATGCTGGCACAATGGCATTATTATTTTCTTTTATATGCATGGCCCCATTGTTTTCTTGCTATCATAGTATGTGCTTCTCCTAAGTAGATAGCACCGATTTTTTTTAATTGTTGCAAAAACATGAAGGTTCACGGGATGGCCAGTGTTGGAGATTTGTAATAATCTAGATTCTAGAGTCCCACTCCCTAGAGTATCCTATGATTCCTATTGACACATATACAATAACAGAGAAGTGCAGGAAACATTACCAATTACAAAGTTCTAACTTCAGAGGTTAATGGAGTTGGAACATTTTTGCCAACAGCTCATGCAGTGATGTGGCATTAAGCAACGGCTTATCAAATTAAGTACATGCATTGAGGAATAATTACAAGCAAACATACATCAAAATAATATGTGAGAGAGTACTTGAATCTTGTGATAATGGGCTCATTACGAGGGGCAGTTCCAGCCCTTTGTCACCTGGTTATCATGCCAGGTATTAATTATTTTTATTAAAAGAAGCCAGAGGAAAGCCTTGTCTTTTGCCAGGATGTTATACTGTAGGCATTGAAAGAAAGTCGATCTCGGTAACTATTTTTATCTTTGACATCTTTCATGTCGATTGAGTCTACCATCTTTTGTCTGTCACTGATTGTGCAGGAATAAGTTTCTTTATGCAATGACACATTTTTGTTGCTAAGATATTTAATTATAAATTCTTTTCATCTTTTTGCCATTTTGGTTTTGATTATCTTTCATGATTATTAGTCCTTCGCATTGTTTGTTTTGTTAAATACTTTTGATACTGGCATAATGGCATTATTATTTTCTTTTATATGCATGGCCCCATTGTTTTCTTGCTATCATAGCATGTGCTTCTCCTAAGTAGATAGCACCGATTTTTTTTAATTGTTGCAAAAACATGAAGGTTCACGGGACGGCCGGTGTTGGAGATTTGTAATAATCTAGATTCTAGAGTCCCACTCCCTAGAGTATCCTATGATTCCTATTGACACATATACAATAACAGAGAAGTGCAGGAAGCATTACCAATTACAAAGTTCTAACTTTGGAGGTTAATGGAGGTGGAACATTTTTGCCAACAGCCCATGCAGTGATGTGGCATTAAGCAACGGCTTATCAAATTAAGTACATGCATTGAGGAATAATTACAAGCAAACATACATCACAATAATATGTGAGAGAATCCTTGAATCTTGTGATAATGGGCTCATTACGAGGGGCAGTTCCAGCCCTTTGTCACCTGGTTATCATGCCAGGTATTAATTCCTTTTTATTAAAAGAAGCCAGAGGAAAGCCTTGTCTTTTGCCAGGATTTTATACTGTAGGCATAGAAAGAAAATCGATCTCGGTAAATATAATGGTCAGACAACAATTGTTTGTAGCCTTGCTTAACCATGAACTAGCCTTTACCTCTCACCCCCAGTGCAGTTCACCTGCTCTTAGTATGGAATGGATTTGCCTCCACTTGGGTTGAGCAGTGAAGCTTTTTGCCAATGCCTTCAAGGCTAAAGGTGTTGCAGCAGAAAAAAATTACGGTTCCAATCTCTAAAGATATCAACCCAAAACCATGAGAAACAATCCTTCAAATATTGTAATTAGACATGGTTTGATAGCTGAGGGTGTGAAAATGTTCCTGCAATGGCCTTTCATTTTGGATTTTTTTAGTTTGTATAAATTCAGAATAATGCCTTCATATGTCACAAGATGATTCAAATCAGTTGATTGTGAAAAAAACTTTTGAGGCTCCCAAAGCTTTAGTGGAGTATATTGTTCATTTAATAATGAGCATATTATATATAGTACATGTTTTTAATTGCTTCTTGTACTGAAAATACAAAACTTCCATTCTATTTTTATCTATTTGAAATGATATAAATAACTTACTATCATGTTCTAATCATTTATAGGAATGACTTTAATGTTAAAGTACATGTTTTTAATTGCTTCTTGTACTGAAAATATTCAGTACAAGAAGCAATTAAAAACATGTACTTTAACATTAAAGTCATTCCTATAAATGATTAGAACATGATAGTAAGTTATTCAGTACAAGAAGCAATTAAAAACATGTACTTCATACAATAAACAATATACTCCATTAAAGTTTTGGGAAAGTTAAATTCCTATTTATAACTTGGTTATTAAAATCAAGTGGATTTCTTGGAAAATCTATCTAATTTTAGCTTTCTGATGTTATCTTCCTCACAAGGATAAGAAAACATTATCTCGTTATCTTGAACAAAATGAATACTTGTGATTGAACAGTTTTATCAAATTTATTCTAATATCTCTAGAAAATAGATAATTCTGAATCGGCTTTGTTCATGAAGAAGGGAGCTATAAGTAATAAACTAAGTCACAATGTTTGAGTTCGAGTTCAAATTCGACGAGGATAAAATTTAGTTCAAGTTTGCCAATAGATAATACTCAAAAAAAATTGCCACTAAATTCAAACCATAAAAGAACATAAAAATATAAATAATAAACCAAAAAAATTAAAATACATAAAATATAAATAATATCATATTATAAATATAAATTTTAAAAATATGTAAATTTTTAATTTTTAATAAACAACCAAGTATATATAAATATAAATTGAAAAATAAATGACATAAAATAATTTTTTACTAACATTAAATATAAATAAAAAAAATAAAAGTAAACTTGAACCAAATTTATTTCTCGTTGAATTCATTAAATAGATAGATAATTTTTTACTAAGGATTGACATGCCACAAATCCTTTCTGTGCGAGAGAAGTTCCTTTGGAAATGCAGACACAAATGGTGCATGGTTGTCTTCAGTTTGTGCCTCAAGGCATTGGGTTAAATCCCGCAATGAGCACAACCCTCATGTTTAGTAGCCATAAGATTTTGGAACTGTGAAACTATCGATGTTAAGCTAGAGGAAGGCGCGGATGATGTCAAGTCATCATGCCCCATATGCCCTAGGAAACGTGTGCTACAAATTACAATGGCCGGTACAAAGGGTTGCCCCCTCACAAGGGCAAGCTAACTTCAAAAACTGGCCTCAATTCTGATTGTAGGCTGCAACTCGCCTGCATGAAGTAGGAATCACTAATAATCATCAGTCAACCACATGATGATGAATTTGTTTTGGGGCCCTTAACACACCACCCGTCACACTAGTGAAGTGAGCCATGCATAAAGGCATTACCCTAACCACAAGGAGCACAACTAGTGACTTGAGTGAAGTCATAGAAAGGTATCATTTGGATCAGCTCCTTATGGAAGTGCTAATACTTGTTGGGCTCATATATTTCAAAACTCACGAAAAAGGGCAAGTGACACGATGAAAATATAATCAGCCAAGATGAGATGCATGTGTCTGCATCATCAGAGATATGAATGCAAGAGGTGGAGTCTTTTGTCATTTCTCAATAATGAAGTACGTTACTTGATAGTGAACAGTGAATATCAGAAGTGAGCTTGTCATCTCAGGTCGGAACAAGTTGACAGGATCCTATTTTCACTGTTTTCCATAGTCTATAATTTTATTAGTTTATAGTAATTTTCTTTTAATAATAATTCAGTAAATAGTGCATTAAATAATGCAATGACACTTACTGTCATTAAGTTTGTGTCAATGTTATTTCTTAATATTGAAATTATTGACATAATTTCTTAATTAAATTCAATTTAAGGGGTCAAAGAAAAAAAAGTCATTTTGTGAAAGCTAATAACTAATCTTTTAAATTAAAAATTTAGGGTTTATTATTTGGTTAGTAATTTCTCTAGTTATTTCTATCTTTGATTTTTTAAATTAATTTGCTTAATATAATTTATAGCACAGCATATATAATTTCTATTATATAAATTTGGAGCAGTGATTTATACTTACGTTATCGTAACAGGTATGGGTACAGATATGGGTACGAGAATAGGTTATGGGGATATGGCGATTTTTTTTGGGGGGGTTTGGATACAGCGGGATACAGTCGTACAAAAATATATATAAAAAGTATAGACATAAAAACAAAATTAATCACATAATATGCATAGAAGAAACATAATAAGTTAAATAACCACAAAACATACTAATAATTCAATGCCAAATATCATAATATTCAATTGTCGAACTTAGATTAGTCTTATTTATTATTACAAGTACATAATGCAAATTTTACAACTTACCAGTATGGACAAAAAAAAAGACAAAAGAAAATCCAGTTTCTGCAGTTTGGTGAATATTACAATGAGATGACTTTCTATTAAATCAACTTAAGAAAAAAAAATCGCCGTTAAATTCAAACCGTAAAAAAACAAATAAAATATATTTATATAAAATAAAATAAAAAAACTAAAATACATAATTAAAAAAATTAAAAAGTCGTAAAAAAATTATAAAAAACAAAACAAAATAGAATATATTTAATTTATAATTATAAAACATTAAAAATAAATTTAAAAACACAAATAAAAAATAAAAAATTAATAATATTAAATTATAAAACATAATTATAAATCAATATTAAAACAAAACATATATTAAAAAATAACAAATAAAATTAAAACAATCCCTACTCGCCCACGACGACTGTCTCTCCCGTTCCCTACTCGCAGCGACTTTGTCTTTCCCGTCCCCTATCCGCGTCGTCCCTGCCCTCCTGTTTCCTGTCTGCTTTGTCTTCTTTGTCCCTGACCATTAGTTAAGTTATAGATTGGGCCCAATCTCCGCCCATGCTCCCTCCGTGCTCCCGTATCCGGGGAGCATTTCCCTGCGCTCCCAGGACCTGGGGGGGCCATATGCGGTAACGTAGATTTATACGAATGTACTTATGCACTAAATAATTGAAATTATAATTAATTGCATCTGAATAATTAAAATTATCAAGGAAAGAAGGCAAAGATGGACAGTACTTCTTCCATGATGCTCTCTTACCATCACGAGTTCCCAAAAATAGGCCCTGTTTGAGAGGTTAAATCCTTGTTTGATCTTTTGTCATAGGGTGGTGCCTGAAACAATTTCATCCAATTCAAGTGATTATTGATTGGTCAGGTATTTTGTTGAAATAATCTTACTTGAGACTGCATTAGATGTTTGTTAAACCTCCAAACGTGTTTAGCTACAACAGCCTAATTGAAAATCACAGGCTTTCGAGTACTAACCCCTCTATTCCGGTAATGTTTGGATGCTTCTACCTATAATAAATTTTAAAAAGATTTTTCAATAGGATACATGCAGAGACGAGCATATATAGTAATTTCTTTGGATAAAACTTAACAACCTGAAAAACTAATTTCATTAATTGGATCTGACCAGCTTAAGTCAATCATCTGTTTGTCTTCTTTTTCAATTTTGCTTGTATCGTACCCTCAAAGTTTTTCCATTACCTTTTGAGATGCCATCTCTGGACAATAAATATTCCTAAATTAATGATTGGTTAGTTGCAAATGCTATAAACCCTTCTTCCACTGCAAAGAAGAGTGTTAAAGAATAGCATCTGGCATTTTGCTTGATGAATCTGTCCTGATGCTGCCTCATATTGTTTGTGAATAACCTGAATCTTAGAGGTCTCCTGTGTCAGAATTCATGCAAAAAACAACATATAATCAGTAAATTGGAGATTTGTTTGGGCAGGGTTAGTCTGTAAGAGGGAACAGAAAAGGGGATCGTCTTGCCTCAGCTCCCAGGAATGATAGGACTTTTTAGGTATACAATTAACGATTATTGACAGTGTAGACATGGGAAAACACATCATCTACCGTAGTTTCTCCCTGGAAATTGCTGCATTAAATTTATTCAAAGTCCAAAGTATGATCTCTAGCAATAGGAATTCAAACCATCCCTGATCTCTAGCAGCATTAGGCGCCATCGCCTCCAACAACAGTGGATGTTCAATGGCTTCTGCTGCAGCTTAATAAGAGTTGCCTTCTTTTAAAAATGAGCAGTGATAATATGGTCTTAGCAGGTGACACTGCTTCTTTGAGACATGGCAGTGGTAGCTGCATCCTTAGCTCAAGGCGGCACACTCACAGAACATTAAATAAATATAATTCCGGTTAAATAATTTGAATTTATCTCCATTACTTTATATTCAATATTTATATTGGAAATATGGAAAACTAATTTAAAGCATAAAATAAAATTTCAAAAGTTATAAAGGTAATTTAAAACTATATATTTGTATTGGAAATAACATTATCAACACATTAATATTTGATGTATATATTTCAAGAAATATTCTGTTTTTTATTACAATTTACTGTAATATTCATATTAAGTAAAGTTATAATGTTAGACAATATTTATATATTATATTCAGCTTCTTTTCCTTTTAATAATGCATCTAGGATTGCAATAAGCAGTCAAAAATTATATTTTTATTATGTTTATTTTTCAAAGTTAAAGTTGAAGATTGTTAGACATTTTAGATTTTGTTTTCAAACTGTACCGTGGCCAAATTTGAACTCAAAGTTGAACCAGGCATCTTAGATTATTGCAATGCTTATGAGGCAGATTGCTTTGGAATGAGTATTGTATAGGTATAGTTGAGCTTGACTAAAATCTTAGCTCGAAGATATGATCCTGAAACAACTTCCAGCAAACACTATTTATGGATATCTCCCAGTACTTCAAAATTTGGTTGGAAAACCCATTTGACGTTGGGGCTGTATCAAGTTGCATTAAAAGAACAGCCATGTTGAGCTCTGTTTCAGTAATTAGAGCCAACAATGCCTCGCTTTTGTTGTCTATTATGAGCTTGTGAATACTGTTATATAAAATGTTCTGAGATGCAATAATCTGTAAGCAGGTCTATAGAGTATCTTCTGACGTTCTGTTGTGTTGAAGTTGTCTTGTTTGTATCCCCATTCAGTTTGATGAGCCTGGAATTCACGTTTTGGTGAGGAAGTAAATGCCCAGTTCTTAGGTTTGAAGAACTTAGCGTTCTTCTATTCCTATTGAATTCAAGCAAATCTAGTTTTTGTTACCAAAATATTTACTTCCTGTAATGTGGATCATCTAATTGATTCATTAGATCTCTTTCTTAATAGGCTCAAAGGTTGGAGCTGCCTAAATTAAAGGAGATTTGATTGTACTGCTGCTAGTTATTGTTGTGTTTCCTTTTGACAAAAAATATTACTTATGAATTAGGTATGTATTCTGTGTAATATTAATGAAGGTAGCTAGATCTGAATCTTGGAACCTTATAAATTGAAATTTAGAAAAGACTTCATGAAGTTGAGGAATCAGCACCAATCTGAAAAAATAGAGGCCACTGATCAGATTCCAACTTGTCCAGCATCTACATGAGTCACACATCGTCTACCTTGTTCTCAAAAGTTTGCTTCATTTGCTGTATTTGATAAGTGCCAATTCATGTTAATTTATTCTCTCCTGTCCTAGGCATCTGCACTTCCTTTGTATAATTTTCGGGTTTTTCCATATCATCAACAGACATTTGAACAAGGAAAGATGTAAATCTTGAGCCATATGTTGAAAGTTCGTTAGCCTGATGAGCTAGATGAAGTTGCTCGGGCCTTTTGGAAAATACTCTTGCTAAGTAGTCTGTCGAGGGTATTGTTGTGCTGTACTTTGGGAATCTGTTGTGTGACTTCATTTAAAGTCTTATCAGGAGTCTCACTCGCTTCATCCTCTTTTCATCTCCTCACAGTAGTTCATGATCTATCATTGAAGCGAATTTAAGGAAGAATACAATCCCATGAATCTGCATGTTACTACTTTCATTGCTGCTCAATATCTTTGTCTAGCTTGTTCACAGTTGGAGCCTCGTCCACTTTCTAGTGGCAGATTCTTTTCTTTGAGTTTGTTCCTTAAGTTAATTTGTTTGTCTAGTGTTTTCTTGGAGAAAGTATTTCAAATTCTTCCTTTGTTGGTCACCTAGAGTATGGTGAAAACAACCCGATACAGCTTTGAAAGGACAAGGATACCATGACCTCCTTGATTGAAGAGTTATAGTTTTGTTGTATCACAATAAAAAATCATCAATAGGCCAGGGTTGTCCCACAAAATTCATTGCTTGTTATAACATAAACCCGATATAAAAGACGAGCGAAATTGGTTTTAAGGTAAGCATAAGTTATTCTTAGAAGACTCATAAGATATATTACTGAATTCAGCTTCCTACCCGATGAACATTATCAGATACTGCAATGGCCCTTTCATTGTGATAGACGATGATACAGATGACTCCTTTGGCCCGGGCCTTGACAGAGATGTTTGATGGGACTAGCTTCCAATCTCTTCAACTTTCATCTGCCCATGCTCATTGGGAAATCTTGCTTCCCCCCATCCACATGGCTATTTGTATTGGTAATTTAACCACATGGGTTTGGGATGTTTCATTTTACTGCTTCCCCCTTCATTTATTTTCAGTGCTTCAGATTTTTTATAAAAAAATTAGTTAGTTTTCTATTCTAGGGACTTTTACCCTAGAGATTTGTATTTGAGTCCCATTGACCTACTTTTGGTCATTCATGGACATTAATATACTTTCCTTCTTTCTTTCTCAACCACCACCTTCGCCTTTGGCACTGGTTTCATCCCAGAAATGCCGGAGTGGCAATTTGCACAGAATTGCTGCTGGGTGGTTTTGGCACAAATTATTTTCCGAGAGGAGCAATAGCAACAGTTTGTTTTCATATTTCAAAGGAATTTTGCATATTTTTCAGTGTTCCATGCATATCGGGGACATGGAGATGAGGGTTTCAGAGATAACGAAACATTTACCGGATTTTGGGGACAGTGGGGGATGGCAGGGGGTGGTTATTAAATTAATTTTTAAATCTTTAAAATACCCCAAAAAAAAAAAGAAAGAAAAAAAATTCCTAGACTGCTGGGGGACGTCAGGGGATGTTCCCTTTTTTGGGATATGGGGGAAGGGGAGAATGTCCTGTCCCTGGGATGTCACTTAGACCTCCGGGGACGCATCACCTTGGAGCCATGATGAGCATGCAAAGCAGGTGTCGTTTTTGAAAGTAGAAAGTAGTTATAATCATATCTTTGAGTAATTGACCGTTCCCACATGTAGACTATAGTTAATATCTTGCTTCTAAACTTGAAGCTTTCTAAGGCAGAGCTTTTTAACTTCATTTTTTTCAGATTATATGATGCTTATTGACAACTATTATGTAGGTATTTGATTATTTGGATCTAAATTCTTCACATTTTTGCAATTCAGTATGTATATATTTCACTTTTCAATGAATTATGTTTTCATTTCAGTGATTTTGGTACTTGTGTAATTTCTCTAATTATATATATATATATATATATATATATTCAAACATATGACTAGAGATATTGCAGAAATCTAGGAAGTTATTTCCTTTATGTAGATCCTCATTATTCAAGAACGAATTCACGAATTTTAGATTTATATATATATATATGCACTTTCAGTTTGCATATCGTTGAAAAAGATGTCTGCATTTAGGATAGCTTCAGATTCTGTGGGTATATGCTCTAAATCTGTATTCTGAATTTTTTAAAGAGTGTTTCAAAGCCAAAAACACACACTCAGAGGGAGACAGTCTAGATCAAGCAAGCCAATTCAGTTGTAAAGTCTTCTTTCTTTTTGTGAGAAGAAGGATATGGATGGGTTGGTTATTGTAGCTGCTGATCCTGGCTTGGAAGAAACTGAGTTTGCAAACAAGGTTTTCAGTTGTCTTCTACTATGATATGTGTTTTGCAAGCATCTTTATGAAGGAAGAAGTCCTTTTTTTTGGGACTGGAAGTATTGGTGCAATTAAGTACTGATGATCCTGCTACGGATAGAAGGTGCTCAAAATATCATTGCCTCCCTCTGGGCATCGAGGCTGTTCAGTGCTATATTTTCTCCCATGTATCTGCATGATGATATGCTTATTAACTTGAGGTTCTGAGCAACTTTATGCCCTCAGTTATTGGGACTTTGCTGCGTTTTTTACTGGGCTAAGGCCCTCTCCCTATATATATATATATATATATATATTATTGGAAGACTGCATGATTGTTAAATCTCTCCTTACTAATTTTGGGGAGCCTAATTTCTCACACCCAAAATGCAGCGTACACCCACACCCAAAATGCAGCGTGCACCCACACCCATGCTTTTGGCAACTTCATTCATAAGCCATCAAGAAAGATATTGGTTTCTATCTTAATTGTGTCAAAACCCACATCCTTCCCATGTTTCCTACCTCTTGGAAAGCCCCCCTGGAGAAACAAACTGGAGCTCATGATAGGGTAAGATTGATACAAGAGCAGGGGGGAATGTAAGAACCCTATAAAAAACCAAAGATTTTTGACTTACTTTTTTAACAGTGGTTATTAAAACAATTACCTAGAGGGGAATCAAGGCTAAATGGTAACAGCGTCCAATGGCCTAAACTTACTAGGCTTTCCCTTATTTTGTGAAATGAAAATGGAAAAATGCCCTTTACCTTACGATGGCCTTTGAAGGGAAAACTGGAGTGATTGCCTATAATAAAAATTATTACACTGATCTAAAGGATTCTAGAAAAGTTTAACCGGGTGGTTAGAATATGATAGGTACTACTAGGTTTATAAAAAGGTCTACTTAATGGAGTGTAAATTGTTTTGTAGATATCCAAGGTTTTGAATCGTCTTTGGCAACCCTCCCCATCTTCTATAATTTCCATGGAAATAGTTTGTCTATTCCAAATGAATGAACTTCCACGAGTAATAAAGGGCCTATTGGCCCATTGTTACCCCTTTAGGTTGGGTGACAATTGGTAAATAACTTGTCCATTTGGAGTTGAAAACTTGTTGCATCCTTTTACTTACTTGGGAACTTCTTATTAATCATTTTAAATAAAAAATCAATTGATCTGGAAGAAGGGATTCCTAATGCTAATAACAAAATAATTCTTAAAATGAATTCAAATCAGTCGTAAGATATTATCCAAATAATAAGAATCTTATTCACTGAGAATTTTGAAATGATGATGGTACTTCAATGCATTGCGCCCTCTTCTGACTTGATCATCTATGGTAGTTTGGTTGGTTCTGGAATGATTTCCTTAATAGAAAGAGTGCAAATCAGCAGCATGGTAATTTTCCATAGTGTGCATCTGTTCTGATGGTTGGGTCAGTCTGTAAAACATAGATGTTACAAAATTGGTCCCTGGATTTTGAATCTAACTATACCATATCACAGATCTTCCATTTAATGCAACTGATGACTGTTATGATGGTGTTTGCATGTGGCACTCTTCGATGATCTATGGAACTCTGTACTTTACTATTTCCTGTCTAGATATATGCATGATTAGTATCAATGTTCTATATTAAAGTTTGTTTCTGTAATAGACTGATTTCATTTCAACTTTGATGTGCAATAATTCGCTGAGTGCGTGATTAAAGACACATTCTACCCGAGAATTTTATTTCTTGGATTGACAATTCTACTCTTGTTTTGGGGTTTTATTGGAGGATTCTGCATCTGCTTTTTTTGCATTCATTGTATGATTTTCCATGCATAGTTTTTTGCTGGCTGCATTTATCAGTTATAAAGAATAATTCCTCTATAGGAAGCTGCATACCTTGAAAGCCAACCTGATATAAATGGAAATGATGTAATAGAATGGCATGTGGAAAGTTTGTTTTGAATGGGGATACCAGCTATTATTAATTGAAATCCATCCCATGTTTTGTTTGCGGGTATAGTGTGGATGTATGATGAGGTCTAATGGCTGGCTACCTTATGATCTAGTCTTTGATAGCAGTCAACAAGGAACTGACATGTAGCAGGAAACACTATTAACATTCTATGTTAATGCCAGACTCACAGTAACATGTTCTTTTTTTCCATGTTGGCAACGTGTTTTCTGTATCTTTTAGGCATAGATTTTTCACATCTTCAAATAACTTTACACCAGGTGTATATCTCTCAGACTACTGCACAAATTTAATTGGTTGAAATGCAGAATGTTTGATCTAAATATGGGAGGAGCGTTCACATTATTTCCATTTGTTGAAGGGTGGCTTTTAGTGGTTCAATGTCAACGAATTGCAATAGCTAACTAATATGTAGCATGCCAAAAAGAAATGTCTGATACCGTTGGCAAATCCTTTATTGAAATGTCTGAATGTATCTGATTTTGTGTATGATAGTAATACCATTGAATATGATATTTTGATTTCTGGTTATTTATCTGAGCTCGCTTCTTATATGTGTAAAGTAGCGCTTGATTCTCTTTTTGTTCTGACTAGCATGTCTTTTGTATTCTTGATTTGGCTTGAACAGAGACACTCGTCCATTCTACACTAGAGCATTGCGATGATGCAGACTTCACTTTTCCAGTACATTTTAACATGAAGGAGCATACTGTATATGTACGCTGTAGACCTTATCTTCAAGTGTTTATGGAGAGAGTTGCACAAATGTTTGAAGTAATAGTGTTCACAGCCAGTCAAAGCATTTATGCAGAGCAACTTATAAATAAGCTGGATCCAAAACAAAAGCTTATTCGGCAGCGTGTTTATCGTGAGTCATGTGTGTTAGTAGATGGTAATTACACAAAGGATCTGACAATCTTGGGACGTGATCTGGCAAAAATTGCCATTATTGACAACTCGCCACAGGTATAAGTTTCTAAATGTTTTTCCAATGCAATGAAATTTTCCGTCCTGGATTTGTATAGATGTTGTCTCATAAAAGCATTATTTATGCCCCATCCTTAGCATGTAAAGATAAAGATTCTACTCCATTGGGATAAACATTTAGACTTCAACCCATGTCTCTGGCAGGCCTTTGGACTTCAAGTAGACAATGGCATTCCTATAGAGAGCTGGTTTGACGACCGTTCAGACAGTGCTTTAGTTTCATTGCTTCCATTCTTGGAGACATTGGTAGGTGTAGAAGATGTTCGTCCAATCATTGCAAAGAAATTTAATCTTTGCGAAAAGGCTAAAGGTATTTCCATGGAACCTCCATCATCGGAACACAAAAGGGATCTGTGTCAGGAGCATCTTTAAGGAGACTGGAAATGGTCGTCATTCTCCTTTTGATTTTATTGTAGTTTAGATTTCATTGATTTAATATTGATTCAATTTTCCTTATTTGAGATGTTGCCATTGATCTCTTCCAAAATTTTGTTTGGACTTTAGATGATATTTAACAGTGCGTGCTCAGGAATAGTATACCTAGATGCCATCTGTATATGGTGACGTAAAGGATCACGGTAAGATTGCTTTGTATATTGAGAAATGACCTCTTTGTACAAGGAGCCTTTGGGTTCTTTCTCTTTGAATAATGTGAAAAGGATCTAGTGCTTTTTTCGGCTCATTGCAAACACATACATCATCTGGGGTACATACGGCATGTGTTTTTCAGGGATAAATACTGTCTTTTATTTTACTTAGGTACAAGGAATTTCTTTTTTTTCCCACGATATTGCAGGGTCTTGCAGAAGATCCCATTATGAATAACAATGACCCGCATATAGAAAAATGTCATATGTGGCTCATTTTTGGAATGGAGGGCCATTTTTCTTGTCTGATACTTTCAAGGAATTCAAATTTGGACATATTGGTGTTTAATTAATGAAAATTTTAAGGTCTATTTATTAACATTTTTTATTTCCTTCCTACCTTCAATGATTGATCTGTTAGTTTTGTGTTCGGTATGTCCTGTGATTGTTTCACTGGACTTCTTTCATGAAGCAGCCCATTTTATACAGATTGAAATGTAACATGTCATATGCCATTCACTGAAGCAATTTTATCCAACTAGACTTTCTTATTTTTTATACACGCATTTTTACTACTTTATTGTGAATCTATCATGTGGTTATTTAGTGTCTATTTGCCGCATTGTAAAGGGATTTTAAATCTATTACCTGGAATCGTGTTGGATGGTGTGGTATTTCAGATTAAGACAAGAAAGAGAACAATTAAATTGTTGCGGGAGAATGATTTCCCTAATGTTTGAAAACCATGAGAAA
The DNA here is from genome assembly GCA_037957365.1 of Torreya grandis. Taxonomy (NCBI): domain Eukaryota; kingdom Viridiplantae; phylum Streptophyta; class Pinopsida; order Cupressales; family Taxaceae; genus Torreya; species Torreya grandis. The sequence goes on from JARHVA010000182.1 coordinate 4,481,651, forward strand.
GATTGAATCGTGTTGGTTGACAATTCCCTTTCATCACTTGTCAATCTATGTTTCTGTTATCCAAATGAAATGGCTGGTGCAATATAATCTTCAGAAGCAAAGAAACTGGTATGAACATTTAAAGAATTTCTCCAGTAATCGTCAGGTAACTTGTGGTCGGTTTTGTGACTGGAAGGTTTTTTGCTAAAAATTATAAAGAAATCGGAATATTTTACAGTATCTTAGCAACTAGAAATGTCTTCATATCATCAGATATTTTAATGATAAGAAAGGCCATTTACTATATATGCAATTTGCCTTGAAGAGCTAGTATGTAGCCTTGTCATAAATAAATCAATCTTTCTCTCTCCTCTCTTGTGTAAGCACAATTCCTGAAAAGTTTGATTTTAGGTTTGCCGCTCCCCAACTGCTGCGAGGTGATCGAGTGACATTGCTAACAAGGCACAAGATTGAATTTGAACCTCTTACCAATTGACGTACAGCTCACAGGCTTGTTAATGGTAAACTTATGCATTCCTTTGCAATGGCCTTTTTCAACTAGTTTTAAATGAATTTAAATTGTGAAAGTTTTATGAAACATGAGATTGAAAACATTCGGAAGCTATAATTGATGTACTAGATTTTTTTCAACTTATTCACTTGTACACGAGTTTGGATAGTGCTAGTTCATAATCTTGACACATTTGTTTCACTACATGCATCTTTGTTCATGGAAAATTTAGTTATTCAGCTTCAAGTTCGAATCTAGCTTACGTGCAAGTAGCAATACATGAATGTAGCTATTTGCATCACTGATTGGGGAGTGTTCAGATCAGTCATAGGACTGAACCGGTAGTTAGCAACATGAATAAAGGGGAATTTGCGAATGAGGAATACAAGTTTCCTGTCTTCATAGGAATCAATGGGATAATGACGAATTGCTCAAGTGGGCTGTTTAGTGTAATAAATACTTTTATCGCAGATACATCTGTGTAAGGCACATCATTGTAATGGTAGCTATTTCCATGTAGTTAGTAAATTGGGGAGTGTTCAGATCAATCACGTGTAAGGCACAACATTGTATGGAAAGTATGAATCCCCACGGATCTCATCATAATAATATCTAGCAAGATCCACAGTGAATTTCTCACAAGCACACAATGTTTAATCAATCTTAAAGCTAACTTCAACCTAAGGGTTTAAATTTTTTGTCCTAGGGTTTGGGATGTACAAACTAAGTTATTGATTTAGGGTGGAGATCATATTGTTCAAGATTTTGTTCTTTATGGTTAAGGGTTCAAAATTTATGATTTCAAAAAAAAAGTTGAGTTTAGGATTTATGGTTTAAAATTTACAAATTAGGGTTGCTTTATAAACTATGGTTTAGAATTTAGGACTTAAAAATTTTAGAGTTTAAGGTCAAGGTTTAAGGATTACCGACCTACGGTTTGATGTTTAGAGATTTAAGGTTTAAGGGTTACCACCTAGGGTTTGAGGTTCAGAGATCAAGGTTTAAGGTTTACTACTTAGGAATGAGTTTCTTGAGTTCTTTATGAGAGCATGATCATGATATAATTGGTTGGGACTACTCAACATTCTTTGGTTTGGGTATGGGGGGTTTGGCATTTTCCGAAGCACTTTCGTACATTATAACAAAGGTTCATAAACTTGGGCACGATAGTATGTGGCTTGCCTTGTTGATATTTGTGGTATATTGTTTCAATTTTAAGCACTAGTTGAGAAGCATAGTTAGACTTATCTTTTGTGATGACGAGGTTTCAATATCTCACTTCTTGATGTTCTTACACCATTTTAGAAGATGGAAGTTTTGGAGATTGTACACAAGGTTGATAGCATGGAGTTATTTACTTGTTCACACTTTAAACTATTGGGCATCCTTGTCATAAACTATAACAGAATGAAGGGAACTTAAAAAGTGTGTAAATCAAGGTAGATCAATAGTCAAATAACGAAAATCAATGGTAACAGGATTTTGGCCTCACCTAAGTTTCTTATCATAAATTAATACTAATGGGGCATATCCATTCAGAATGTAGTTTGACTTTGAATTTGATTGAAAAATATAACATGAAATTATTCATTACATTTCCTTCCTCCACCTTAACGAGTGACTTCGTTGTCTTGAACGAAGATCAATAGGGCATAATACCCTCCCTCCCCTTTATATAAGCTAAATTAAATTAAACTAAACTAAACTCTATATGGGAGTTCCCTCTATATATTAGTTTATATGGGACCCTCTATATATATATATATATATATATATATATATATATATATATGGGAGTTTAGATAGAAGGGGCCAAAAAAACTAGACCCTCCATCCCATCTATATAGAGAGGGAGAGGGAGTAGATATTGGGGGGAGGGCCACCCCCAACCATATAAAGTGATTGAGTTAGTTTAAATATAGAGGGGCTCCCCATATATATATATATATATATATATATATATAGAGAGAGAGAGAGAGAGAGAGAGAGAGACCCAAAAAACTCTATATATTGGGGCTCACCGTTGTACTCAGTTATAATTTATTTATGACCTTTGGAAAATATTGGCAATAGATAGCGATCACACAAAACACAAGATAACAAGTCTAACCAAGTCAAACGGTGCAAAAAATAGTTGGATCTCACTATTGATGGGATGAGCTTATCTATTGCAAGTGTTTGCATTTGTTGGGAAACAATTGATTAAGTATTTTTCATAGATCAACCTTATAAGGGCAACAAAGTTACCTTTGATGGGGTAATAGGTGACAAGGTAGTACATTGTTACCTTTTGATGAGCTTCAAGCAACTTTTTGACTGGAAACACATGATGGTTACATCCAACTCTACTAATATGGAAGGAATGCTACATGGTACAAAATATTTGGCAAAATTTTGAGGAACCAAATAAACATTAATGAGAATGATCAGTTCAAAGGAGGAAATCAATAAACATTTAATAAAGAGCTCACTTAAATATGTGGTTATGATTCATGCACCTTCAAAAAAAGATCAACAAAGGAAGCATAGGAGTTGTGAAGTAGACAAGCGACGATCATATGAGCTTTACATATATGTAGACTCAATGTTATGGACAACAAAGGGATGAACAAATAAATTTAAGCATTTATTTAATGGATAATGAATAATGAATTGACAAATGAGATGAAACATGCAAAAAATCAATGACGATCATGCTTAACCTACTAATCTTGGTTGTCATAACCCGAAAGGCCAAAGGAAACAATAAAAACCATGCAATTCAAGGTAGATCAACAAAGTAAAAGATGTGGCAGAATTTTGAGAAACCAAGCAAGCATAAATGACAAAGGTAATTTATAAATTTAGGCTTTCACACATCCAAAGGGTGACGGAGGGAAAATAAATAAATATTATATACTATTTTGTGTAGGGTTTTTTTTTATTAGAGGGTTCACATCATCTAGTCCAGAATGGGAGTTCTTAATTGACAACTAAGAAAAAATCACAAGCATGAGCTCAAAACATTATACACGTGCTCATTTTATATATTGTTGTTGAAATCACCACTAAAATCACATGCATGAGCTCAAAATCTTACACTTGTTCTCAAGTTGCCAAAGCTTGAGAATTAGTATAAAATGCCACATAAGAGACCGAGAAGAGAAAGGAAGTCACATAATGCAAGAATCCACTCAAACCATTCGCCATTAATCGTATACATTTTTCAATCCCATAACAAATGGGTAAATAGAAGAATGGACAAATACCTCTGCATCCACATAAACAATGTATTAGGAAATTGAAAAAGATCTTTGCTACTTGTAGGAATACAAACTGGTAGCCCTACTATCTCTATGTGATGAGAAAGTACTTGAAATCTAATATAAAATATGGTCTTACCAATGATTAAGAATGTATGAGTGATTACATGCTTAGAGGAGATAAAATGGGATTCCATTGAAGATTTATTCACACCAAAGAAAAGAACCAAAAAACAATGTGATTATGTTATAGCGGGGCGTAAAAGGCCATTGCCACTGAAATTTCAAATTCATGTTTGGATTCAACGAAGAAAAAATTGGAATAAATTCAGAACTAAAAAGATTGAGATAAAATTCATGATTAAATTTGGCTAATAGAAATACACTTATTTTAAAAAATCTACCAACCCACCATTCAAAAAACATCACATTTCATATAAATAAACATGTCAAAATAACTTTCAAGTTTCCACCAAGTATATAATTAATACTTAAAAGAACTAATGTTTTGTTCAAAATGATTTAATGATAAATTGATAATTTGCATTCCTAAATTCCACATTGATTCAAAATGAAAACATGCAAGGAAAATCAAAACTTAAGAGCTAATTTAGGGCCATATCAAAATGTGTTCTCTGTGTGTTGTCAAAAAAAAAAAAATATGTGCAAAATTTTAGACTCCAAAATTTATCATAAATTGATTGAAATTAAAAAAATACTATGAAAAATCTGTTGAATACTGAATAGTAATACCAATATTTAAAATGTTTTTTAAAAGTTATAGATCATCGTCAGAGTATTAAACTTCTTTAGGGGTTAAGGCCCACTTGTTAAATCAAAATGGTAGAGATCATCAAGAGCACTTGGCTCAGTGTCATCATCATATGCTTTATCATTATTAACTTCATTAGTTTCATTTTCACTCTCAAGCCTCATGTCTTTTTCAGCGTAAAAAAAAAAATCAATGTCATCTTCATCAGAGGAGTCTTCTAGAAAATGTTGCGCTGCTTCTTATTAGAGTATGCATCTCTTATCACCTTTTTCATAGTCACTCACAAATTGTTGCGTACATAAACAAGATCCTCTAATGTTCTTTATAACAACTTATTCATTTTCTTTGATTGAATATGGTTAAAGTTGTCCTAGTTTTTCTCACACGTTGATGCACTTATTTCTTGACCCAAGACTCGAATTGTAAAATGTTGTAGCTCAAGAGTATTTGCCCCATAGAATCACCACTATTCATGGATGGACCATCCATGTCCTTCCTATCATCTATCGCTTATTGGGTTCCAAATACCCTGTCTCCTCTTCTGTATGCCTTGAGTTGCTCTCTTATTTTCTTTGTAATATCTCGACCAGGAACAAGTTTTTCAATCGTTATATAAATCCCATCCACGACTTTATGATCACTCGACCAGGAACAAGTTTTTCAATCATTACATAAATCCCATCCACGACTTTATGATCACTTTCTATTTCAATATGATATAGTGTCAGCGCCGAATAACATATTGCATGCAAATGAGTATGCATCATTTTTCATCTTTCATCACAAATATCTCATATTTCATTTTATTCAGCTTCCACATTATTGAAACCCTTTTGGATGGCTTCTTTACAACAGTCCATACTCTCATAAAACATGTCAATATAAAGAATGTCAACATCAACCATGCGAAGCATGCAAACTATGGGTGCACACATTTTTAGAATCTTATTCACATTTTTCCAAAAGTCATGGCTTAGGATGATTTTCTCCATATGATTAACTTTATAACCTTTTGCAAGAGCAAATTTTTTCCACTATTTGTTACAAACAATAGAATAAAGAGGTCTTTTTTGCTCAACCACTCTTTTCAAATTGATAAAGAAAGACAAATCTTATGTCACATGGCTTCAACAACTCCTTCCATGCATGCCTCCTATATATTCTCAATGTGAGGCAATGATTTTTTATGAAATTAACAATTGTTCTTCCTCTTTGCACTACTTCGTATATCCAAAGAAATTTGGTTAAGTCATGGAATATTAAATCAATGCAATGGGTATACAAGGGATCTAATAAATATGTGGGTACTTTTCTTCTATCAACTTTCATGCCCCCACACAATTGTTGGGTCTATCAATAACAACCTAGACCACATCTTCTACACCAACTTCGAGAATTGCTTCATCAAGAACGTTGAAGACACATAAGTTTTTGCATGTTCCAGAAGATCAATTACTTTAAGAAATACAATGCCTTTAGGGAAATATGACAATACATTAATCAATAACCTTTGATGTATATCTGACCAACCATCACTCAGAATGGTGCACCTTCTTAACTTCCAAGAGTCTTTAATGTTCACCAATTTTTCAGTGACCCTATCTTTTGATCTCTTCAAAAGAGTTGTCATCGGAACTTTTGAACCTAGTGTTGTGTACCATTTGTCAAATGAAATTGATTGTTGAATACATTTTTTAAAATAAGGGTTCATAGCAATATTAAATGGAATAGCTAATTCATAAAACAAATCAGTGCATGCATCAACTTGCTTCTTTTCTACAGGGTTTTATAAACTTTTCAGTGTCATTGTCCCACTATGTTTTTGTGGCATTAATAAACTTATGGACATGTCAAAAGAGTAAGATGTGTGAAATTTGGACTTAGAAAGTTCCTCTTAAATTGGTTGTTTTTTTAGTGCCATTCTCTAAGTTTCTACTTATTGTATAGTCTTTCTCCAATACTTCTTTTATTTCAAGTGTCTGAATTTCTCCAATACTTCTTTTATTTCAAGTGTCATATTCAGACATGCTTCAACGTCACTTCCTTTCCCTCCTATATGCCAAGAAGATGGTCTATTAACTTTCTGAATATTGCTATAAAAAAGTGCTAACATAACTTGCAAGTGAGGTTGTTAGTTTGACTCTTAGGGTTCATATATTTTCATCCTTATGCTAATGATTTTGGGGGTGCCATATTGAAGTCTGACGTAACCTTTTAGGGCAGTCTATGTTCTATGCTCAGTCGTTGTTTGATGTTCACATACTGCAAGTTGTGACGTGATTATCAACAAAACTTAATATTGAATAGAAAGAACTATGCTATCTAATCAGTAATCATTGATATACAACTTAGCACCATCAAAATGGAGAAACAAATAAGTCTTACAGTCATACTTCTAGTTCTAAGTTCTGTGTAAAATTTATGTTTGGTTCTATAATTGGAAAATACTAACAAGGAGGTTAATAAAGTAGCAAAGTAGCAGTAGCCAGTATGGAAGAAATGAGACATTCTAATTTCTATACACCAGCCAGATCACAATATAGGAGTGTGTTGGCCTGAATTTAATATATAACTGGAATAACATAAATTTGACTAAGGAAGAATATAATGTAGGAAGTTTGTCAGTAGAATTTGTCATTAATTAGTTTAAAGAAACCCTGTTTGGTATCCTGCGTGCCCTTGGAAAGTTGGAAGTAATGAAACGCGGCGACTGGGAGTGATCGACGAAGAAAACACAAAACAAACCCTAAAAATGTTAATGTCAACGAATTTCAACTTTTTTTTTTTAATTAAATTCATTCTTGAAATTCAGGGCAAATTTCAAAACGAATTTCTGAACTTTCTTACAATTCGGCGAATTATGAACTTTTCCAATTTGATGCCGCGAAAGCGGTTATATTGGGTACTACAAATGTATTGATGGATTTTTTTAGTACTATTACGTTGATAAATAGTGAATTGGGAAAACTGGTGAAATTTTCATGGCAATCGGATCTGACGACATTAGGAAAATATTGTATTTATTACAGGGAGGCGAACATATTAACGCTTTGGGGCTTATGAATTTATACGTTTCAGACTAAGATATGCGGGATCAAAGCATCAAGAAATATATTAGTGTTAAGAAACGAAATGGTTTACAAATTCCATGCCCCTCGGTAAAATTTGATAAAATCATGTATGACAGGCAATATTAGTATGATGTCACAAGATTTTTATAAAACAAAAAAAATGATTTTTTATATGTTGATGATTCCGTTCATTTCGAGTATTCTCTTCACACATTCAGAATCATTGACTTTTCGTTAGTGTGCTTGGCTAACACGATCTACACCCATGTCTGTTAATCATTTTTTTTGGGGTGAGTTTTTTCTTTTTTTTTTAAATTTCATCTCCTCCTTATTTATTTATTTATTATTATTATTATTATTATTTTTTAAAATTATTTGTGGGGGGTGTGGGGGAGGAAGGGGTCTCACTAAAGACATGAAATGGAAATCATTGATTTATCTAGAAAGATGTATTTTTTATTATATTTTTGAAATAAATATATAATGGATTTATAATTTTGAGTTTTGAGTAAGTATATATTTAAATTAGTAAGTTTTTTTGGCTAACCAGTTACGAGTAAGGTATATCCATGCCATCAAAATCATCCAAAATAAGATCTTCACTTTAACCGCTTCACATTCTGTATAAAGTATTTAAAAGGATTTGTACCCTAGTAAATGGATATAAACAACCATCATCTTCAATAATTAATATCATTTTGAATGATGATAATAGAATTTAGAAAGCAATATATACTTTTAATCCAAATACCTTTCACACTCAAAAAGATCAATGTCAAAAAAATTGATAGTGCAAGTCGAGGCCCAGTGTAACGAAGCGGATCAAATTTGAAGGGAAAATTGATAGAATCAAATAAGCCAATTTCCTAAATGGGTAAATACACTTCAATGCAAATTGTATGTGTTGGGGAAGAGAAAGGATTCGTCCTCAAGTTTAATGAAACAATCTTCTTCGAAAAAGCTAAAGGATGTTATAACATGAAGTGTTGCTTCAAGGGTTAGTGATTCTTCTCTAGGTAGAAATGCAAAACCATTGCAATAGGTTGATCTTGAACTCGATGATGACTTAGTCAATTTCATCAGCGGTGTTAAATTCAGAGCATCAAAATCTGAAATAACATATCAATATTCCCAAATTCAATGAATTTGTGCTACAATGGGAGTGGTGATCGTTCCTAGATGATTCCTCTAATAATTTGAATTAATTTTTTTTTGGGTAGATGTGGTCAGTGAGAAGAAATAGTCAGAATCAACAGTTGTTGATGTGATAACTTCCAAGGGGTCTTTCTCATTCAAGGAACCAGCTTAAATATTTGGTTAATTTTCAACTTGAAAAGTCGAACTAAAGTTATTGGAGGATTGGGAACTAAAAATCTTAGACTGCAGAGGATTGCTTTTATCATTAAATGGGTCGTGAGAGCTTTGATGGGCAATGAACCTTAGAAAGTACTAGGCTAGGTTAATTATTGTGAATGGAACATTTAAGGGGAAAAATTATTGGAAAGATTTGTATATGTTGTATTTTTTTTTTTGAAACCCATGAGAACATATAAAGCATTTGGTGGTGGGGTAGCTAATCTTCTTATTATTTAATACTAGATATCAAGGATTTATGTTTTTATGGTAAAATTTGACTTATAACAATTTAGTTTTGGCACTAATTAGGAGTTCCTCTTTTTTATTTGGTTCTCCAAAGGTATTAGGACCTTTGAAGATATCTATAGAAATGGAAAATTGGTGCTTTTGTTAGAGTTGAAAACTATATTCAAACAACCCAATTCTCAGTTGAGAACTTACACCATTCTTATAAAGGCTCTTAAACCCCGTGTTTCAATGCTCATTATAAAATTTGAATATAAGTTTTGGTATAATGTTAGATTGCTAAAAGGCCCTCCCTCATTTGAAGTTTCTTTCAAGAAAATTTATGATAGAGTTTCCTTTTCTCAAAAGGTTTTTCTGGGCCTTAGTAAAAAGTAGGCTTTGTGTGATTCCCTTAGGAGATAGTGTTGGCCATTTTGGCCCACATACTAAGCTTCTGCCTGGTTTGAATAGATGAGTAGGGTCCTAGTTGATGAATGGATCAGTGGCTATGAGCAGGCTCAACATTGCAAGTGAAGGGACCCAGACAGGGTTTCATGGTACCGAGTAGTTGCAAGAACAGATCCAAAAAAGGCCTAAGTTTGTACTTTCCAACCTTTGGCTAAGTATGGCGCTCAATTTTCCTTCGAAGAAAATGTTCTACACAAAACCTCAAGGCTTGATTTCTTTCGAGATTTTTGTTTTGGGCTTTTTGTTTATATGTTGGGAATTGTTTCAGACATTTTGTCTGAAATAATTTTCCTGAAAGGTCATTCCCAGTAGAGGGCCCTTTACAAAAGTTTCGAAGGATATATTTAAAAGAAGTTGGTCTAAAAAAAAATCCTGAAGGGCTTTTTTCAGGCAAAGTACCCCAAATAATTTCCCCGAAGGGTATTTTCTCGAGGAAATAGTCCACTTCAAGGTTTTGAAGGGCATTTCCTCGGTAAAGTGTTCTACACACTTTCTCCAAAGGATATATTTCTACAACAAGGTGGACCAAGCCAAAGTTTTGAAGGGCACTTTTTAGAAGGCATAATTCTTTCAGACTTCTATCCGAAATAGGGGTCTCGAAGACATGGATTATCTCAAACATTTTTTCCAAGACGGAGATCCTGAGAGAATTGCTCAAAGGCAGAGACAAAACAAGCAATTCCTTCGGAGAAAGAAGTCGAAACGCAAAGTCTGAAAGAATTATTTGCTGTGAGGAAAATGCATGGGAAGCAGAGTGGCATTTTCATGGATGTCGAAATTCGAGCTCATGAAATAGCCGTTTGCATTCAAAAATCATCAAAGGGGTCTTGACTAAGCACAGGCTTGACAAGTGTCCAAATCTTGGGTGCCCAGATCAAATCTAACAATGAGCGGGTAAAGACAGGATAATGGGACCAAACAGATCAATGGCTCATGTTCAATCATAGATTCAAGATCAACGACAGGCAAGCAAGTCAAAGAGTCAGTAAACCCTGAGTGCAAAAGCATGATGGATAAATGGCACAAGCGTGTGGGTCTAGGTAGGAAATTGATGGATTGTGCTCATTCGCCTCAAGCATATCCAACAGAGCAAGGTGAGTCAATGTGTTAATAAGCCAAGTTGGATTTTGACAACCAATTAAATTAAAGACGAGCCCAAGGGTTTTTGATAGAGGTCAAAAATCCATTTTTGACCATGGAAAACAAGACTTTGTAGGGTCTTCTCGATGCCATTAAAGGTCATTCAAAGCCACAGAGAAGTCCAGCTAATGCAGTCAAGTATGAAGAATATAAGGAACCGCCATTGGGGCTGAATATTGATCTCTATTTTGATAAGTTGTATAATGCAGGGTTCTTGCTTGTGACTTGTTCACCATTTCTAGAGAAGGATCCATACACAGTGAACTATTGGTTCTTGCAGAGACTGATTGGGCTTTTTTAAAACCTAATTAGAGTCTAGAAGAAGCTATATGGTCTATGGGTTTTTTCTAATATAAGGACTATTGGAAACCCAATGTCTTTAGATTAGTTTTCTATATATAGTAGATCTATAAAAATGGACCAGGTATGTGATAAATGCAAAATGGGCTCATTTGTCGACATGGCTCCATCATCATCAAAGCAGGCACTCCACCATTCAAGGCATGGTATGTTTGTCAGTATCAAGATTAAAAAATTTGATCCTCATGATCAATGTAGGTGGACTTAGAGTCCCAAGATGGTGAATTGGTACTTGGAGAGGCAGTTAAAGGCATTGTTTTCGTTCAAACAGATTTTGGCACTATACATAATAAGCCCTTGTCTTTTAGTGAGATCCCTCAGCCAATGAGAGGAGCTTGATGATTATGGAGATAATAGGAAATCTATTTGTTGAACAAGGCACACAAACAAAAAGGCAATCAAATGCTGCCACCTCACTTCTTGATCTGGAGTGCCCTGGATCAATCAGGAAGGGTTTGAGTGGGCTTGATTCATGATGGTAGTTGCAACAACCTTTCAAGTAGATTTGAATTCATTTGATTCCATTTTGAGCACAAAAACTCCCTCTCTCTTGCTTCCCTTTTGTGATAAATATAGCCTTCAAGCTATTATTTTGGATCCCTCTCTTGGGCATATGACTAGACTCTGCTAAGATTGATCCTTATAACCTCTTGAGATAAATAAGATGATTGTTTTCAGATTTCATGATATTAGACTAGTGTGTTCATGTCAGTTTTGATGTGCATAAGTGGGAGAGCTTTCTCCTTTGCCAAGTCCTAATTTCACCTCGCTAGTAGATTGTTTGGTTATGCAAGTTATGTCTAGTGTTTGATATCATTTGACTGAAGCCAACAGTGGACATGTTGACTGGATTAGTGCCTTGAACTAGGCCTCTCCATCATCTCCCTTAAGTTTCGCTCACTTGATGAACCTCTACATGAAATGTTGATGCATGATAGGCATTTGGAGTCATAGATCCTGTAATTTGTTTTTGTCTCACTAGTGTTTTAGAGGCTCAAGTATGAGTGGATGGACAATTTTCATAGTGCATCACCACAACTTAGAGTAGATTTTCATTTATGCAACTCCTTCTCCCTTTTCACCCCAACCAATTTTAGGTTTTAGAATCAAAGGTCCAAAATGATGCATCAGAGGATATAGCCTCATTAAAAATCCTAGAGGTCTGGTCTAGATATAGGCAACCCAAGGCCTTAGACCATTCCCATGTTAATCTAGGTTTGGAAGCAAGCCCTGATCACTCCTTCTTTCAACTAGGGTGCAACCTGAGTCTCTAACAAATAGTTTGATAGGTTTGTTGGTTGTGATTGTCTTGTGTTGAGCTTAAAAATTTTTATTTTAAAATGATTGGTTATACTTAATAAACTTGTTGTTGGTTATATATTTTCCAATGTTGATATTGATAATAAGTTTTTCTTTGTTTCTAGTAAAGAGAAAATTGTTAAACATATGTTTTAAGTGCCCTTAATCCATGGATTTTTTTTTCTAGAAGTGTATTGGTTGGTTTGATATTTTATTTGGCTTAATCAGTGGTGATAAATGTATTCCATTCTTTTTTCAAATGCTATTATTTTTTGTCTATTGAAGTCCTTCGGTTTTCATGGAAAATGCTATTATTTTTTTGTCTATTGAAGTCCTTTGGTTTTCATGGAAAACAAAGAATAATGATATTTTCAAGGCAAGGGTAGGGGGCTTAGTGAATTCATGGAAAACAAAGAATAATGATATTTTTCAAGGCAAGGGTAGGGGGCTTATTGAAATTAGTGGTGAAGTCATAGTTCATCTCTAGGCTGTGTAGGTCAATATTCAGTTTAAAATTTCTCAAGAGGACTTGAAGAAGCTTCTTTAGAAGGGTTCTATTTCTATTTCTTTAGATTTTATAGTTGAGACACACAGATTCCCTGAAGTAACTTCTCCTCTTGACTGGCATAAGACATGATTTTGAGCCAAATTCTAAGGAGTTTGTACCAGGATTGAATGAAGAAAAACAAACTTATTTTATTCAGATTGATCAAGAACAAGAAGTCCTGACAGAAAAGGATATTGCTCACCATAGAAACTCCCCTCAGGCTGCTAGGAATGTTATTTCCCATTAGAATATTATGGATTCCATTCATGCTACCCTAAAATGGATTGAATGTAGGCAAGTACAAGAAAATGTTGATACGTTGTTGCAGAATGTTGATGAGATTGAAATTGGGCAGGAAAAGCATGATGTTCAAAGTGTAGGATACAAATCTGATTGTACGATTTATTTGTTCTCTTCTCTGTAAAATGCTCGTGGTCCTGCTATTGATCTGGGTGGTGCTCTTCCCAAATGGGTTGAGAAAATGATTGAGGACCATGTTCAAAATACTATTCATCTTGTGCAAAGGAAGTTTGAATATTGTGATGCCAAGATGGCTAAGCATAACATTGCTGCTGCTGCTGCTGCTAAGGGAACTGGTGGAATTGCTGAGGGACATGAACAAAAGGATGTCTTGGATCAGGCTGAATTTACAACAATTTTTGGTTGTATGATATAATTGTTGGTTACTTTTGTATGTTGTTGCTCGTGACTTCAAGTTCAAGAGTAGTTGCTTGAGACGTGATGAAACAATTTTTGATATTGGGATTTTCCCTTGTCCTTGGTTTCTTTTGTTTGCCCGTGGAGGGCAGGAATATTATCACCTTTGTTTTCGTAGATTGCCCATTTGGACTCTTCTTTTGTAAACTATAAATGGAAGCCTTGCTACCATGAATAACAATCTTGCCAATATGATCATCTCGGGATAGAATACGACGTGAGATGAAATACATTATGACGCAGGCTGGGTAAGAGGGGACCAAATGGCAACCTCCCACAACTTATAATTGATACACTCCAGTAGACACACTTCCCATACAACACATTCCTAATTAATACAAAAACCACACTTTATTCATTCATATGACAATATTACATATTTTTTGACACACACATGAAAATTTATTTTTGTCACACACATGAAAATTTTGCAGTGTCTAGAAGTTGCCCTTCTTTTGTTTGGTTCTCTAAAGGAATCCTATTCTATTCAAATCAACTGGATTTCTCAAATTGGGAACACTTCTATGGATGTAATCGTACACATTTTAAAATGGAATCTTTGTTAGTAAGAAAACTCAGTTTGTGCCAAAATCATATCTCATTGTTAAGACTTGTTTCCTATAAGTAATTGGAGACACTACTTACTTCTATTCACTATTTTTGTTTACCTATTTATTTTTGGATCCATAAACAAAACAAACTCCTTCCTTTGAAAGTAAGTAGTGTCTTAATTCTTAAGAGCTTGCATTATTGCATAAAACTGTTAATCATAAACTAAATACCTCCACTTGACATAATTCAACTTCTCACTAAATTAAACAAAGGGTTTGCCTTACAGACTCAAAATGATACATACCATCGTCCCATTAACATCACAATCAACTTGGAATACCTCTTTGAAATTTGGTAATGTTAACATAAGTTGTTTGGTCACCTTTTAAAAAAAATATAAAGGTTATACTCGATTGTGACTATGCACGTGAACTCTCTTATATCACCTCTCATTGTTTTTGTGATAGGTGCGCATATCCCACTAAAGTTTCTAATGAATTTTTTGTAAAAACTAGCTAATGCATGAAAACGTCTTGCTTCAAACATGCTCTTTGGAGATGTCCACTCAATAATGGATTTTAAATTTTCTAGATCCGTCCTCAATCCAATAGATGAGATAAAAAACCTGAATAGATCAAGTATTCCTTCGTAAAAAATGTACCTTAAGTTGACTAACAACTTCTCTTTTTTGAAGTTTTGTAATAGTAGTCTCAAATGCATTAAATGGTCTTCTTTAGTCTTGATAAAATTCAAAATGTCATTTAAATACACAATAAATACTTACTAATATATGGCTTCAACAATTGATTCATGAGTCTCATGAATGTTTTTGGTGTATTTGTCAACCCAAGTGACATAATCAACCATTCATACAAATTGTCATTTGTTTTGAGTTCAGTCTTCCACTCATCACCTTCTCAAAATAAAATTTCATGATACTAAATCTTCAAAAAAAACATTTATGAAATACTTTTATCCACTCAAACAATCCATCAAGTCATCCTTCTGAGGTAATTAAATTTTGTGCATCATTGTAACCTTGTTGATGGCTCTAGAATTCGTGCACATACGTCATTCTCCACCTTTCTTGAGTGCTAAAACTATTTGAACTGCACATGGGCTCAATCTCTCTTATCAAACCGTCCTCTAATAGCTCTTAAACATGTATTTTTACCTCCTAATTCTCCATAGGTGTCAACATATACGCTGCATTTTTTGGAAAACTAGATCCAAGAAGCAAATCCATGTGATAACTAATGCTCCTCATGGGTGTCAATCCATCCAAAAACTCTTTGGAAACAATTTTAGCATATTCCCTCAACAAATTTGTCACTTTATGTGGGATTTCAAGTACTTTATTTGACGTCCATCTTGCATGGGTTTTGGAATTAAAACAAACCATGCCTTTTCCTTCTTTGCCTCTTTCAATAACTATTTTTTGAAAACATTATGACTATTGTTCACTTTTTCCTTGTTATCCTTCAATGGGTTAAATATATACTTTCATCCTTCACAATTGTGTATGTATTGACTCTACCATCATCTATAACCTTCCTATCAAATTTCCATGACCTACCTAACAATACATGACATACATCCATGGGCATAATGCCATACAAAAATAAGTTCTTAGAAGAACTAATCTAAAAATCAATCACATATTTCTTATTCACAAAAATCTGATGTCCCTTTTGCAACCAAAACACCTTATACAAATTTGGGTGTGTTATCATTTTGTTTTACCAAAATGTGACACTAAGATATAATGAAAATATTAGAATGAAAAAATTGTTTGCACAAGGTATATGCAGAATATAACAATTTAAAACAATCAATCGAATATACTATAGTGGCTGAAAATAGTAAAAATACACAATTAAAATTGATTTGACCAACAATGATTAATATGAAAAGCAAATGAAATGTAACAATCATACCTTGATAAAATTATGGAAGTATAGAAATGCAGCGTTAATCTAAAAGGAATGAATGAGTTTTGTGTAAAATATGGACTATTCACTGTGTAGGAATAATTCAATGCTTGCTTTTTTGAATGACAAGTCTATTCCTGGGCAACAAATGTGCACTACATACCTTTCTAGATTTTGATTTTTTGTAGATATGTTCACCTTTTGAGGTCATATAATATTATGTTTGTGCTTCTTTGAATTGGTGGGAAGAATGTATGAAATGGTGTCTTCTTCCACTCTTGACCTAATTTACAACAACACATACGCAAAGGAGAAGGGATATAAGTATTTGGGTTGGTAAACCTCAAGAAGAGTTTTAACTATGTATGTTTCATGCTAGAATTAAATTCCATGTAGTTATTGTGTAGTGTAAATGGAATCTTGAGTAAGAGTTTCAACCCTTTTTCCCCTAGAAGTGATGATGTAACTACATGAACATTTGCCTAACACTCTTTTGTTACAAGTAGATGATGTCTTAATGGCTTGAAATAAGACTGACCAAGGGTGGCTCAATGTGGAATTTCCTTCCCAAGTGTAACGAAAGATTTTGATCAATGAAAGACTCTAAATTTTATAAGGCTCACTGCTTGATTTTTCCTTAGATTCTCCTTGGTAAATGGTTAGGAATATTTTTATATATAGGAATCCTTAGGACACATGCATAATTTCCAACTACGGACAAGATATGTGAAATAAAAGTTACAATAAATCATGCCAAGGTAGTAAGGACCCAAAAAGACAAAGGGGGCATAGTCAACAGTTGACTTGTGGATAAAAAATCCATCACATGAGAGACATATGTCCAAAATGGGTGCAAATGGCTCACAAGATATGTAGGTAAGGCTTAAAATCTAAAATGGAGGAATACCAAAGACATCTATAAGGTAGGACAAGAGAGACTAATGTGGGGTAGGAATTTTCCTAAAATCAACCACATATAGGCAAGTGTATCAAACATGAAAAATGGGTAAAGGATGTTATGACAAAGGGACTTGTACAAAATTTGGGTGTCTACATAATGCCCCTATTTTGATGTGCGTATGTGAGTGAATGCATGTGTGCGTCAAAGTATACAAATAAATAATTGAAGTACATACCTTGACTTACCTAGGAAATGAAGGATGAATTAAATTATGTTTGAGATAGGCTCCATCCACATGGATTTGTTGAGTATTGGAATGTTGAAATACCTAAAAACAATGGCCAATTTTAACATGTAATCAATGTTGAATAAATGTGAAAATGTAGTAAATGTTAAAAGAAAAATTAAAATAAAAGCATGTAAATGACTACACCTGGTGGTACCAATGTTGCCATTGCTTGCAACAAAACAAAACAAAACACTATTCTGATGAGAAATTTTAAAGATTTATGGCAACCCAATCCACTTCTTGATCAAGGAAGTAGACAAATGGACCATTTTTAGTGCTTTCAATTTGCTCAATCTTGTTTGTTTGATATTTTTTTTCAATATATTTTTCTCTATCGTGAAAATTAATATATCTAGATATATGCCCCCTTTTGACTTGAGGGATTGAAAAATTTGTGCTACAATTGCTCATCTCAAAAGAAAGAGGCAAATGCATTATGTGTTATTAAATGTGTATAAACATAGTGTCAAAATGTGTGAAAATTGTACAAACTACATGTAACCATCACATAATATAATCATATAAATCTTTGGAAAATGTAACCATCATAAAATATCATGATGTATATCTCAATATAAATGTGTGCATCCTCATATGAGGGTGAAAATACATAAGGATATGGGGGCAACAACATGCCCCGTCATAGTGGCTATAGGATATATGGACAAGTAATGTGTCTATATGAACCCTTGTAGTATAGATATCGTCATGTAATTCTCAAAATAGTGAAGTGTGAGGGTAAATAATATGCACCAATGAATGTTATTTATGTGTAATATATTTACCATTGCAATAACTCAAGGAGAAAGGGTATGATGCCCCCAAATGTCAAAATAAGGGGAAAATAGTATGCCTCAACTGTCACATATGTGCCTCTAATAGGGCTAGATAAATAAATGAAGCATATAACAGTAGTGTGACCTCATATATGTATGGTAAGGACCATGAAAATGTAGGCACCAGGCATAGTAATACCACAAATAGTAACTTGCATGGGTAAGATCATGGTAACCAAGTAAATGTGATATAGATCATGGAAAAAATCACATAATATACATTAATAATCATAAAAACGTATGTAGATACATATAAGAAAACATCACGCAAGGACAAATGACTCATATGACATGATGACATGAAAACTAGAGGATTCTCTATGAATAAGGACACAACAAGAAAACACATGCAATAATTTGACTAGACATAGGCACACATAGAAAGCAAGAATGTAACAACCACAATGTAAGTATGTAAAAAATGTAGATATGCATGTAAAATGAAAGATGTAGATGCTATAAATATATGATATAATAAATATAAGATAGCTCAATATGATAAATGGAAATCAAGAAAGATATCACCGTAAAATATGGAGTATAAATATGCCCCCTCAGTAAGGCATACCCCACAATGACCATGCCCCCTATGGAGTGGGAAAGAGAATAGATGTATAACATTTAATAGATCATAGTAATATATAACTCATATATATTTCATCTCGCCCACTCAAATAGATACCATGAAAAGCACGTGTGTAAATCATAGATGTGAAAAACATCTAACACACACACACACACACACACACACACACACACACACACACACACACACACACACACACACACACAGATATATATATAAGCATGAGATGTATTGTTAGATAAAGTAATTTTTTATTTTTTTATTTTCTACTATTTTCGCATTTTATGATTTTCTAGAAGAAGAAACAATGGAAGCCTAGGGGCATGAGAAATAAACAACACTAATAAGAAGGCCAAAGGGTGAAAACAAACAAGAAGAAGAAGAAAAATATTCCAAACAACCTACTATATTCCTTAGAACTAAATGTATGTTAGGATGGAAGCTCTCAATATATATATTATCATCATCAACAAATATATAGCAAGTGGTTGGAATGGGATAAATAGTCAAAGGACAAGGGTCATTACAACATAGAAAATAAATAAAAACCAACTAGTTATAAGAATATAAAGGCAAAATAGAAGGTAAGTGTCAAAGATGTCAAATCTAGAAGAATAGAAGGTATGCAATCAAACTAAAGGGAAGAAATAATATGAAAGATACAACATATATAAGAAAAAAAGCTATTTACAGTAAGTATAATAGTAAAATAATGATATACAAATGAAGTGCAAGATTTAGGCTAGGATGGCTAACCAAGGATTTGATCTATAATGTCATAATTTTTAATATTGGATTCAAACATGTGTTTCTTGAAGTATCAAAGAATTAGCCACATTGTAGTGTAATATGTACAATCATTGTCCCAAGGAGAGAGACGTGGAAAGTGAATCGGAAGAGGTGAATAAACCTTTAAAAAATCATGCATAGAAATATGTCGTGATAAAGTAGATGCTTGGTTATGATTTATAGTAAGAGGTTGCAAATAAATATTTGGATATGCATGAATATTAAATGTAGGGCTCAATGGTGCAACATAGGAATTTGAGCTAGCACAAGATATACTAGTGGTTTCATTTATATAGATGTAGGAGAAAAACTAATTATTGGAGATGATGTTGTAGATTCAAATTTAGTAGGAATCGTGACCAAAAGCGGTGAAATACTAGAAACTATCACACGAGGATGAATGATTCAATTCTCATGATGCACACTAGATGATCATGTGTGATCTCGATGGTAGGATAAATATATCACAACGTGTGTTGTTAACAATATGTACTTCATTATTATGCACAAACTTGAGACAATGGTGTAATGTAGAAGGTATATCTCTTATTTATTAGTCCATGGGCATCAAACTAATAGATGATATGATCTTATATGTGGAATGAAATTTTAAAAAATGAGTAGGATCCAAGGGCTGACTGTAACTAGTAGTTTAATACCACCTATTAATGTGCAAGTAATGCCATCGTAACTATAGAGTATCATAGTTATGTTCAATAAATCTCTCCCGTTGTAGCCTTGAATAGATAAAAATTACATAAAAATAATATCTTCACTAGAACAGTTGTCAATAAAAATGCCTTATGTACTTGAATGGTGACAGGAAACATATATGTGAATATATAGAGGACCATTATTTGATTTATCATTAAGTATCTGGTAGTCATTTAATGTAATGGAAAGTGCTTGTCGTGAGGAACTCAAAACCATGCCAATTATTTTACTATTCTCATGCTCATGTGAAATATTCAAATGATATATAGATGTTTTCATATGCACATTACCTTACTTCATATTATTATGATTTGTCAATGGATTGGTAAATACTTTCAAGCATTGAGTAGGCATTGTGACAAATTCATTCAATATAAAGTTATGACCTTCAATCTGAATAGTGTTGTTATTGATGAGATATTGAATCTTATATCTCAATTTGAAGCATTGATTTGTTAAATGTCTAACAACTTGATGATAGTAAAAAAGATAAGTTGACGTTATACACTTTAGGTAATGCTCGACTAGTATCTAATTGATATAGCTCAGGAAGAGTAATAACATTACATTCAAGAAAGTGTTAAAACCCTTTTTGAGGTGGGTTTGAACCTTAAGTACTAAATTTGATGGTTGACCCTATCTCTCATAAAAAAATTTATGGCGGTTATTTATTCAACATTGCCCTTCAAATCTAAGTATAATTCATAGTAGAAGAAAGAAAAATAAAATATAATCTATATATTTTTTATATCCTTTAGATCTTTCAACAACTTGTCAAAATTTTCACCTTGCATCTGATATGATCTACCAAAAAAATTGATTGTATTTTATGGCTTAAAAATGAAAATATGGTCATATGGCCATCAAATTTAGTCTCTACTTGTAAAGTGGTGAGTATTCCTAGAAGCAAGAAAGATAATTCTATGTTGGTTTGTGAAACTATGTTGACTATTTTGGCCTCATTAAAAAAAAATAGATGCATCATTAGCCTTAAGTTTGAACATTTTCTTTCCTTGATATTTGAAGGTAGCGGATGTAGAAGCAAAAGATGTATATTTTAACATGTTGGCATCCATAAATTTAATCTCAATGTTGTATAGTGCATGAAAAAGTTCATCAAAATATTCATACATGTTAAAATATCTTTGTCCTTAAGTGGATAAAGCAAACTATTTTAGAATATACTTTGAAGCTCATTATCATGAAATTGGTGTGACATTTTTGTAAACATAGTTTTAAATTTAAGTACATAGTCAACTAGACATTCATTAGGTACTTCTTTGATTTGAGCTATT
Source organism: Torreya grandis (assembly GCA_037957365.1). NCBI lineage: Eukaryota > Viridiplantae > Streptophyta > Pinopsida > Cupressales > Taxaceae > Torreya > Torreya grandis. The sequence goes on from JARHVA010000182.1 coordinate 4,503,231, forward strand.
TGAGAAAAATTGAACTTTTGACTAATGTTTATAGAAAATTTTAATAAGAACATATCGGTGAAATCATTGAATCCACAAAGAAAACCCATAAGTAGGGTGTAAAACTAATTTAAAACATAACATGTTAGACTTATAGGAAATGACTTGGTCATAAGTAAGTCATCGTAATGAAAACTAAATCAAGATGTAAAATAGGCTTTACCATGATGTGACAGATCTCCATTTCTGCTATAAATTTTAAATTTAGGCACTTGAAATGAAAGAGGAAAAGGGTGAACAAGAACTTTGATAACCAAAGGGTTGTGTAATATAACATAGGATGAAACCATATGACTAAGTTTGTTAGATGCTTTAAATAATTGTGCAAGTTGTAATTGCATGTCATCAAGTTGTTGGATTATAAGATCTTTATGTACCATTAGGTGGAGGCAAACAAGTATAAATATAAATATTATAGCCTTACCACCTAATGTAGAAGAAGAGGCTCCAAGAGGCAAAGTAGTATCATGTAATGGATCTATAGTGTTACACTCATGCAAAAGATACTTAGTTCTAATTATTTGTTGTGACTTTAAACTGTATAATATAATTTATAAACATTAATGATGTTTGTTGAATGTAGTTTTGAAATTAGCAATGGTTGCAACTCTATGTTAATCAATATCATAAAAAAATGAGTATCATAAAAAATATCTTGGTGACTATTGTCATCAAAAAGAGAAAGATTAGGTACTTTATTAGCAATTAATATGCCATTGGAAGCAACATCAAACATATAAGGAGGAATATCACAAAAATTAGCCATGATCAATGTAATTACCTAAAAAATATGCATGTATCTAGAATTAAAAGTTGAAAATGTAGAGGACTAAACCATAGAAAAACATTAAAAGATATATGCATTCAAGGAACAAAGGTACATGCACTAAATTATGAATTTTTTGGATGTGATTCAAAAACAGAAGAGGTGAATAAACAAGCTAGGGTTTGATCAAAATATGTGAAAGGAAGATTCAGATTGTAAAGTAATCCCGAAACCTTAACAAAAATTGATGTAAGTAGACCTCTTGTTCTTAATTACAATGGTCAATCTGATGTAATTAGGTCTTGACAAAAATGTTGTTTTAGAATTGGATTTGGCTTTTACTTGGATAATCCCACATGTTTCTTCCAACAGGGCTTCTTCACTATCCTTCAAGACTCTTAATTATCCTTAAGATGGCATCAGTCTCTTCTCAAATAATACTAACCTCCAAATGTTTCCTCTCTCTTGAATGATGACACTACACTCTCAATACAACAATACATCCCTTTCTCATGTTTGTAACTTCATCCACATACCAAACAAGCTTCATGCAAGGTCTTCTTGACATGGCCTATATTCTTTACTAACAAGAACATGGGTTTACTCTGACTTTTATAGAAACACAGGGCTTCTTCATGAATTATTTGATGTAATACAACTCAATTCAAGGGCTTACTCATTCTTGAGAACTCTTAAGAGCATAATACCTTAAAAAGGTTACTAGACCCATAACTAGGCCTTAAATTTCTTTTTTATGGATTCGGGTTCAAAAAATCATCCACATGGTTTCTATCACTCCATATCACAATCAATTTAAAACAACTCTTCCTAGAGGTTACAAACCTTTCTTTGCACCCAAACTTTGCTTTTGCCAAAACATGGCTACTAAGCCTAATTTGGCCTAGTTGACCTTCTTGAGTTGATTCTTCATAAAAATATAAATTTTAATTACTCTTAGGATTTGTATCATCATTTTTCATGTTATCACACATAATACAACTGGTCTCATCATTTGTGTGACTTCCAAACTCACCCAAGAGGATTTTACGGTGTTGTAGGCTTAATTCCCCTTCCTACACAGACTGTGTTTTTTAGATAACTTTCCAAACTCACCCAAGAGGATTTTACGGTGTTGTAGGCTTAATTCCTCTTCCTACACAAACTGTGTTTTTTAGATAACTTTTTATATACTCAATAAAATGACCTAAAACCTTATTTAAAATTTTATATACACCTAACTACACATTATCACCAATTTTCATGATTTTTGGACAGTTAGTTTTGTCAAAAATAATTTTTTTCCTTCTTGCTGCCCTAGTTTGGACTATGTGAGGTCGAGAGCTAACAAATTCAGGTTTTAAGATTTTAAAAGGATTTAAAAGAAAACTAATGATTATTTCATGTCTACCAAACCTTATACACCTTCATCAAACTTCATATCTTCTCATGCAAAGTAAAAAAAACTTACAAATAAGACTACTTCCACTTGTCAATTTTATGAGTACCTTGTAATCCAAGCTTGTAACTTGATTTTTAGCATAAAAAAACGTTTAATGGAGGTATATAAGTATTTTAATGGATTTAATAAGTTCCACCCATCTTTTAAATTTTTTTACCAACCTTATTTACCCTTGAGTAACCTTCAATACTCTAAAATCACACTTTTTATGATTGTGTAAAATCTTGGATTCTCATTGTTAGGCCTGCATGCTATCTAAAAACTAATAGAAAACATTCATAAAGTTTGAAACACATATAAAACCATTCACTTACATAATTTTTAATATGACACAATGAGCCATTGCTTGAAGGAAGGAACTTTTCATTATTTTCTTCTCAAAACATATACTATACTTCTACAATCCTTAAGCAAATCTTGCCTACAAAGGATTTTTAATCTTATTTTCTCATCCTTTCATCATGGTTCATACATATCACTTAAAAAAACATTATAATATTTTTTTAATCATTGATTCATGCATGAAGTATCTCTTAACAATTTTGAAACTCATTCAAACATGTTTAACTTAGCCTTTTCCTATGTTGCACGTGCTCTTACTTGACCTTAAGACAAATTTAACATGAATTTTAAACTTAAACATATTAGGAACACCTTATAGGACCCATTGGACCATTACATGAGGATCAAGGCTTATAAAACATATCAAAATACTTGAAATCCTTTACAACCAATTTAAATTTGTGAACTTGCCATTTTGGTAGGAAAACACAAAACTATGTTAAAATGACAATTTTTTGAAAATCTAACTAGAATACCTCTAAAATAACTAATGAGGACCTTATAAACCCCATCATTACCAACCTAAACAAAATTTACATTGCATGTGATGATGTTATTATATCATACTTCCCAGGTGGAAAAAATTTGAGCTCCAGCTCAAATGGAGTTTTGATTTCTTTTCCTCTTTTTCCAATTTCTTAGTACCTTGAGTTATTCTCTGATATCTTATTTATATTTAGCACATTTATCTTCAATCTTATTTTCTTGATTGCATTTTTATTTCATCTTCTTCTTTGTGGCTTTATCATCCAAGATGAGGATGTCTTCTCTTGCAACTTGAATACTCTTTACTTGAGCTCCCTTGAGAATTTCTCTTTCTATGATTTTCAACTCCTTAAGTAATGAACCTGCACATACACAACTCAAAAAAGCATCTAATATAAAATATGGATACCTTTGAGTATCATCAAGTGTATCTTCCTCATGCTCCATTGCTCCTCTAGTCAATGCATGTTATAATGTTTTCATCTCAACTTCTAGTTGATCTGCACTTTCATAAATAAAAAATAATTAGATTTGACATGTTTTGTCATGGATATTTGTCCCATAATTACTCTTCAAGTCTGTTCCATTATTTATTCAATTGAATGAATTGGTTTTGATCTCTTTCATGAGCTTCTTCTTCATTGCTTCCATCTCCATCAAGTATTTTCAAACACTTATCTGCTTGAAATATGCTTTTTCCTTCTTTATTAGGCACTATGGGTTGTACTATGACATGTTCTTGAAGTTTATCTTCATCATGTTCCAAATTAAACACTTGTTCATGTTATACATGAACTTCCACAAGCATTCCCTTACGTGCTTCATTTCTTCTTTCAATGAGCTTGCTCAATGGCCCAAATGCTTCATCATTCAAGGCACTTTTTGCCTTCATTTCATGAACTTATATTCTTGCATACACACAATCAAAATCAACATCCAAAATATAAAAATTGAGGCCACATAACGCCTTGATTTGTTTCTTGATCTAACACCACCTTTTCTTCTTCAAGATAACAAATATTGATTTCCATCTCATATTTCTCAAGGTGTTGATCACCTTCTTATTGCTTACCAACCTGCATATTCATCTTAAGCTCCTCACACTTGAGCATTTTTTCCTCCTTCTTGAGTTGCTTACATTGAAAATTTTCTTTCTTTATATTATCTCTCATGACAATCATTCTTCTCTTTTTCATAAGTAACCTTATATGCCACTTAACTCTCTTTCTTATCTCTATTCCAAATCCTTGGTTCTTGTTTTCTTCTATGCCCTCTATTAGAAACTTTACCATTGCCATCCTCTCTTTCAAGTCATTTATTTATTTTTGAATGTTCATCTTGATCATCACTATGTTTTCTTTCTTCTTTAGCTACCCTCTATCAGTATACCACTGCATCTTATTTTATTTCTCAATATCCTTTTCTCTTTAGGACCTTTTCTTCTATATCTCAAGTCGTAATGTGTCTTAGCAAGTCTATTTCACTTTGCTTTCACCTTCTCTATACCTCACCCTAGGTTTCAACTAGTCTTTTGACATGTATTCATTGTTCTTTCTGCCTCACCTATAAATATTTTTTCACCTTGGTATATTGACTCTACATCCAAGTCTATCTCACCTTGGAATTATTTAAGCTTCAATGAGCTCTTTCTTGTCCTTTCTCTTTACTACTCAGGGATACCTATGCCACAAACTTATTTCACTTATTTCCATAGAGCTTTTGAGCTCTAATACCAACTTGATGTAAGTAGACCTCTTGTTTTTAATTACTGTGGCCAATTTGATGTAAGTAGGCCTTGACAACAATGATGTTTTATAATTGGATTTGGCTTTTCCTTGGATAATCCCACAGGTTTCTTCTAACAAGGCTTCTTCACTATCCTTCAAGACTCTTAAGTATCTTTAAGATGAAAATAGTCTCTTCCTAATTAATATTGACCTCCAAAGGTTTTCTCTATCTTGAATGATGTCACTACACTCTCAATAAAATAGTACATCATTTTCTTATGTTTGTAACTTCATCCACATACCAAACAAGCTTCATGCAAGGTCTTCTTGACATGGCCTATATACCTTACTAATAAGAACATAGGTTTAATCCAAATTTTATGGAAATAGATAAATTCTTCATGGCTGATGTGATGTAATACAACTCAATTCAAGGGCTTACTCATTCTTGAAAACTCTTAAGAGCACAGTACCTTAAAAAGAATACGAGACCCATAACTAGGCCTTAAGACCTTTTTTATGGATTGGGGTTCAAATAAATATCCACATGGTTTCTCTCACTCCCTCATATCACAATAAATGTAAAACAACTCTTCCTAGAGATTACAAATATTTTTTTGCATCCAAACCTCACTTTTGCCAAAACAGGGCTATTAGGCTTAATTAGGCCTAATTGAACTTATTGAGTTGATTATTCATAAAAATATGGGTTTTCATACCTTTTTGGACTTTTATTATCATTTTTCATGTTATCACACATAATACAACTGGTCTCGTCATTTGTGTGACCTCCAAACTCACCCAAGAGGATTTTACAGGGTTGTAGGCATAATTCCCCTTCCTAAACAAACTGCATTTTTAAGATAAATTTTTATATACTCAAAAAAATGACCTAAAAACTTATTTAAAAATTTATAGACACCTAACCACACATTATCACCAATTTTCATGATTTTTAGACATTTAGTTTTGCTAAAAATGAATTTTTTCTTCTTACTACCCTAGTTTGGATTGTGTGAGGCTCGGAGCTAACAAATTCAATTTTTAAAATTTAAAAAGGATTTAGAGAAAAAATAGTGATTATTTTAGGTATTCCAAAACCTTATACACCTTAAAAAATCTTTATATCTTCTCATGTAATATAAAATAACTTGCAAAATAAGATTGTTTCCACTTACCAATTCTAAGTACCTTGTATTCTAGACTTGCAACTTGAGTTTAAGCATCAACAAACATTTAAGGGAGGTTTATAAAACTTTTCATAGATATAATAAGTTACAACCATTTTATAACAATTCTGTCTAACCTTCTTTACCCTTGAATAACCTTCAAAACTCTAAAATCACACTCTTTCTGACTATGTAAAACCCTGGATTTTGGATTCTCACTGTTAGGCCTGCATGCTATCTAAAAACCAACACAAAACATTCATAAAATTTGAAACATATCTAAAACCATTCACTTTAATAATTCTAAAGATGACACAATAAGTCATTGCTTGAAGAAATGATCTTTTCATTATTTTCTTCTCAAAACATACATAATCCTTCTACAATCCTTAAGCAAATATTGCCTACAAAGGCTTTTTAACCTTATTTTCTCCTCATTTTATCATGGTTAAGACATATCACTTAAAAAAACATTATAAACTTGGTTTTTTTCTTGATTCATTCACCAAGTATCTCTTAACAACTTTGAAACCCATTCAAACATTTTTAACTTAGTCTTTTCCTACATTGTGCATGCTCCTACTTGACCTTAAGACAATTTTAACATGAATTTTGACCTTAAACTTATTAGGAACACCTTCTAGGACCTCTTGACCCCTTCCATGAGGATCAATACTTCTACAACATATCAAAATACTCAAAATCCTTTACAACCAATTCAAATTTGTGAACTTGTCATTTTGGTGGGAAAACTCAAAACTATACTAAAACAATAGCTTTTTGAAAATATAACTACTAGAATACCTCTAAAATGACTAATGAGGACCTTATAATGCCCCTCATGACCAAATTAAACCAAATTTACATTGCATGTGACGATGCTTCTGCATTAGGAACCTTAAGAAAATATAGGTGTTTGAAGAATGGATCAGTTCACCAACTTATTTTACTAAAAACGTGACACTAGCTAGGGTGTAATGACATAATTAGATGGTAAAATTGTTTGCACAAAGTAGATCTAGAGTATAGTTGTTTAAAATAGTAAATCGTATCTACTCTAGTGTTTAAAAATAGTAAAATTTTGAAATCGAAATTGGTTTAAGTAATGGACAATACAAAAAGTAAAAGAGATGAAATAGTCACACCTTAAAATTATGGCAATTTTGGAAGTACAGTCCTAATTTGGAAGAAACGAATGAGCTCTTTGTGAAATTTGGTTTGTTTTACTATGCACAAATAGATTCAACACCTACTTTTTTACCGACAAATTTTTCTAGGGTAAATTCATTGATGTCCCTCTGTGACTATCAAATATATTTGTGGTCAACTGATTATGGATTTATGATTATATTCATCTTTTGATGTCGTACAATCATGTATTTACATTTCTATAAATTGGTGGGTAAAATGTCTAAAATGGCATCTCCCTCCTTTCCTAACCTAATTTTTCATAACACATGCAAAGGAAAAGGGATAGAAGTATTTGGGTCGATAAACCTCACAAGGAGGTGTAACTATATATCATGCATGCTAGAATAAGACTCCACATAGTTCTTGTGTAACGTAAATGAAATCTCAAGGGTTTCATGTTGATATTTCCTAGAAGTGATAATGCAACTACATAAAAATTTACTTAACATGATATAAGTGGATGATGTTAAAATATCTTGATGAAAGGAGCACCAAGGATGGCTCAATGTGAAGGATCCTTTCCAATTGTAGCAAAGGATTTTGACCAATGAAATACTCTGACTATTGGAAGGCTCATCATTTGATTCTTACTTAAATTATCCTTGGTAAATGACTATGTATGTATGCATGTATGTATATGTATAACTACTAGGGACATACACACAATAGTGGTATGTGAAATAAAGGCACGAGAAATCAGGGCAAGGTGGAAGGACCCACAAAAACAAAGGGGATGGATTCGGTACCCTGCCAGATCTATAAAGAGTAGATTGAATGACATAATTGTGACTGTCAAATATGTCCTGAGAGAGACATATGTCTAGAATGGGTGAAAATATCTCAGAAGATGCGAAAATAAGGTTTAAAATATGAAATGGAGGATTATTAAAGACATCTAGAAGGCCGATATTGGAGAGAGACTAATGTGGGGTAGGAATTGTCCTAAATATAACCAAATATAAACAAGTGTCCCAAGTGTGCAATAATGGGTTGAAGATTTCTTGGCAAATGGGTTTGTCATATTTAAGTGTGTACACATTTTCAACCAAATTTTACTTGTCTTTTTATTAGACACCATATTATATGTACCACCATTATCAACAATAAACTTGCAACACATACCTATAGATTTGTATATGGTTTAGAAAATATTATTTTCGTAGAGGAATTATGTAAACACCTAATTTTATTACAATGTTTGATATTGTAATGTTTTTAGTGGTGTTTTGTGCATATGGATCATTGGTTCAAATTAGGTTTTATTGACAATTTTATGTGGTTTTTCTTCTCTTTATGGTCTCATATTGTTTCCTTTCTTATATTTTCATCTTTTTTTTGAGAGAGCCCTCATTATTTTATGTTCTTTTTCCTCTACCTTTTTCCATCTTGTAGTAGATTTGGTAGTTCATCTATAACCATCAAATGTATCTCATGTAGATTCAATGGACCACCAAATCCATCCTTTGTCTTTTTATGGGCCATTCTAATCTCCTTCTCCATGTTTCTATCTTTGGGCATGTGATTTCCACTTATTTAATTTTTTCTTGGTCGGCTTGCATACCAATGGGCTCCTAATTTAAAATTGAAATGTCTATATTTATATAAATTCTAGAGGCATTTCAAAAATAAGGATCAAGGGGATTTCAAGAGAAATTCAAGTCTAAGCAAACTCTTCATTGTTATATTTATGTTTAATGCCTTATTAATTACGGTTTAGCTACATCTTGAACTAAAGGAAGGATTAGTAAAATGTCATATAGTTGCGTTGCACTTGAGGAGAGACGGTAGAGCTCTTATTCTCACAATTCCATTTACACTGTATTAGAACTACATTTCCTCACATTCTATGCATGTGGAATATGTAGTTACAACTCCTCAATGAGGTTTCTTGAGCCATATAACCATTTCTTTTATTTACTCCTCTTGCAAGCATTCATGGTGAATTAGATTAAATATAAAAAATAAGACGAGCTAGACAATTGTACTTGATAAAACAATTAAGTGATCATCTAGTCATGTTTGACATCTTACAACGCATAGGTCCATAATTTTATAGAACTTGAAAATTAGTGAAGGACAAATTCAACAATTGAAAAAAAAATTGGCATTCAATAGGGACTAATTAAACGGTTTTCTAAATCTGCCCAACGAAGATTCAAACAAAAATTATCTCGCAAATGATATCTCAAGTTTCGAAGCATTATAGTTATAAGAAATTATACAATTATATCAAGATCACTAGTTTTTGACATCGATTAATTTTTTATGTTTATATTTTTAATAATTTATATATTTATTTTTTAATTGTGTGTGCCAAAAAATTATTAAAACTTGAAAAAGCATCATTTACTGAAATTTTAAAAAAATATAAATTATGCTTTTTAATTTTATATTTTTTTAAAATTAAAATATCATTGATTTTTTATATATTTTTTAAGTTAAAATATCATTTATTTTTTAATTTTATATATTTTTTTAAATTTCAATGTAAATGATGTTTTTGGAGGATATACCCAACAATTGCTTTTTTTTTCAAATTGTCAATTAAACCCCTTTCTCAAAGAGATGAAATGGCATTTACATGGAAAAATTTGGGCCATTTTTTCTGCCATGGGAATGCTACTTAGGTGCCACTAGATAGTTATGGCCATAAAACATTACAACCATAAAGTGCACTTTATGGCCTAACAATCAACGATATAATTCATACCACATTTCAAATGTGAATGGAAGATGAGTTGTATAAAATACTAAAGAGGAAACATGCAATGATATGCTGACGGTTTCTTTGTTATTTAGCAGAATTATCAAGGGCATATTTTATCCAGCTATAATTTTAGCATGGGATCCCAATGTTAGTTTTATCTTGCCCATGTTTTGCTTGGTCTTCCTTATTTTTTGAGTTGGGTGGTGTTTTTTTTACAGGGAGATTGTGAATATGCAATCTTTGTGTTTGAAGGATGGGATGTTTGCAACAATTTTTATATGTCTAAGTTATTTTTCACTCTCTGACCCAACAAGGGTGTGTTGATTTATGTTTTTACCCATTAATGGCTTACTATTATGCTATTTGTATGAAATATTTCTAGTTATGATCATAGTGATCACAATTAGGTATAATTTGGAAATGTATAATGTACAAAAGATTTCTAAAATGTTTATGGTTTATCTCATATGTGTAGGACATGAAACTTGTTTTATAGAAATAAGGCCTGGATTTTGCCTTTGCTCTTGGTCAAGGATGAATTGGTATTTTATAATTCAGGTGCCCTAGTTGATCACATGGACTGGCAATATAACTCTCTATATTGTTCTTGTAAATCCATTGAAAATTGGATAAATGATGTTTTTTTTTAATATACTAATATGTGAAATCAAAATGCAACTCTAACACGTTGATTTATTTTGATTCAACATGCAATATAAGATAGAGTGGAAAAGAGTGGCAGAGGAAAAAGCAAAATGTTATTTTTTTTAATTTTTTCAATTCTCCATTTTATTCCCTTACAAAGCTTCACATTTTACAATTTGATTAAATGAATAAATGCACAAGACCAATCTAAACTCTGGCCTTCAAACATAATAAAGATATTGTATTATGAATTACATTAAAATAGTTGTGGTCTTTCAATTACTTAGGATTTATCATTTATTTCGGGTAAGATTTATGGTTCATAAATATTTGTAATTTTATTTTATTACCCTTATTCCATATCCAACAAATATACCATTAATGTTTCAAAATGTACACATAAAATTTACACATGAAGCTTACAATCATAACTCTTCACTTATAGTCATAACATTTCAATTCACGTAGGCATGCCATATCAACAATAATGTCACGGTCATAATATTCTCATACTCCTTATAGTCGTAGCATGCTAATACTCCAAAACCATTGAATCAATCACATGAAATAACAAAAATTGTGACATAGCTTTGTAAACCCACCCTATAAGAATTGTTTTAGATTAAGGTAAAAGCAGGGTTTGAAGGGGCCCCGAAACCCTTTACATCAAAAGAGAGATAAACCTTTAAGCACAACTGGGTTTCTAAAAAAAAACCCGAAACCAGTAAAAGCAAAACCAGGTTAAACAGGAACCTGAAAACAGCAAAAAAGACCAGATGTAATAGCAGACAAAACACGGAACAGACCCTCAACATACAGGATCAACACCCTACAAAACCTCCCATACACATGAGGTTTTTATTTTTTTTACACGATCGAAGATTCATATCTAGAGGGGGGACCAAAGGCTTAGACTTCTTCCTCTTAACTGTTGTCCAACCATCCTCTACCTTAGCTGCCTCAACAATCCATGCCTCAGAAGATAAGGATCCATGAAGCCCAAGGGACACAGATGCCTCAGCAAAATCCTTATGAAAACCAGCCAAAGTCTGGCTCCTAGGAAGTTCCTCCAAAACAGGGGGAGAGACCAAAACCTCCTCAACAACTGGCTCAGAAAGATCACTAATCCCAGTCTCCACAGGACCTTCAATAGAATCTTTCCCCAACGAATTCTCCGCAACCATCGGCTCGGAATGGATACTATCTTCATTCTCGGAATCAGCCTGAGCTTCCACAGGTTGTTTAGCTATATAATGTTCAGAGGAAACCTCAGACCACCAAGAAGGTGGTCGTCTAGATTTTGATTTCCCAGCCGTACAATGAGCAGCAATATGACTCGTCAGGTGGCACTTTCTGCACTGAAAAGGTAAACCCTCAAAATCCAACATTTGTGTCCATGTACCCCTTGGGGACTCCAGACATATCGCCTCAGGAAGGCCCTTAGAAACATCCACCTCAACCACTAAGCGTGTGCAGGTCAAATGGTAACAATCCGTAGTATTTTCATCCACAAATAAAAAATCTCCTATAGCATTTTCGATGGTTTTAAAAACCAATTCGTGCCAAAGATGTATTGGTAGATTAGGGAGCCGAACCCAGATAGGAATCTTGTTAAAGGTTTCCGTAAGAGGATTAAAATCCATATGCCATCGTTTGGCCATGAGAGGATATTTACCCTGCCATAAAAAGTTACTGTTGCACAAGATTATCCTCCTGTCCTCGAATCTTTGGAAGAAAGCTATAAAGAAACCTTTAACGCATGGGAAGATTTCAACATTGTCTTCAATAAGTGGCAGCCAGGTCCTGGAGATCCAGCCATGTAGATCAGTGAGAGAGGGCCAAAAACCACGAAAATGAAAAATAGCAGCATGAGAGGAAAAATCTTCTACCCGTTCGAAGATTTCGTCAACTGTTTCAGGATCTAAGGTTACCCTATAAGAATTGTTTCTTCTGCATTAGTTTATCAATATATTTTATTTTCAATTGGTATTAGATCTAGGGTTTAGATATGTCTAAAGATCTAGGGTATCTCGACATTGTGTTAAACTATTTATTGAGTGAGATTTTTGCACATGAGAATATTTACGTTAATAAAAATGATAGGAAGCACAAGGATAGAGATTGAAAAAATCAATGGAAATCATTTTGAGTTATCGAAGCTCAAGATGGAGGATTTTATTATGGACAAAAATTAGTAGGTGATGTATCACAAAGTGTACCAATGAGGATGAAGGTAGTATATTGGGAGAAGATGGATCAAAAAATGAAAAGTTCAATTAGATTGTTTCTTTCAAATTCAATGTTGTTGAGTGTCACCTGAGAGAAAATTGCTAAGTGACTTTTGGATAAGTTTGATACTTTGCATCAGATAGTCTCTTGTAAACAAGTTTTTTCTTCAAAAGAAGTTGTGTTTGCTAAAGATGAATGATGATAGCTCTATGATAGAGGATTTGATTGCATTTAACATTGTGGTGATTCAATTTCTTGTAGTCAAGGTCAAAATGGAAGAAGAAGAAAATATTATTACTCTATTATATGCTTTGTTTGAATCATGGGATAACATTGTTATAGCCATTAGTAGTATTACAACTACATTAAATATTGAAAATGTAGTCACAACTCTATTATTAGAGGAAATAAGATGAAAAAAAATGGAGGATTATCAAACAAATGATGATTTTTTTGTAGGAGGTCATTCCCAAAAGAAATAAATGTAAGTTGAGGGACAAACAATCAAAGTTCAGAAGTAAATATAAGACTCTTAGAAAAAATGGAGGAATGGTTGGAACTGTGGTAAAGCTAGGCATTTTAAAAAAAGACTACACATCTTAAAAAGTTGAAAAGGGTAAATCATTAAATGATTCCCATTCTCTAGAAAATAAGACTTCCAATGAAGACTTGAGGGATTTATGCTTGACAATTTCATGTACATATGCATGCCATGATGCATGATTGATTGACTCAAGTGCCTCATTTCATTTCATTTTCCATAGGAAGTGGTTATTTGAATATGAAAAATATCAATGGTGGTGATTTTTATTAGGAGACAACTTGACATATAAGATCATAGGTCAAGGAAGATTCAAGTTCATGTTTAAATACATAAGGATAAAAAACCTCCTTGGTGTTCTACACATGCTAGGTTTGGTTATAAATCTTATTTTTATAAGCAAGATGAATGACATGGATGTGCAGGTAGAATTTAATAAGAATAGTTTCAAGATGGTTCGTGGAGCTATGGTATTAGTGAAACGAATCCCCACATGAATGATGCTCAAGCTTGAATAAATCACTATAAGTGATGGGTGTAATAGTTATGTTGTTCCCAAGGATAAAAATAATCAATTCAAACTCTTCGTTGCCTACAAAAAAGACAATGGTTTGGCATCATAGGATGGGGCATGTTAGATACAAATGCCTTCAAGCATTAAAAACTAAAGGTATGGTTGAAGGAGTTTTTTATTGCCCTTTAATTTTTTATCTTTGTGAACACTATGTATTTGGTAAGCAAACTAGAGTAAAGTTTACTAGTAGTGTTACAAGAATAGACGTAATTTTGTAGTTAATATATTGTGATGTAATTTAAAGTTATGAAGGTTCCATCACCAGTAAAATATCTGTATTATGTTGTTTGCTATAAGAACAAACATATTTTTGCAGTTAACATATAGTGATGTAATTTAAAGTTATGAAGGTTCCATCACTAGGAAAATATTTGTATTATGTTTTTTTTATAGATGATCATTCAAGGAAACCCAAAGTATCTTGTATCAATCATAAACATGAGGTTTTCATTGATTTCAAGGAGTTTAAGGATCTTATTGAAAATTAAACAAAAAATAATATTAAGGTTTTGAGAAATGATATGGTGGGGAATACTACTCGAATGTATTTGAGCAGTTTTGTAAGCAGTAGGGAATAGAAAGGAAAAAGACAACTACATATACACCATAACATAATGGAGTTTTAGAAAGAATGATTAGGATTGTGATGGATAAATCTAGAAGTATGTTTAGTCATGCATGCTTAGAAAGCAAATTATGGGTAGAAAAGTAGCAATTGCTTGTTACCTGATCAATAGAATGCTCAAATCAACCATTGTCGATAAAAATCTATAGGAACCATGGATTGGTAAAAAATCCTTTCTCAAACATGTTAGGGTTTTGGGTTGTGATGCTTCTATTCATATTCCAAAATAAAAAAGAACTAAGCTAGACTATAAATCAGTTAACTGTATCTTTATTGGATATAGAAATGGTGTAAAAGGATATAAGCTTTAGAACCCAAAAAAAAATTAAAAATAACATTCATAATGTAGTATTTTAAGAGGTTAAGGGGGCTCCAAAATAGGAAGGACACTGAAGGAAGAACCTAAAAATGTGCATGTTTAATTAGAATACAGATAATCTCTATTTGAATACAAAGTAATTGAAGAAGATGAACCATAAAGGGAGTTGCATGAAAAAGATTTAGACAAAGCAAAGGATGATGAACCGGAAGATGAAGGATCTCAAAACCTAGTCTTGATAAATATTAGATCAAACTAGAAAGAAAACAAAAAGATATAGTCCACTAGATTTCTGATTTGCATATGTTTTATCAGTGTTATATGTTACTAATGAAGATCCTAGAACTGTAAGGGAGGCTTTTGAATCAAAATAAAATAAATTTTGAAACAAGGTCATGGATGAAGAAATGAAGTCCTTAGATAGAGAGATTATATAGGACTTGGTGAAACTGTGTGTTGGTATATATCATGTTGGTTGCAAGTGGGTGTTCAATAAGTACAATGCAGAAATAAAAGTGAAGTATAAAATTTTCTTAGTAGAGAAGTTATTTTCTCAAGTGGAGGGAATTTATTTTAGTGAATTTTTTTCTTTGGTTGCTAAATTAACTTCTAATAGATTTATTTTGGCTATAATTATTGCTTTCTATCTTTAAGTACAATAAATGGATGTAAAGATTTAAAAAAAAATTGCACGTGAGCTTGAAGAAGAGGTCTACATGGTGAAACCAAAAAAAAAAAAGGTAAAAGGAAAGAATGACTTGGTATGCAGGTTAAAGAAGTCATTTATAGCTTGAATCAATCATCAAGGATGTGGAATCATAGGTTTGCAGTTTTGTGTTGGGACTTGGGCTTGTATGAAGCAAAGTTGATCAATATGTGTATTTCACACAGGTTGGTGATAACTTTGATATCGTGCTTTTTTATGTAGATCATATGTTGTTAATTGGTAACAAAACGGAAATGATCAAGTCATTTAAAACACAATTGTAATATCAATTTGATATGAAGGATCTAGGTGCTACAAAATTTGTTTTTGGCATAGAAATTAAATGTGATTGACCAAACATGAAATATGGTGAAAATCATAGTAAGTATGTTGAGATGATATTGAAGAGGTTTAAAATTAAGGAATGTAAACTTGTAATTACACCCTTTTTTATTGGTCAAATTTATTCATTGAAAAGTGTCCCAAGTCACAATAAAAGATTGAGGAAATGTCTCTAGTTCCTTATGCAAGTGGTGCTGGAATTATGATGTACACCATGTTATGCACTAGACCATACATTTCCCATGAAATGGGAGTTTTGAGCAGATATGTGTCCAACCTAGGAAAGGAACACTAGATTCCAATGAAAAGGATCTTCAGATATTTGTGTGGCACTTCAAATTATGCAATTTTATACTAAGAAAGACCTGAGCAAAACAAAAAAGTAAATGTACAAGTATTTATTGATGTTAACCGGGTTGGAGATCTTGATTACCAAATATATAAAAGTGGTTAGGTATTTAGCCCTTTTGGTGGAGTAATCATCTACACAAGAAAGAAGCAGGTAGTAGTTGGATTATCAACTACAAGAGTTGAGTACATGGCAGTCACTCATGCAAGTAAGGAAGTTGTATGGCTACAAAGACTATGTTCAAACATTGAATTCGTATAGTGAGGATAGATTGTGATAGTCAGAGTGCAATCTCCTTGACAAAGAACCCTACTTATCGTGCTCAATCAAAGCATATTGATGTACAATACCATTTTGTTACAGACATGGTTTCAGACAAGGTGTTGTTGGAAATGGTTGATGCTTTGGAGAATGTTTTTGATTCATTGATGAAGGTTGTGAGTGCTAAGAAGTTTTTTTGGTGCAAAAGATCAATGGGCATTGCTTCCATTAGCTATTGAAATTATTTATATGTGAAAAATTATGCAAAGTTTTCAACATGTTGGATATTTGTTGTTTACTTTGCATGATTTACACCCATTAGGTACTATATATGCTGACACGACCAGTGGGGTTTAGGGAATCACCTAGGCAAGGGAGTTTAGGGGCCATACCTCCCCTTCCCACCCCCCAAATCTGTGGTTTAGGGGCCATTGCTCTTCCCTCATCCTGCCACCCCTGCCGTGCCCCCTTCGCCTCGCCTCACCCCCGCCCCCCCAATTTGTGGTTCAAGGGTAAGAGTCCTTGAAAATCATTCAAAATATGACTAAAGCTTGAGATTGCAACAACTTAAACCTTGCATCACCATCGGCATTGAAATCATTCAAAATTGAAATGGAAACCATCATAAACAAATGTGTGACTAAAGTTTGAAATTGTAAAAACTTAAGCCTTGTACCTTTTTAAAATATTTTTGTCATAGATTATTGTCAAAGTACGCACAAGGAAAAACTACACTTTTGAGTTTAGGTGTAGAAATGTTTGAAGTTATAAAACGTGTATGATGGTAAAATAATAGAATGTTGTTTAATTGATGCGGTTAAATACAAATTAAACTTCAGCACTTTGATAAAAAAATTTGGATTTTTTAAATTTTCAATTATGAACCACTCCCTCCCTAAGTTCATAATTTTTAGTTTTATATTGAATTATATTTTTTTACCCTCTTTACGAAAATTTCAACTATGGAAATTGCCATTTGTGAACAAATAATGACACATTAAAAATGCATGGATCTTATAGAAGTAAAATTCACACCTTATGATGGAATAGCATCCTCGATATGTCTAGCAATCTTGCATTGCCAAAATAAAAATATATTTATTTAGGCAATAAGTGAAGGAATTTGGGGCCACAAGTTTTAAAATCCATATTTCTATTTGGAGGATTCTGTATGGGTGTATCTCAAGATTTTATCTTCATTTTTACCCAATATTTCAAGCCTAAAATTTTCCCTTGATATCTCCTCGCTTCTCAGTATCTCTATATTGTGCTATCAATATTTTGAGGGCAACATAAAATGGCAAGAAACCCATGACGAAACTAAGATCTCTATTTTACCCTTGGTGTGTTGGTTTTCCCTATTTATCTTTGTTTTCCTCAAGCTCACGGTAGCACGACACTAGCTAGAACCTCATGAGATCTTGAAATAGGCTTCCCCTTCAACATTCTAACTTTTCTCTATGTAACGAAATCATGATAATTTTCATTATCAAATAATGTTTGCTTGGGGCTTGCTTTATCTTAGTCTCTTAATTTTATTCCTCTGTGAAACGATAAAGTGCCAAGTGTCGACGTTTTGTGGACTCCTGATGTTTGAATTTTCTTAAGCTTTAAGGGTTTGATAAACTTTTTGTGGCTTAGTCTCATAGATTCAGTACAAAGAAGTGGTGCTCACAAGTTTTCTTAGGATACCACTCTATAAGGAAATAAAATATAAGCATTCAAACATGTGAAGGTTATTGAGTTCAAGAGAGCCTTCAATAAAACTAAGAGCAAATTTGAGATGCATTTTTAACCCCGTGGTGAAGCAATCAAGCTTTGGAGTTGTTGACATATTTGCCTTCTAAAATTTGATGCAATAGTCAATAAAATAGTGTCAATGTTGTTTGTAAATTGCTCTAAAGCTTTGATTTTGAAGAACATCTTGGGAGGATGTTAGCACATGATTGAACTCATTTTGTTCCATCTTTATTAATTAAAAAAAACTCCATTATTCCTCAAGATCAAAATTTGTAGGCTTTCGATGAAATTGTTTTCTCGCTACAAGGACAAGGTTGTCATTAACTCTAATACCATATGATGTAGTCAAGGATAGGGGATAGAGTTGGTTTGAATCCAATTTGAAGTGGATAGTGCCTAGGTAGGAATTCAAACAAGAGGATTGCAACGATAGGTTCAAATTGACCATTAGAGTCAAAATGCCTCCTAGAATAATGAGTAGAGGTAGAGTGATAGTTGCCTCAAAGATGGGCTAAAACTATTCAATGGAGTCTTAGTCAAGGGACAACATGGCAGTCCTATTATCAATCAACAATGCATGAGTGGGAAGAAGATGATCAAATGACATATGAAGGTTAAGTTACAACCAAGAGGCCAATAATGTCCCTTATACTAAAAAGGAGCAGCCTGAAGACAACAAGAAAGCATGAGGAACCATGCCAAAGAGAACATATTTTCATAATCAAGCACAAAACAAGAATTAAGTGTTTTGATGTGATAGATGATAGTGGAAGTATCGATAATCTAGTGTCCACTAAAGTTGTAGATAAGCTGAATTTGAAATGTGCACCACACCCAAAGCCACATAGGGTGCTTTGGTCAGTAAAGGGGCATGAAATTCCCATGTGGAAACAATGTAAGGTTGATGTGAAGATAGGTTCATATATGGATAATGTTTTGTATGATGTTTTGCCTATTGATACATGCCATATCTTTTTAGGAAGACCATGGTTGTTTGACAATAATGTTAAGTATGATAGAAGGGGCAATATAGTTTATGTTGAGAAGAAAGGGCAAAGGTGAAGATTGCTCTCATTGAAAAAAGAGAGTAGAATTAAGAATAACAAAAGTTGAATGGATTTTGAATACAAAGGAGACCCTTTCAAAAGAGGGACAAGCAAATTAAAGAAAAAGAAGCAAGGATATAGAATATTTATTCCTAAAATCCTTAAAGACAAGTGAGGAAGAGAAGAAGTTCAGAGTTCAACTAGACAAATTAATAGGGTTGAATGAGTGATTTAGATCATTTCAAGATGGTAAAAGACCATCTCTTAATTCAAGAAGAGTTGAACTTGGAATAAGACTTTTTTCATTCAATATTGAAAACATAAAAGCACAAGGACATGGCAGTAAGACATGATGAACATGTTAAAAAACCAAGGAAAATTGAGGTGAAAAATCTACTTAAAGAAACCTTTTGAGGCCAAATATGCAACAAATTTTGTTGAGAAAAAACTAAAATGGAAAAAGAAAAGGGCATATCTACAACTCAACGCAAAGTAATATTTTGTTTGATCCCTTTTAATTAACTCAACCCCATACGATTGACTATATCAACTTATCACATTGAAAACTATAACAATATATCTTATTATTTTTCAAATAACTTTTTTTTACAATTTAAATAAAATATTAAATCTAATATATTGCACTATACTAAAGAAAATTACAATTGAGCTCCCCCTAATTTCCCTTTATTAATATTAATGTGTGATTTACACATGGCACTTTCATCCACTTTGACTAACTAGGATTTTCTTATATCCAATGCATGTGTGTGTGTTCAGAGATATATGCACATACATACATATAAATATATATGTGTACATATATATATACACATGTATATCTATATGTATGTATGTGCATATATGTATGTATGTACACATATATATCTACACACACACAATAACAATCCACGATGGTAAAAGAATTGCTGCTCAAATAAACCATGTAATATTAAACTTGGAGATGACTTATAAGTGCAAGCCAACATCTCCAAATGTGCCTTCACTCAAAGTCATCTTACACTATCATCTATATTTTGTTATCATGGTCCTTTTCCACTTTTGTTTTTCGGTTAGCAGCAACTTCATTCATTTACATTTTAATTTTTTGACCAAATTTTATATATTACTCACACCCTTCTGTTTCTATTTATTTTTAACAACTTTTTTAACAAGAGATTTTATACTTTAACAGTCCATACAAATCAATCTTAAAACTTTTGGAATAACCCATGACCCTTCATTAAGAGAAAAATGACCTATGGTCAAACAACAAACCCCCCACTCCTCCAGTAGGGTAGAGATAACGATCATTGGAAGTATCGAATGAGAGAGTTGTCATTGAGATAACTTTTTTACTATCCAGTGTCATATCACTTGGTTGTCAATGCTGAATGATAGTTCTTGCATAATGTTTTTTTCTTTCAACTTTTTTTTTAATTGGATGTAATTTTCATTTTATCATCTTTCGTATTAGTTTTCTTCTCTTTTACTCCATTAATACTATGTTTGTGTACAATTGAATATTTTTCGCTAACACCAATTTCACACATTAAATTGTCCATGACAAGATGGTTTTACTATCACGGGGCTAGACTTTTCCAAGCCCGTGTGACATTGAGTCACTCCTCTACCGAACCCACCTAGGAGGACGAGGTTACTCAAGCAAGCCCAAAGTACACCTTACACCAATTCGACCATACAAACCAGTTTCTAACTTCCTTCTCGTCAAGGCCGGGTTTCCAACTTGAGAACCCCTCAACTACTCGGGTTGACTATCTGCCTTGGCCAGTTGCCCATCTAACCCCTTTTGATATTTATCTTTTAAGGGTGTTGACTGTTGCAAAATATTTGTCATGTTTGACTTTTTTAAATTGTTTTGTTAACTTGTCAAGGTGCCAACAAACAACTACATCTGCAGCATTGCTTGAATATTCTATGGTAGTTGGTGGCTTGTGTAGAAAATCATCAACTCTAAATTTTTAAGACAAAAACTGATTTAAGTTGAATCAAACAATTATCTCTTTATAAACTTAATTGCATTTGAAAGACTGTCAACAGTACATGAGGTAAAAAAAAAATTCCGACCATGTTAGAGGGGAGAGAAATATCCTGTAATAGTAGTTAGGGGATTGTGTAGATAATTACAAACTCCTCTTAGAAATAGAAACTTATGCATATTAAATCCAACAATAATTTGCACTAATGATTATCAATAGCGTAGGAATGACAAGAAGTGCACAGAAATAAATGGACTATCATTAGTAAGCTCAATACTAAAAGCATCAATGCAAGGAATTCTTCCAATTGATATGTTTATGTCGAGGACATGCAAGTACTATGACAATAAAATCACTGGCTCCAAAAATTAAGTACACCGTGCCCCAATTATTTTCAGTCATCTAACTTTTCTTATTTCCATGGTCCGTGCTTAAAATCAGTCACCTCAGAGTTTAAGATCAATTCTTTTGAAAACTAAATGTCTTCCAAACAAAGATCAAATTAAAGTTTTTCGATATGGAATTGAAAAAACATCCACAAACCCTGCCACAAAAGATTTTTAAAAAACAATTATGTGGGCCAAATCTGCCGATATAAACTAGTGGGGATACCCTATTGCATTCAGAATGAACCATTCAGAATTTGCAAGAGACCACCATCAAAGTTTCATTTGAAAGCTGAAACATTGAAAAACCTCACATTACATATGGCATGTTCCACACACGTTGAAGGCAAAAAAATGTTAATTCAACTTTTTTGAGCACAATTTATTTTTTCTTTCTTCCACTCTTCCCTGACTTCCCAGATCCTGCATTTGAGGTAGCCCCTGCAGGTGCCTGCTCTTGTTTCTTTATCCTACCATGATGTCGAGGAACCAACTCAGCTACATGAAGCATCAATTCCTTCCCTGCAACATTTTAAATTTGAGCATAGAAACAAAAGACACAAACAGAAAGACAAAATAGGAAAGCTATATACTTGGTAAATCACAAAGCTATAACTGTTTAAGTGTCACAAAATATAGCTTAATAACGAATGAATATGAAATTGAAAGTAATAAGTCTTGCAACATGACAAATGATGTGCCCACCTAAGAGGAAGCTAAAAACATATAGAGCTACATAAAGAACATAATATGCAAACTCAAAGAATTCAAAGCCTGTAGATCAAAATAAGTTTTAAAATTTTGGCTGCAGCAAACATCAAACGAAAACATAGCACCTACAATTACCAAACCATATAAATCCTGGTTTAACAAAAAAACTGTTGCTTGCATACCATACATTGACATCTGACAAATAATCTGTTAAAACAATATAACATAATGAAGCTGTCTGTTTATGTTACCAAGACACGCATCCATACAAAAAACCCAAAAGACGAAACAGATAGCTAAGAGTGATACTTCACAATTCTGGTTAAGAAAATTTTTGGGAGAAAATTTATGAAATGGCATAAACATTCTAAAGGCATCACACAAATTTTCAATAGCTGGTCAGACAGATTTCAGTGGATGCTTTAACTTTAGACTATTCGTGTATTGTAAATGGCAAACTATTCATCAAAAGAAATGCAAATGCATGCACAATATAGAATTGGCTTTAGTATACGAATTAAGAAAATTGCACTAAATATGCAACTATAGCTCAATAATGCGAATACTTTAGATGGAAGTTAACATATCACTTCAGTATGCCTTCTGCATGGTGTCTAAAAAAGTTAATATACTTCAAGTAATTCTATCAGCAATGCAGATGACTAATACTGCAAATCATTTTTTACATCATACATGCATTTCTAAAAATTTCTGAATTTACACTGTTGTCCCATTTGCATACACGAGTGTTTTCTTAAATGGTTACAAAGAATTAGTTATCTGCTCACTGTATCAATCACTAATCCCTTCCCTTCTAACATGCATCAGCTATGCTCTCGAAGAAAAATTTCAAGGTTATTTTAGACACAAGGGAATTTTTGGAAGTACATTTGCCAAAAAGAAATCCACAAGTAGCTAACGTTCTTGCCTGAATAGATTTGGCCACAAAAAAGGTAAAATAGCTGACTAACTGAATAACTGAATCTAGCTGCCTCCATTCGACCCACTATCATAATGTTGCCTTTGTTTTTACTCACCATGAAGGTGTGTTTCCCAGATAAGCATGTGATGAGACATAAAAAATTTATATGTAATAAAATTACTTTTCCCTCGTGCTTTCTCTAATATAATTTCATTATATTATCTTTTCTAATATTATGTTCATCATGTAGGGGTAAGATGGAACCATTGTGTTTGTGTTTGGCTAGTATAAAATTTGGGGAAAAAAATCACAAGAACAAAATTATAAAAAATCATGATCAACTGTGTAATTGAGATTTGTATTTTCATCATTTTAAATTTTATAATAAATATATATGCAAAAACATACCAACAACTGAATCATTCTATTATAAAATGACGAGGGTGTCACTCTTTTGTATTGTGATTCATTTAAAAATGTTAAGTCTGCCAAAATTTATAGTCGACAAAGATATTACAAGAGTTCATTTGCAATAAACATTATAAATTAACAATTTTACATTAAAAGGGACCTTTGTTAAAAGTTAACATTAACAAAGCCTATCAAAGAACTCTAAGCTTAGAATCAAATATTGTAAGGCAGATAATATTTGTTCAATTAAAATTGCACATTTTAGATTTATCTTCCTTATAACATTGGCCCAATCTTTATATTCTTTAATAGTTAAATCAAAAGAATAAAAACAAAATCTGTGTTACTGCTCCGTGGGGTCCAGCTGGTGGGTGGGAGGACAACACACCGAATTAGCTAGTAATCCTAATGTGTTATGAGAGAGAAGAACATGGAACAGCGTATCAACTATTCACACTATTCACACAATATAGGGGATAACAAACCGCTCTATTCAATCGGAATAGGGATGATAATGTACATAATATACAATCATTTGATAAGAACAGGAATACAGCTCTCCTTCAAAGTCCGAATACAATAGTTGTATGAAAATGTTGCACAGGTAGACAATGTGCAAACATCATGCAAAATGACAATGCGGGGGGATTGTTGCACTAGGAACATTTTCCTGTTCATGAGAGGCAATGGCCCCCACCCTGTCTTCTTTCAATTACGAAAATTGACTGTGAAGCTGCTCGAGGATGCATTATTTGGCTTGATCAGCATACTTGCCAACCCTGAAAACTCATAACAACTGGTGAATGCCCTAGCGGGAGCAAGTTGCAATGGTATTGATGAGTTGGTCCTTCTGCCCAGGTTGCAATTGCTTGGGATCCAAGTCAGTTGGATGTCAACCTACCATGGATTACAGTAGTGGCAGAAGATAATGAGGCTTGAGTAACTCAACCTCGAATATTGGATGAGTTCTCTCTGGTGGATGAATACAGTATGGTGTAGGGAGCATAGCGTAGTGGTTTGATCTTCCTATGAGAACCTTTGAAGCATTCTTTCTGAAGCTGCAGCTAGACTCCATTTACTTTCATTGTTGGTGAGACAATCTGCTTAAACTGCAGATGCACTTGTTGAATATGTTGCAGAAACCTTTCGACCTCATCCACTTTTACCTTTGTGGATGACTAGGAAGTCAATGGTACACAATGGCCGATGTCAGGGGATGCTACTGGAAGAAACCCAGAAACAGTTCTAGAATGGACTGTTCCCCATAGTGTTATGCAATGCTCAATTGCAGGCATGTTAAATATATAGAAAGCTCACATGCCATGTGCACAGATGTGCACTGCTGTACATGCGCGACAAATGGAAAAGTGTTCTACCAACCAATTTAGTTTTGCTCTACTGACCACTTCAGTTTGCTCATCTATTTGAGGATGAAATATCGTAGACCGAATCAGCTGTGTATCCAACATCTCCTACAAGGCATGCCAAAAATAGCTGACAAACCTTGGTTTTCAGTCGAAACACAATGGATGAAGGGGCTACAAAGTGAACCCATACATTATTAAAGAAGAGACTGGCGGAGTCAGGTGAATTGATAGCCTTCTTACATGCAATCATGATAGCCATATTCAAGAATATATCAACCACAACGAACACTGAATCATGTTGATGTTTTTAATAGGCAGTCCCAATAAGTAATCCATATTGATAGTCTTCCAAGGTCAGGATTGAACTGGTAGATAAATCTAGAGTCCAAGTTTCTGGTTTGATGGGTTGGAAATGCTGCAAGGTATGCATGACTTGATATGCAGCTCTAGCTCTCTGCACATATATGTCCAACATAAGTTTTGTTGAAGCACAAGTATTTTTCCGATGCCAAAATGTTCAGTTGTTTTGGAGCAATGCCCATCCCAAGTGAGTCATTGGCACAGGCTGCCACATGGAACATAGAGATGTCCAAGCTTGTAGAAAAACTTGTCGGACAAGTAGAATAAAGGGATTCACACACCTTGCATGAGAGCATTATAGGTCTACACAAGTCTACAGGTAGAGAGAATCCAAGCCAAAGAAAATGTACCCCTTATTATCACCAGAATGCCAAAATTTTAGATCTGAGGCCAACTCTTAAGTTAGACAAAAGCCCAAGTATGTTTTGTCTTTTTATGCAAAGTGGAAAGAGTCAAAGGCAAAGGTTTTCCCCTTCCTCTCCCACCTAAGTCTGTCCCCATAACAATATAGATAGATAGGTCTTGAAATGTAAAATATACCAATATTTGTATGGAGTTGTACTAAACAAATTCTGATAAAAAAAGGCCAATCTCCTTCTGCAGTCCTCATTTTTGGTGAACATTTGTGTTTATGACTATTCTTTTTTAGCTTGTACTTTAAATGTTAATTTGAGTTCGTATTGACTCAATGTTTATGTAAAAACTTAATGGAATCTAAAAATCTCTGTTTACTATTCCTTTAATAAGCTATTACATTTGAAGTGGGTTGTTTAGCTTGGAGAATTAAAGGAATTGGATTCATTATTTGAACTTTAGTTGTCAGAGTTAGAGAATGATCCGTCTAATTCCCTCACAAGGAGTGGTAAATCCAGATTCGGATCATTTTTACCGCAACCTGTTATGTTTTTCACAGCAGAAATAAAAGGCAGGTTGGAAAATGCAAAATTTCAATTTTGTCCCCAAACAGATCTCTAAGAAAAGAAACAACTTTTTTTATTTTATGCACTCAAGGAAATCTTTCTTAAGCCATTTAATTTCGAGTTAAATTGGATTTTTCAGTAGTGTCAGTAGCCAATGGCAAGTTTTCTTCAAACCGGTAGGGTTTTAATCCCATCACTGTCAACACCCCCAAGAGTCAAAAGCGCCATCAACGGCACACTGACTAGAGTTTGACTAGGACAGCATGCTGCTTTGTTGTCCTTACCCTTCTTATGTTTGATCACCGTATAGAATTGTTTCAAGCATGTCATCCCTTTCACATGACAAGCATTCTCAAGCTTTCTATGTTTGGAGAAACTGGAAAGGCTTATGATCCATGTGAAAGATGGTCTCCTTCCCCAAGAAGTAGTGAACCCCCGTATCAGTCTCTAGAATTGGATATTCATATTCCCATATAGATAGATAGGGGCCCTATCTATCTATCCACAGTCTAGAGTTGAGTTTAGATATATAGGGACACCCACATAATAGATATAGATATTAGGGCCCCGCCAGCACTATAGATATGGGGCACCCTATATATGGCGATAGGACAAGGAACTCAACTGACACAACCAATGGGAGAGGGCCCCTATCTAAATCCAAATCTATTTATGGGGTGGGGATAGGGGTGGGCGTGGAGGTGGCGGTGGGGCCCCACCATTGTTTCACAACTTGAACTATGGCACATAGTTCTTTTTTGTAGGTGGAGCACCTTTGAATTGTATCACTGGAAGTTTCTAAGTGATAGGTGACAAGTCCAAGTTTGGTAAGCACTGCACCAAGCACATATCCTGATGTGTCAATCTCAATTTCAAAATGCAGAATGATTTCGAGCATGGGAGAATTGGAGCATAACTTAGACATGCCTTGAGTTCTTCACATGTTGTTATGTGTGTCGAGTGGACTGTGGACTTGGTGCATGTGATTTATTCCATAGTTACCAAGTGTGTGTGTGTCGGTGTGTGTATGCGTGCACGTGCTTGTGCGTGTGCATGTGTGGGTGCGTGTGGGTGCGTGTGGGTGCATGTGTGTGTGTGGGTGAGGGTGTGTGTGTGCGTGGATGTGCGTGGATGCATGTGGGTGTGGGTGCGGGCATGCATGTGTGTGCGTGCGGGTGCGTGTGTGTGTGTGAGCATAGTTTTATAAATGTGCAAATTTTACAAATGCAATGAAAAAATTTAATAATGTAGTATAAAATGTTAAATTTATATAATTGTAATATAGAATGTTGATATTGGGCTTTTTTTTCTGCAGAAAACTTTTAAAACCAAAAAACATTTAAAAAAACAATGCCAACCTGGACTGAATCTATCTGCGCTGGCCAAAAAAAATGGATCCGGCCAGAATATGTGCAGATCCAGCCTGATTTGGAGACTGATTTATTTCAATGGCCAAAGATACGCGAGAATTCTAGGATGAATAGGCTAAAATATGCCCTTTATTGGTGAGCACCGCACCAAGCACATAGCCTGATGTGTCAGTCTCAATTTGAAAAGGCAGAATGATGTCAGGCAAGGGAGAACTGGAGTAAAACTTAGATGCACCTTGAGTTCTTCGCATGTTGTTGCGTATTTGCATAGTGGAATGAGTAAAACTTAGATGCACCTTGAGTTCTTCGCATGTTGTTGCATATTTGTATAGTGAAATGTGGACTTGGTTAATGAGATTCAATTCAATGGCCAAACGATATGCGAGAATCCTATGATGAAAATGCAGTAGAAAGTTTCATGTCCAAGAAAACTCGTGAGTTATGTAAGCGTGAGCGGAATTGGCCATTCTCTGATGAGTCTTATCTTCTCCAGGTCTGTGTGTAAACCTGCACAGACAATGGCATAATCTAGATAATGGATCTGAGAGAGGTCAAAAGTATACTTGCCCAAGTTTTCCTGTAACTTGTGTTGATATAGTGTGGTTAGGATGTGTGTGACTTGCTCCATGTGTTCTTCTCATGCCTTGCTATAGATGAGAACGTTGACCAAGTACATAATGACAAAGGAGCATCAGTTAGGCTGAAAGACATCACCAAGCAAGATCCTAAGTAAGTGGTCAATCAGAATAGCGATAAGGTACATATGATGCAATGATCAAATAAGAATAGAAATCCCACTCTCCTTCTTGAAAGTTTAAGTAAAATAGTTATATGAATGCAAGATGATTCAGTTAATAAAATGTTCAACTTCCAGTAATGGTCCTCAAATGTCGATTCATATTCTTTTTTGGCACTTCAGCTCCCTTCCGTGCCGTTGGCACAAGCGTCACTAGCAATGGTTGCACGAGTGTTGCAGATGAAAAGTGTGAGAAACTATTGTACAAGTAGAGAATGTACGGGGGGCACTGCACTGGACAGTTGCGCTCATATAAGTTACAATTGCATGGTGCCCAAGTATAATATTCGAAGCCTACATGTTACTAAATTCATCCACTTCATATACATCCCATATTAAATTAAAAAAAACAACTTTACAAAAGATGATCTAATTCATAATAAAATATAATTATAGTTCAGATTAGATTAGAAAAAAAAATCACTGCAATATATTATTGTTTATATCTATGTATGATGTATTAAGTAAGCTAAATAAACTAAGCACTGAGGAGGACATCTCAAACTCCTCCAACAAAACCACCCAGAAAATTTTAGGGCTCCAAACTATCGTTGAGAGCTGCAAAATATTCAGTTATGCAGATGTTGCCCCCCTCAATTTTATGGTTTTCACACTCCTCTAGAGTAAGCGGAGGGCAGGCTCTTGAAGTTATTTGAAATCCCTCATGAAATCTTTGCGACTATCTATAGTCGCCAACCCAACCCCCAACCCTCTAGATAGGGATAGTGGTACCATCTATAAAGAGGGCAGGGAAGGCGTTGGGGGAGTGCCCAATATATAGGGAAATGAAATGCACACCCTCCAAAGATATATAGGGGCAGTCGAGAGCATATATGCCCCATATATAGATAGGGGCCAGTTGCAGTCCTCTCCCTCGACTATATATATATATATATATAGTTGGGCCCCCCAACCCATCTATTTATAGCGGGTGGGCAGTAGAGTGCTTTCATCAGCACACAATGCCACAGCAGGTGGAAAAAATATTAAAGGTCAACTTGCATAGTGATAGCAAGCACAAAAATGACATAACAGAGACTGGATTCTTGAGGCACAATGAAGACACGTAAGGCTAGTGATATACATGGGTCATAATGATACAAAAAGCACTATTGGGTGTGCCGAAGAAGAGAGGGAAAAATAGGTCTAACCAAGCCAAATAATATTTTTTATTATTCTCATTTGATCATTCTTTTTCTCAGTAAAACTTGGAAGAGGTTATTGGCCACATTTACCATGGTGTGGCATGTGCTTGGAATGCATTCTTTATATTTGCAAACACGACTCAATCTCAAATCACCAATGATCGTCTCACTACAGCCTCACCACATGTTGACTGCAGTTATTGGGTTGCCTTGTGGTGGTGGGGTGTTTGACCATGGGTCACTCTCTTACGAGTGTCCCTCACTACCTTTACACCAAAACCCTTTGGACATTCTTGTTTAATATTTCACCATATCAAAAAAAAAAAAAAAATCATAATGCATTGGTCCTTAATCAGTTTTGTACGAACAAAATTACCATATTAGGCAAACTCAAGTGCTAGCATAAAAAATGCATATTTTCAAGCTGTGAGCATAAAATTGTCTGAATCCAATGATTCGGGTGGAGCTACTGCTGCAATGAAGACCAAGGTTGAAACTGATTGGACATGCTCCCCATATATGTGGCACCTTTAGGCAGGCCAGCGCACAAAACTGGGTGTTACTCCAACGCAGATTTTGACAGAATAGAAACCTCTCAGATGTGACATCTTATCCAAAAGGAATTATAAACTTGATGGTGCTGCCTCCTCAGGGATCATGCGTCCCTCAAGAGATGCTGCATACTCCTGTGGAATTTACTCATGACCCCAGCCTAATTAAGTTTCCATGTTTACCCATTAAAAAATATTTATGTTCATAGTACAAATCAATGCACTTGATATAGAAATCACTGTTCATCTTTGGATTTTGAAAGGTTCATCTATTATTTCCCAAGAATGAAGAAGTGCTTTTTCTTCCAAGCTTTGGGACATGTTCCAATGACATGGGATCTGATAGATTATCTAATTAGACTCGAGCTCAAATAGCTGCCAAACAGTATTCCATGCTATTTATTAGGTTGAAAAATAACAGTTTTCTCTGCATATTATGGTTGTATTAATCATCTAAAGATAAATTGTCAGTGAAATTATAAACCATTAGTGGACACAATTTTCTCATGATGTTCAACGCATTTTCTGAGTCCCATCAGGGTTGGGTTACCAAACAGTTTTCTCAGAAATCCTCAAGACAAAAGGAAGATTTTGAACTCATTTGGACCAATGACATGGGATCTGATAGATTATCTAATTAGACTCAAGCTCAAATAGCTGCAAAACAGTATTCCATGCCATTTATTAGGTTAAAAATGATATTATTATGTGCATATTATGGTTGTGTTAGTCATCTAAAGATAAATTATGGTTGTGTTAATCATCTAAAGATAAATTATCATTGAAATTAGAGACCATCAGTGGGGAAAGTTTTCTCACAATGTTCAACGTATTTTCTGAGTCTCATCAGGGTGGGGTTACCAAACAGTTTTCTCAGCAATCCTTAAGACAAAAGGAATATTTTCAACTTATTGGACCAATTTCAATCCAATCTCAGAACTTTTCAAGGAATTTCAACACTGGTCAAGGCTTTGTTGACCACTGCCTGGAAAAGCCATTGCTAATCTGTCTAATATTGAAGTCAATTGAAAACCTATATGAAGACAACTCCCATGTATTAATTTCTCAGGTCCAATATCCTTTTAAGGACATTCAAAGCTAGTGATGTTTTCTGGTCGCATTATCTTCAAAAACTGTTCTGCATATCTTTAATTCTTATGTTAATCTAAAGTCTTTATAACCATGCCTTTCATACCCAATTTGTGCTCCAACATGACAGTTTTCTCTGTATATTATGGTTGTATTAATCATCTGCAATAAATCATCAATGAAATTACAGACTGCAAGTGTACACAATGTTAAACAAATTTTCTGGGTACCATCTGGGTCAGTTACCAAACAGTTTTCTTGGAAATCCTTGAGACGAAGGGAAGATTTTGAATTTCTTGGGTCAATTTCTATCCTATCTCTGATATTTTCATAGAGAACTCTTAACACTGGTCAAGGTTTTGTGGACCACTACCTAAAAAAGCCATTGTTGAACTGTCTAATATTTAAGTCAATTGAAATCCTATATGAAGACAACTCCCACCTATTGATTTTTAAGGTCCAAGATCCTAAAAGGACATCCAACGCTAGTGATGTTATCTGGTACCATTAACTTTAAAAACTGTCTTTAATGCTTATGTTAATCGTAAGTCTTTATAGCTGTGCCTTTCATACCCATTTGTGCTCCAAAATCCCTTCAAGCAAATATAAAAATAAGGCAGTCAATTAGTTGGATCAACCATGAAGGAAACTCAAGATAGAATATAAAAAACATCCCAATCTCAATGTTAATTATAACATCTTTTATATTAATATCTACATAGTCGGATACGCTCTTGCAATCCCGATAAAAAAGATATCGGGTACATATCCTTGCAGGATACGCCCAGGGTACTGCAGGGGACCTGAGGGTATGCCCGGATAAGGATACGAAACATATCGAGTACATATCCCTGTAGGATATGCCCAGGGTACTGCAGGGGACCTGCAGGTAAGTGCAGATGCATCCATGCTTACCCGCAGCCCCCTGCAGTACCCTGGGCGTACCCAGGGCGTATCCTGCAGGGATATGTACCCGATATGTTTCGTATCGGGATACGGAGACCTGCAAGAACATATCCGGCTATGCATACCCGCAGGTTCCCTGCAGTACCCAGGCATATCCAGGGGCTAAAATGGATTTATTTATTTATTTTTCTATTTCGCTTTATGAGACATATCTGGGCATACTCGCAGGTTCCCTGCACCTGGGGCGTATCCAGGGGCCAAAATAGATTTTTTAACTTTTTTTTATATTTTACTTTATGAAATGTCAAATATGGACTTCAAAAACAATTAATAATACAATAAAGTATAGAGGCAACCCTAAAAGCAGCTTTCACACTCATTTTATCAGAAGAAAACAACACCACCACATTTACCTCTCATTGCACATTTGTTCTCTCACCATGTATCCAAGGGCCAAAATGGTTTTTTTCAAAATTTTTTTCTATTACACTTTATGAGACATATCTGGGCATACCCGCAGGGACCAAAATGGATTTTTTCAATTTTTTTTTCTATTTCGCTTTATGAGAATATCCAGGCATACCCGCAGGTCCCCTGCACCTGGAGCGTATCTAGGGGCTAAAACAGATTTTTTTAATTTTTTTTCAATTTTTCTTTATGAAAACTCAAATATGGACTTCAAAAAACAATTAATAATAAAATAAATATAGACACAACCCTAAAATCAGCTTTCACACTTATTTTATCAGAAGAAACCAACACCACATTTACCTTTCATTGCATTTTTACCTCTAATTGTACATTTGTTCTCTCACCTTCATTTTGGAGCTAGATGGTGCTTCACACAACCTGCATAGTAGAGTTAGTAAGAGTGGCACCGCTACTGTTTGTGGTTCTAATGAACCACATGATGATGCTTTCGATGAAGACATCGAAGAGGAATATGAATACAATGAATAATGAATATGCTGATTTGTCTTTATTTTTGTCCAAACATTGTAACATTTGCACTATGTACTGTTCTAACTTCTAAGACTAATCTAAGTTCGACCATTGAATATTATGATATTGGCATTGAATTATTAGTATGTTTTGTGGTTATTTAACTTGTTTCCTCTATGCATATTATGTGGTTAATTTTGCTTATATGTCTATATTTTTTATATATATTTTTGTACAGCCATATCCAAAAAGCATATACAGGCCCAAAAAAAACCATTGGATCCACGTATCTGATTCCCATACCCGTACAAATATCAGCTACTTAGATTAATATTTAGAGTAGTTAACCTAATATTATAAGGAATTCCTAGACAAGCTAAACATAGCCCCAACTCTCTGGTCTTCAAGAGACCTCTTTAATCTATAGACTAACTCCCTCATGTAGGAAAAGTCAAACTCCCTCCTGCAATGGTCACCATACCTATAATCTTATCACTACTATATGTATGACTTTAAAACCCCCCATTCTCTTTAATTCCCACTTGTTAGCTTTTATTAATTTTTCCTCGCCATTATCTATTAAATACATTTAAATGACTTTTTAACCTTACACCCTCCTCACAAATGCATCCGCTTCTTCATATTGATAAATAAGCAAACTATCATGTTTACATGCCCATCATCATCTATTAAATATCATTCACTAGGTCTATTTCAATTTATCCCTCTGCAAACCTGTATACGGCCTCGTTGGGAATTCAAGACTACAATGAAATTTGCACACGCCTCTTCCTCTATTTCTAATAACATTATATTCCAGGTCTATATGCAGGGCAGCGGGAGTAATGGAGAATACAGATGCAGCAAACTCAGTATGGCACAGTTTTGGCACAAGGAATAGACAGTGAATGAAGAAAATATGGCTTCCTAAGGATGATCACATAAAATGCAAATTCAAAAATCCCTCAACCATGGGCATAAGCAATAACTCTTCTTCTGAGTGAAAGATTGTAGTCAACAGTAAGGTGTTTAAAAATGGGCAATTTGACTCCAACATCTCTAAAAAAAGCATTCAAGGCTAAGACACTAGCTGGAAGTGGTTGCAGACAAGCGATTTCATCTCCTACCACTCAAATCCCTGTTGGAACAGACATATACAATGTTCATCATTTCCTCGGAGCAGTTATACAATTTCAATGCAATGGCATGATGTCTTAAAAATTCAACATAAACAGGAAATTAAAGGATCTCCAAAAATAACTCAAACATTGATCCCTACAAGAAAGCATCACTGCCACCACTCGGAATGAAAGTACACAGAACAGAAGCGTTCATTTTATCCTGAAATCTATAAATAATAACACCATGTCTACAAGCTCCACATCCTTTGCATCTTGTTCTGCCATCCGGAAAAGAAGGAAAAATTTTTTTGTCAAAGATGGAAAATAGTGAGGCAAGAAAACATGCTAGGATTGAAGATGTTAAGGGCAAACGTTCCATTAATGTGGTTGATGATGAAGAAGAGGCAATGGAAGCACAGCAAGGATCAAATGCAAGTAAATATCAAATTCAGTCAGCCAGTCAAAATAAAGAATTTTCTAACTCTCCTGTTGAAGCTTCTTATCCTTTCAAGGATAATAATAGGTTTATACCTCTTGTTAGTAAATATGTCTTTCCATCCAACCCACATGAAGTTTTCAAATTTTCAACACCCTCAGAGAGAAAAAGGCCAGCAGAATCTGCTGATAACCAAAACCTTACTCAATATGGACAAGACTATAAAAGTTTTAAGTGACAACATTGGCATGTATGAGATTCAAAACCCCCAACTCAAAAACACCATTCCTGACATGGAAAAGTGCATTCTATTTTAGAATAATGTAACACAACAACAAAATAAACAAATGTATACCATAGAGAAACTCCTCTTTGGTGATCTAGCAAGGCAAAGGGTAGAAGAAGAAAAAGCTCATCAACACTACCATCCAGCCCCCGAGAGACAAGCATATGTTCATGCCTCTCTCACCCACACGTCGATCAGGCCTCAAGCATGTCGACCCCTCCCAACATGGCTGGAAGCTGCTCTTCACAAAGGAGGTCCTCACAATGGAGGGGGACCAAGTCACCCCTTGGGGTGATTGAAGACTCAAGGAAATTTAATAAGAAATGGAAGTCCTCGACTCCTCCCAAGTAAATTTCAAGTCTAATGTTCTTCCATCCTTGCCCACCAATACAATTTAAATGCTTTCAAAAGATGATAATTTTTTTGTACTTGACAGCTCAAGGTTTTTACATAACATTTTATTATTTGACTATCTCCTGACGAACATGTAAGTTTTGGTGTTGTATTTTCTTTTAACTCTTCTATATGTATTTTTATGTCTACAGTATAAGCTTCTCTGGCTTCTTTGCATTCTGAAATTTTTGTATCGCTGTTAGGACTAAACATGATCTAAACTCTGCAGTCACAACATGGAAGTTCTGATGTTCTCTCTTCTCATTTTTTCAGTCTCTTCCCTCTCCCTTCTATTTAGCCTTCAAGGAGCTGAGGCTGATGTAGATTACTCTTTTAATACAGCTTTAATCTCTTTTCAAAAAAAAAGAGATAAGAATATAAAATAACTAATTGAAGAGTATTTCAAATATCAACTGAAAAGATCCACCATGGTTATATTTACATTTGTAGAGGACTTATAGAAAAATATCTAGTTCAAGTCCCGTTAAGGTATGTCTACATACAAAAGATCTTTTGTTTGTTTAGAAAACCCATGCGACTACATTGTAGAAGCTACTCAAGTGTAAACCATCCAGGTTTTCAATTCTATAACATTGAGCTTCGTAGGCTTCTCTTCCATAGATGTTGTGCATTCCCATTAAACAATATACTGCAGATGGGTCTTTGTAGAATATAGTTCCCGCATAAAGCCCAAACGGATGACATACAATCATGCAGTCATAAATTACTTCAATATGTTTGCATTTGTATTGTGTCACCGTCTACATTAAGATTGCTCTTGCAAACCCACAAATCCAGAATGTCAAAATTCCTTAGCCTGGTATTCGCATGGTAGTCTAGTGCATAATAAGTGACCTCAACACATGCACATACACACCAGTATCAAATATGAAATCTCATAACCCTACCTTACAGAGCATATTGTGAGCTCAGTTGTTTCCTTTAGTTCCAAATTTTGGATGGCTCCATGCAACGAGATTGAGACACGAGTCTTAATCTCTTGAATCAGTCTCCTGGAAGGTTGAGCTTGGTTGATTCCCTAGTTCCATCTTGTGTTTAGATCCATGCAGCGAGATGCAGACACATGGCCTCATCTCGTGTGTTTTCTCTGATGATTGTTTCCCTGTGTTTTAACTCGAAATGCCACAAGAGCTCTGGGAGATCAGGTGTGGCAGACTCAGATGCTAACAAGGAAGTATATCAAGGATCTGAAATGTCACTAGGGTTATACAAACAAAGAGGAACAGTGATCTCTGATGAGCCATACATTACATCAACATATTAAGATGAAAAATGTTGTCAAAGAGATGAAACACAGAGGGAAACCAATCTTTAAATGGCTTTGAAATCTCTTGCTTGGGGGGGACCTCATAGTTTTTGCAAAGAGGAAATTAGTCCTCAGGTTATAATCTCGCTTGGGGGGGGACTTCATAGTTTTTGTAAAGACGAAATTAGTTCTCAGGTTATAATAAAAACATAAGAACAAGAGATATAAATAGATGCACGTATCAATCACCATTGGAAGCTTGAAGTTGTATCATGTGCACACAAAACTTTGCAAGGAAGAACATAGGGGTGAAAGGACATGTAAAGGATACGGCATCTGAGAGAGCTTCAGATAAATCAGACATCAGATTTGAGATGGTCTTTTACCTTGAAGACGAAACAACAAAGCTGAACATGTAATTTGCAGGCTGGACCAAGAATTTAAAGTTCAAAGATTAAAGTGTTTGATAAAATGCACATCTTCAAATTTTTGCTGTTGTAATCAATAAAATGTTGGTAATTGTTGTTTGTGAGTTGTGTTGTCGAATCTTTGATGTAATGTCATGGGATGATGTTAGCCCATGTTCAAATGTGTTTGCATCAGCCTGAGTAATAAAATAGTCTCAGATGTCCATAATATTAGAATTTACCAGTTTTTTTGGTGTAAGTCGTTTCTTGCTGCAAGGACAAGGTTGTCATTCATTTGACCCCCTAATCGTGACTGCATCATATGGTATCATAGCTTAGATATATGCCCCTAAGAGAAAGTGAGAGTGAAGCACAAGGAAGCTGGATCAGAGAAAAAAAATCAAGTTGTGAGTGCATCTTCCATGAAGCATTGGTGACTAGAAGAGTTTAGTTGAGTGTCCTCCATTACGAGAAAAGTGGGTAGAGGGAAAGAGAGTTGAGTGTTCTCCATCTTGATAGGTAGGTAGAGATAAAAAGAAAGTTAGAGGAGTAAACCAGAAGTTCACATGAAGATGAGTGTTGCAAAGAAGAAAGCAATGAAGGCCAAAAAGACGACATGAAATTTACAGAAGAAAAGCCCAAAAGCAATGAAGACCAAAAAGACGACATGAAATTTACAGAAGAAAAGCCCAAGAAGGTTTGCAAAAGAGTAAACTTTTAAGGAGTTAGGAATGAAGACCCTGGTGCAAGTACCACAAAGTTTTCAAGAAAATAAATTCCAAAAGAATTGATGTTGTGGGCGTTGAAAATGGAGAAGTACTTTGTGGAAAATAATATTGAAGACCCTTTAAGGGTTTAGGGTGCTAGTTGAGGTTGAAAGGATATGCAGCCATGAGTTGGACAGATCTCCAAGAGAGGAGACAAGAAAAGGGGAAAGAAGAAGAGAGAAAATGGGAACATGTGGTTTCCAAGTTAATGGGGCAGATAGAACACCCAAGAATGCAAGCATAGCGATTGAGAAAACTTCAAACTTGGAGGCTTAAGAGTGAAGAGAAGATTGCCCTGAAAGAAAATGAGCAGGTGAAGTTGCTATGTGAACAACAAAGATCTGTTCTAAGGAGTAGACAAAGTGAGAGAGGCTTTGAATAGCCTCGATAAATAGAAGAGAACCGTTGTGAGACTGATCCCGGAGAATTTGGGCCTTCGATCAACTTGTGGCATCACGACATTGCTCTACAGCATATGTCCTCTTCACCAACAGCTTTAGCATCATCCCAAGTACATGTGGTCATACCATGAAGTCCTAACTCCTCTTCATTGATGTCACACAACTTTGATAGTGTCAGTATTGTTTCATGTAGCTCTATAATGGCATTACCATAGAATGACAAACTAATGATTAGATATGAAGCAATTGTTACTAACTACTGTAACAGTCCAACTGACCCCTTATCTTTATCACTTGTATATTAATGTACACTTGCATTCTTTGTAGAGTAGAAGTGAATATAGAGATAGACTAGAAAGTAGTCAAACATCACAATAACATCCAATCTCTCAGATCATTGTATAGAACTATTGAATAATACAACTTTGCAGTTATAGTTCTAAAAGTAGTGTCTATTGGTTTGTGTTTCTTTCCCTTGTCTCATTGCACACTAATATGACTTTCGATGTTTGTCATTCAATATACGCTTCCACAATAACCCATTTAATCCGTTAAGTGAGGCTGTCCACCGGGTTCCTCTTGGGCCTCTCTTGGGCCTCAGATTAGTGATATCATAACATACACATTTCATATCATCTCATAGTGGTATTGAGGTTATATCTGAAATCCTTATTTGTTTGTATGCCCACTCATATGAGATTTTGATTACAAGAAATTAGGGCCCGAAACTAGTGACCCTTCATCATACCTTACTTTGTGTCCTCAAATGAAAAACAAATCAACTTTTGGACATCAACTGCATAAATGTTCTAGAAAATGATAGAGGATGCTTTGCCAATGCAACAAGAATATTTGGAAGAATGCCATGCACGTGAACGAGCGGGAATCATTGATCATTTGGCTCTATTTCTCGAGCATGTTCACACTCCTCCCAACACTTCTCATTCAAAGCGACCTTTTGATGGTCACACAACGTACAAGGTACAAGTCAGTCTAGGTATCCCTATGTTTAAAGGTAAAATAGATGTGGATGCCCTAGATAATTGGCTTAACCTGATCTATTCAAACTACGTGGTGAATCATTTCTCTAACAAAGAAAAGACTGCATTCACTCCTTTGAAAGTTTCTCTATCAAAAAACAAATGATGGGGTAACTATGACACTACACATGATGATGATGACTTAGACTCATATGTAGATAAGTGTGATGGTTTCATAGAAGCAATCAAATCGACCTACCACCCTGTTCAAATCAAATTCTCACATGCCCAAGTTGAGATCAATTTGTTCAAGAATACACAGACCTTTTTCACACTTTGGTTTCCACACTGAATGTTCATGAATCTGAACAAAATCTTATTTTAAAGTATAGATCATGCTTGAGACCATATATTCAATCTGATATGGATTTACTCTAGATCTCTATTGAAGAAGCCTATGTATTTGCTTACAATTTTGAAGCAAAAGCTAAGTTGAAAAATAAGAAAGAATATTCCAAGTCTCAAGACAAAGCACAGACTAAGATTTCCATGTCTAGAATCAAGCAGAATCTTAAACAGGGAAATGTCCCTTTGTGCCATCCTTAGAAGAACACACCATCAAATGATAAGAACAAGCAATCCAAGCGTAGAAAGCAGTGTTTAGTTCATAATTGTAGCAATCACTCCAATGAAGAGTGTTGTGCTAGGAAATCTCTACTTGCACAGTATGAGGCAGCAGATGATAACTATGTGGCACTAGAAAAAGGTAAGCAAATCATGGACTTTGAACCTAATGCTATGGTAGTTGCCACAAACATTGCTTCTTCCTCCAACTCAAATTTAGAGTAAGTAAAAATATTGCTCCATTCTCAAATTTGGATCAATAAACAACTAGTACACTTCAATGTTGCCAATGGAATTCAAAAGACCCTAATTTCCCCTGAAGTAATTCGTAGATTGAACTTGCCACAAACACCTCACCCACAGCCATACTCCACTAAATGGCTCCGTTTGGGCTTCAAGAAATGCATCACTTAGTAGTGTCACTTGGTGTATAAAATCAAGCCTTTTCAAGATGCAATGTCGTGCCACTAGAGGTATGTGATGTTCTACTTATTCAACCAGATGTTTACCATCAACATACAATTTGTGAAACAAATGTTGTCATAAATGTTGGTGATATAAGATACCGCATACCAAAAGTAGCTCCTAAGTTTTCACTCCTTGGCATCAAGTAATGCAAGAATCTAGTCAGTTCTAATGAAAAGTTTGTACTCTTGATGATGAGCGTTGAACGTAAGAACGTCCTTGCAGCACAAACTCATACTGCAGTTCCTTCAGCAGCAGCAAACTCACAACAGTTGAACAACGTGTTGGACAAATACAAGGATAATTACAGTCACTTAAAGAAGTGCCTACGCACTATGCAATAAGGCACACTATTTATTTGATACCAGCACTACATCTACCTAGTACTTATTTATACCTCACATCATTTCTGGAGAATAAAGAAATCAAGCAGCAAAACCATGAACTAGTGGATAAAGGACACATTAGGACCAGCTAATCACCTTGTAGCAACGCCATTGTGCTTGTGCCAAATAAGTATGGCACATGAAGGTTATGCATCAATTATTGAGCTCTCAATAAGATCAATGTGAACAGCCAGACTCTCTTCCTAGAATAAAGGATTTGATAAATCAGCTCCGCAATGCCAAATTCTTCACTAAAATCTATCTTAAGTCTAGCTATCATCAGATTCTTGTTGAACCTACAAGCATTTGGAAAACAACCTTCAAAGCAAAGGAAGACTTGTTTGAGTGGTTGGTTATGCCCCTTCGCCTTAACTAATGCAACTACGACATTCATGCAGACGATGAATAAAATTCTTAGGCCTTTCACTACTTCACTTGTTGTGGTGTATCTTGATGACATCCTAATCTTCAACAAAATATGGGATAAACATTTGCGTCATAGCCAAGTGCTTCATACTTTGCCATGCAAGAGACACAGTATCCGAGATAAATTGTAGACACACAAGGAGTTCGCGTAGACCTGGGCAAGATTCAAGTCATCCAAAAATGGCTTACACCAAAGACTCTCACAGAGCTTTGTAGCTTCTTGGGATTAGCAAATTTCGATAAGATATTTGTACTCGGTTTTTTTCACGTAACTCGACTTTTGAATCAAGTTACAAAAGGTGGCACCAAAACAAGCTTCATTTGGTCAACCGCACAACAAAAAGCATTTGAAGAACTGAAATGCAAACTATGTTTTGCACCAATACTTGCATTACCTAATCTTCAACAACCATTTGAGATGGAGACTAATGCATTATGCAGTTGGAGCAGTCCTCATTCAACATGGTCACCCAGTTGCTTACCACAATGAAGCAATCATTCTGCTAATATGGAACTATCCCACATATCAATGTGAACTTTATGCCATTGTCCAAGCGTGCAAGCATTGGAAACATTATATATTGAGAAAGGGGATTGTGATCCCCACATAGTACACAAGTTGCTTTAGTTCTTGTGGAATCAGAACAAGTTGCAACAAGAGTGGCATCAAAAATGGTCTTCTTATCCTCATCAATTCTACTGAACATCAAGCATAAGAAAGGAAGTGTCAATTCAATAGCAAATTGTTTAAGTCAACCTTCTGTTCAAGCCATCCTCACTGTGTTTGATGCATGTGCACATGAAGTAAACACTTGGTCGGAATTGTATCCATCTGAGACACTTTGCAAAAATCTATCAAAACTTGCTCAACAGTAAATCAATTCCAAATTTCTAATTATAGGATGGACTTATATATCATTTTAGGCATTTGTGTGTGATGCACAAGGCAAAGAGAAAGAAGCTAATACGAGAAGCTCATTTCAACAACTTTGCAAGACACTTTAAATTTATAAAGACCCTTGCAGTGTTACAGAAGTATTTTTTTTGGCCACATCTCAGGGCAAATGTTTCCAAATACATCAAGTCTTGTAACCCCTGTGCAATTCCCAAACCGGTCAATAAGAAGTAAGGTATGTACACACCTCTTCCGATTCCAAAGAAACCATGCGAATTTGTTTTCATGGACTTTATTTAAGGCCACCCTACCACCAAGCATGGTATTGATTGTGTTTATGTAGAAGTTAATAGATTTGGAAATATGCCAATTCTCACACCTTGTCTAGAAACAACTCAACTATATTTTCAGCATCTCTAAATCCACTTTGGATTACCAAAAATTATCAAATGTGATTGGATACAAGATTCTTGAGCAATTTCTAAAAATCACTTTGGTCTTTTCTGGAGACAAAGTTGAGCAAGTCTATTGCATTCCACCCATCGATAGATGGACGGACAGAAGTGGTAAACAGGATCATTGTGCATCTTCTAAGAATGTACAATTCAAAGAAGCAACGCACGTGGACTAAAAGTCTTCCTTTCATTCAACATCTCTACAACAAATCTCTTCACAACTCTACTACACAACTCTTTTCAAGTTTGTTTGGATTTTTGACCTCTGACACCCATTGAAGTAGCTTATCATATATCACCATCAATAGCATCAACTCCTTCAGCTCAAAAGGAAGTTTACAAAATTGTTAGTTCATTGAGCACATTCAGCAAAAAGTTCAGACCATTGTGCATAAGGCAGATGCTAAGTACAAGCAATGCCATGATCAACACCGAACACTACACAACTTTTAGGTTAGTGATGGCATGTGGCTTCATTTACGGAAGGAATGACTGATAAGAACTTACAGCAAGCTTCGTCCTCTTAGTTATGGACCCTATATCATCATCAAGCAAGTAGGAGATAACACTTTCGAGATTAATCTTCCTTCCTACCTTGGGCTTCATCTAGCCTTCAAAGCGAAAATCTTGGACCATTATTTTCCACTTTAATTGGACACTTCAAATGTTTCAGTGACACTTCAACAAGCAAAGATCAATCATGACTGCAACACACCAACAAACTTGGATCAAATTATTGATGCCATGGTAAATCAAACACATCAAAAAGAGATCCCTCTCTTCCACATCGTCAAAGCAAGTCAAGTACCTTCTCAAGAAAACTGGTTTACAAAGGTTTAGGTTGCCAATCTATTTCCACATCTTGTTCCAAACTATTGATGGAGGATCTAAGCTTTCGATTGTCTCATGGAGTCACGACATTGCTTAGCAGCAAATGTTGTCATCACTAACAGCTTTAGCATCATCCCAAGCACATGTGGTCTTAACACGAAGTCCTAACTCCTCTTCATTGATGTCACACAACTCCGACAGTGTCAATATTGTTTCGTGCAGCTCCATAGTTGTGTTACTAGAAGACAACATTCTAATGATTAGTTACTAAGTGGTTGTTAATAACTATTGTAATAGTCCAGCCAATCCTTTGTCTTCCTCACTTGTATGTTAATGAACACTTGCACTCTTTGTAGAGCAGAAGTGAATACAAAGATAGACTAGGAAGTAGGCAAACGTCACAATAACATCCAATCTCTCAAATCATTGTGCAGAACTATTACTTACTACAACTTTGTAGTTATAGATCTAAATCTGGTGTCTATTGTTCTTCATGTTTCTTTCCCTTGTCTCATTGCACTCTGACATACTTTTCGGCCTCTGTTGTATACATTTCCACAATAACTCATTTGATCCGTTAAGTGAGGTTGTCCATCGAGTTCTTCCTGAGCCATGGATTAGAGACGCTCATTGAAGCAGGAGACCCTTTGAAGGGTCAATGTAGGGTCAAGAGAAGCATTTTGTCTTTAAAGGCAAAGGAAAGTACGGAGAATGAAGTTGATGAGGAATCAAAGTTTTTCCTAGAGGAACAAAAAGATAAAAAGCGTTGATGATGAGTGGCAACAAAGAGTTACATGTCCCTTTCGAGGGAACAAAACAAGTTGACAGTGTCGAGATTAGAAAGAGTAGAGCAGACCAAGAGCTGCAAAGAAGAGAGAATGACCTTTGAAGTTCACGTTGTGAGACAGGGGTTTCCATTGAAAGAGGACCATGGAATTCCAAGTATGTAAGTAAAGTTTGATCAAGAGGAAGAAGAAAATCATCTCTTACTTGAGAGATGGAGAGGATAGACAGTTTGTTTTATTTAGCTATGAAATAGGAAGAAGACAGTGAGAAGTCAAAAGAGCTTGTTGAGGTAAAAAAATGAGTGAAAGAGCCTTTGAAGGTCATGCATGGAGCAAAGTCTCTAATATGATCATGAAGGTGGAAGAAGCATAAGTGAAAAGGAAAGAGGAGCAAGCCTGCATACAGTCATTTATGTGAGCAACCAACACCAGAAATGCAAGTGATTTGAATGAGATTTTAAAAGCAATCGTGAACACTAAAATTGACCGGGAATATATCATGATTGAAGAAGCTAAAGAATTGATTAATGCTGCCATGAATTCGGCAGAAGAGAAAGATACAAAGGTTCTTTTAAGATCAGCAACGAAGGCAATTACTTATGAAAGCAAGTCATCTACAACTCAAGAGAATGTTTGGGAAGTCCATTGAGATTGTGATAAACAATAGGAGATGATAAAACAGAGGTGACATTTGCAAAGATTATGCAAATTGTTTAATGAAAAAGACATTTGGAGG
The DNA here is from genome assembly GCA_037957365.1 of Torreya grandis. Classification (NCBI taxonomy): domain Eukaryota; kingdom Viridiplantae; phylum Streptophyta; class Pinopsida; order Cupressales; family Taxaceae; genus Torreya; species Torreya grandis. The sequence goes on from JARHVA010000182.1 coordinate 4,548,031, forward strand.
AGGTGGACGAGTATAGATGGGAAAGAATCCAAAGGAGGTTAAGCAAAGAAAAGAATAAGCAGAGATAGGTGGCAGATGGATTATGGGTCTTTAAACCCAAAGAAACGAGCCTATAACCAATAAGTGATCTAGAAAGGAAGAAACAACATTTAGAGGTACCTAATTGGTGGAAGGCACAATGTGGCAATTACAACTAGCCAAAAGAGTGGTTTGACCTGTTCGCAAGCACTGAGCTCACAAAATTCCAACATAAGGTGTCTAATGCCTGAGCATCCTAGGGTACAACCAATCTTGCATCAACAAAAACAAATCCACAAGTTTTTATCTTGATTCCAGGGCTTGTAGGCAACAACACGGGTTGTTTTGAAGAACCTCTAGATTTTGTTTTATCAAGGTTCCCAAGTTTCTAAGTCCTTAGCTTCTACGAATCTGTGGTTACTCAGGTTCTTGGCATCTCGAGGTTCTAATGTTTTCTTTGTTTCTCAAGTTCTCAGGTGCTTTCTATTTTGTTCCTCAACTTCCATGGATTTTGTTTGCATCTCAAATTCTCTCTGATTTTCTAATTTTGCTACAATGCAATGCATGGCACATCCTTGTGAACTATTCACCCCAACTTCATAGTTTTTATACATCTCTTTTGATGTTGCTTTGTGTAACGAGAGGCATCCAAGTGTCAAGTCTCTCATAAAGTCTACTCAGGGTTTGTTTATTGTTACATTTGGACCCAACAGGGACTGTGTTATGACATGTTGCCACATGTCACTTTCTCATGGGATCTTCAAACAGGCTCATCTTTATGTTTTGCATCTAGTTCAATGTAACAAGGGATCTCCATATGTCACTTCCTTGTGGATTTTGAATTGTTGACTTTCCTTCAAGTTATGAGGCTTCATCAGGTTCCATGTAACATGATTCAAACATGTGTCTTAATCTTGAAAGCTCAGCGTCTAGAGGTCGGCACTCGTTGATATTCTCGGCTCTGCCTTCGCACAATGTCTCGTGAACCGAGATCTTGCCACTGTCATTTCCTCATAAAGGTTACTCAAGCTATGCTTTAACCTTTTCACCTCTCATTTCAATATGCTTCGTGTAACAAGATTATGACACTTGTCATTATCTCATAACATTTGCATGGGCTATGCTTTATCTTGGACTCATATTTTCTTGGTTCCCCATGAAGCAGCATCGCAACAAGTGTCAATTCATCTTGTACTCCTGGTCTTTGACTTTTCTCAAGGATTGAGGCTTCAAAATGCTCTGTGAAACGAGGTTGCTCCACGTGGCTGTTAGAAAAATAGACAGTGCAAAAATTTAAAATTGTGAGCAGCAAACAAGAAATAAACACAGAATAGCACACTCAAATTTAACGTGGAAAACTTGGCAATGTACCAAGAAAAACCACAGGGAAAAAGTCTCGATATTTGATTATTCAGGAATCAAACCGTTGTTACAGCAATGGCATAATCACTCTCTAGCTCCAATGACTACAAAATGTATTTGCTTGTATGCATTTTCATGTATCCTCCTAACTCGTGAGTTCCTTTTATTGAAGGATAATAGGTTTATTTGATACTAAGTGGCCATCCCACTATCCTCCACTAAGAGGTGAGTGGCCATCCCACTATCCTCCACTAAGAGGTGAGTGGCCACCCCACTATCCTCCACTACAAAATTGCATGTAGTACAAAAACCATTTTATCAGTTGGCTGAATAATAAAACTGACTTCATATACCAACAATCTCCCACTTGAAGTTAGATTTAAACCCGCGAATAACTCCTCTTACTAAAAGACCAATGCCCATGCTACCTATCATCAAGTAATGTGCAAGCTTGGAGAAGTTATGCACCAAATGAACTTCTCTCTACCAATGGGCTTCATCAAATATCTGCTAGATTTATATTTGTGCATATCTTGGCCAAAGAGATCTATCCTTTTTCCACCACATCACGTACAAAATGATATTGTACATCAATATGTTTCATTCTAGCATGATTTGTTGGGTTTTGTGCTAAGTGCAAAGCACTCTGGTTGTCACAATGTAACACCATGTTATCCTACTTCACCTGCAATTCACCCAAAAGTCTATGAAGACAAATTGCCTCCTTACAAGCCTATGTCGTTGCCATATATTCAGCTTCAATAGTAGACAAGGCCACCACTAACTGCAACTTTGAGATACAGCGAATTGCACCTCTGTTAAGGAAAAAACATAATCTGTAGTGAACTTTCTCCTATCTCTGTCTCCACCAAAATCTACATCACATATCCATCAACCTGAAGACTGCTCCCGCTGTAATAGATAGCAGTATCAGAAGTGCCCCTCAAATACTTGAGAATCCACTTCACAGCCGTCCAATGCTCACACCTTGAATTCGCCATGTAACGACTGACTACTCCCACTGGTTGTGCAATGTCTAGTCTGGTGCACCGAAATTGATGTGAGACACGATTTGCACGAAGGCCAAATCTGAGCAAACACATAAGCTGCAAATTATGAATAAACCAAGACTAATTTGCACATAACAAAGTTAATGGTTCCAACTCAATACATTCGGATTAAATAATGTGTATAGAGTACAAGTACAAATAGGAGTGGATGTAACTCCTCCATGAAATGCGGTCAAGGATGCCTCAAAATAGAGTGTAATTCCCCGGTCTAAGAATAGTCGATCAACAGAGTAACCCCCACAATGAATGAGGTGTAAAATAGCTGTTATGACATATGGTAGGGCAACAAAAACTCCTATGGCTGCACACCTAAGCAAGACTATCCACAAATATAAGAAATCCAAATGACATAGAATATCCGAGTAGGAAAAATCCAATGACATCGAACCATCTTCTTTCCCTTAGAAAGTGAAGTCAAACCCCAAGTGTGATTGCTAATTAAGGAATCATATTCCTCATCTATGGCTCTATCCCACTCAGGTATAACTGATGCCTCTCTGAAAGTGTGGATCAATCGTGAAAGCAAAGAAGACATGTAGTCCACTCTGAAAGTCTGCCCAAGTCATCTGTCATCATCTAGATCCCCTGCCCAAGTGCCTACACTATGAAGTGTCTATCTAACCCAAAGAGGGCATGAAATGGGTGAGTCAGGTGTTGAATCCTCATCCTTCAATGCATGCCTAGAAGTGGATGAGGATGACTCCCCATCACTCTGCTCGTTGCCAGACTCGTTGTCGGAAGAAGAGGAAAAAGTCTTTGCCTAAGGAACCCGCTGTGAATAATCTAAATCCTCAAACTGCTCATCCAAACTAGTGAAACCAATGTAGATGAAGAAGTGTCTAGTAAAGAGTCGATGGAATTCAACTAAAACCTAACACTTCTCTCGATGAACAACTGATAAGTCGTAGAGTGGAGAACCCTGTAACCCTTGACCTCGTCTGGATACCCCACAAAGATGCAAGGTTTGGATTGAGCCCCTATAGCCTTGCATTTCTTTTTGGGAACGTGTGCCATCGTCAATGATCCGAAGACCCTAAAATGTTGCACCTCCAATTTTATATTAAGCCAAGCTTCAAAATGAATGATGCCCTCTAAAGCTTTGTGAGGAACCCAATTCTGAATGTAACATGCACAATTGATGGCCTCTGCCCAGAACTCTGGAGCCAACGATCTAGATTGAATCATACAGTTTGTCATCTCCTTCAAGGACCGATTATTGCGTTTTGTTACACCATTTTGTTGAGGAGTACGATATGTTCGTTGAAGATCAATCCTCTCTGTGGTACAAAACTGTTCAAATTTGTGGTTGACGTACTCCCCCCCATTGTCTGTTCGAAGGATTTTGATGCACTTTCCAGATTGCTTCTCATCAAGAGCTTTGAAGTTTCAAAAATTATCGAACACTTCAGACTTTTGTCTAAAAAAGTAGATCCATGTGTATCTGAAAAAGTCATCAATGAAAGTAAAGACATATTTGGCCCTGGTAAAAGAAAGATGGGGAAACTATTTTGTGACATCACTGTGAATCAACTCAAGAGGTACTGAAGCTTTTCTAGCTTTTTCTTTGTCAAATTTCTCTTCGAAATGTTGGAAATATTGTCATTGATGTCAAAGGTCTAGCATTATTTGTGATAAAGACTCCATTGCATTTAATGGTGTTTTTAATATTCATATCTTGGCTAATTTGTGTTAATATTTATTTAATATTAACGAATATATTTTTAGTTGCATATAAGTCAAAAGAGGGCCCATGGAAAAGTCAAAGAGTCACGGGGTAATGACAAAAAAGGAATGAGACACATTTTCTCATGAAGAGTCATCTTGAGGAATTCTAAAAGTCACCATGTGAAGACAAAAGAAAGTATGACGCATTTTTTTATGGACACTTTAAGAGATACGAAAAGTCACCAAGATAAAGACAAAAGAGAAAATGACGTATTTGATTATGAAGAGTCATTATGTGACTTTTCAAATGCAAAGATACGAAGGGTCATGCAAGTTTGGTGCCATTTTCTATGAGAATTGAAAGGTCACAAAGGGTGAATGCCAAAGTTCATTTGGAAAGCTATAAATAAAGGCTTGAGAAGCCATTTGTAATATGTAAGAGAGTGCATAGTTTTGTAATTGTTTTATATAAGAAAAGAGAGAAAAGCAGGAGATATTGTAGAGTTCTATCATTTGTTGAGTAAGCAACATTGAGAGATAAAACAAGACGGGTTGGTGCTCCTATGGGTTAGTGCTCACAAATAGTTGTGTTGATGCTCGGCAAAGAAGTTGGTGCTCGTGCAAATTGGTGCTTGCGAACTTTGTAATTTGAGTTGGTGCTCATTCATATACTTGAGATTGTTCTCCGTGGTTTTTCTCACTTTGGGTTTCCACGTAAAAATCTGGTGTCTCTCTCTCTCTCTCTTGTGTGGTGCATGTTATTGTTTCAGTGTTATTGCATATCTTGAATGTGTGATTAAGTGGATTAAAGAAAAGACTAGATTAAGTAAAAGATATATAATATACTGATTCACCCCCCCTCTCAGTATATTTTGTGCTTCACAATTAGTATCAGAGCAGGTTCTTTTGAAAAGAGTTTAACAGCTTGAAGGTAGATCGGGGAAAGCACGATCGTTGAATCATATGAAAGTTTTTCTATAAATAAAACACCTTTGTTTGATAGGACAAATTATGTTTTTTAGAGCACAAAAATGAGGATTTATTTGATGGCCCTTGGATTCGACATTCGACAAGTAGTGGTTGAGGAATATGAAGAGCCACAGACACTTGTAACTACTCCGACGAAAAAAAAGGCAAATGAAAATAATGTTAAAACTTTAAATGTTATTTTATGTGGTTTATGTGAATCATAATTTGTTAAAAGTTATGCAATGTAAATCCGCTCATGAAACTTGGGTAAAGCTTGAAAATATTTACAAAAGTGATGGAAAGGTTCAGCTAGCTAAGCTTCAAACTTTCAGAAGACAGTTTGAGAGTTTGAAGATGGAAGAGAAAAGTTAGAAGAATCAATCGTGGTACAAAAAGTTTTGAGATCTCTACCATTGAGGTATGATGCAAAAGTTTCAACAATTGAAAAGATGAAGAATTTAGTCAAACTAAAAATAGATGAGCTACATGGTATTGTTACGGCATATGAGATGCGGACCGAACAAGAGAAACCCTCAAATAGAGACGCTGCTTTCAAGACATTAAAGAAAGAGAAGACTAAGATTCAAGAATCAAGTGACAGTTCTAGCGATGATAAAGATGACAACAGAGCTCTATTCATTCGCAAGCCGAAAAAGGGCACAAATAAATATCAAAGAAAATTACTTTTTAAATGTTTTAATTGTGGAAAGATTAGACATTTTGCAGCTAAGTGCCCAGATAAGAGTAATGGTGACAATGAAGAAGGAAAATCTACATAAAAGAAGAATTTCAAAGAAAAATTCAAAAAAGGATTCGAGAGAAGAGTTTGTATTTTAAAGATCCTGGCTCAACCGAAGATAGTGGAGTCAGTGATTCAGAAGAAGAAGAGATTCTATTCATGACCATACATGAAGATGCCTCCGCAAGCAAAAGTACAAATGATCAAGAACATGATGAAGCCAAAGTGAATCTAGTAGGAGAACTCGTTTGTACTTTAGAAGAGTTAAAAGCTCTTGAGAAAAATAATCAAAGATTCAAGCTCCAAATCGAGAAAAATGAAAAGGAGTCAAAGGAAACAATTGAAGATCTACAAGCACACTTTGAAGAAGCCAAGAAGAATAAAAAGATCTAACAGTACAGTTGAAAAAAATAAGTGAAGAATGTGAAAGGTATGTTATTAAAATTGCTTCTTTAAAAACAAATCTTGAAAAAATAAATAAAGCAATCAATGATAGAACAACGAATGATTCAAAATTTGAAAATATCACTAATATGTTGAATAAGATATTATAAAGTCAAAGATTAATGTCAGATAAAACATGTATCGAATTTGAAAAAGAGAAAGGGGAGGCCACTACTTTCACAGACAAAATTAACACAGAAAAAAAAAAAGATATGTTAAAGCTCTTACAAAAGAGAAAATAAAACGAGAAGTTAAGAATACAGAGAACATCTCAAACAAAAAAGACTGAAAAGAACAAAGCTACAAAAAGCAATCAAGGCAGAGATACACAAACAAGGCTTATTTTTATGGTTACTGTTTTTATTGTAATAGATATGGTCATAAGAAAATAGAATGTCGAAAAAGGGCTAGCAATTTTTAAAAAAAAGAGAAGAAAACTCATGCAGAGTTACGCAGAAGCCACAACTCTTTTGCTCCTCTATTTGGCTTTAATGAAGAGGGCATAATATGCTACAAGTGCAACAACTTCGGTCACAACGCAGTACCGTAAAAGCGTATTCGAGTCAATCAATAAAGCCCAGAGTTTCAAGACTCCATTCATCAAGAAGCAAGTTTAGACAGATTCATGGCAAAAGAAACAACCTGAAAAATCTATGTTGGTATAGACAACTTTGCATGCAAGAAATGAAGAAAAATCATGGTTCATTGACAGTAGATGTTCAAGACACATGACAATGGACAAGAGTAAGTTCATAACCTTGAAGAAGATCAATGGTGACAGTGAAATTCAGAGATAATATTACTGTCAGAATTGCTGAAAAATGTACAATGAGTTTGGATAATGGTAGAATTAAAACTGAAAATATTTTGTATGTAGGTCTTAAGCATAATCTTTTGAGTGTAAGTCAAATATGTGATCAGGGGGACACACTAAAGTTTTATGCAAAAGATTATGAAATTAAGAGAAAGATTCAGATGTGTTGGTTGCACATGCTCAAAAAACAGAGAATAATTTGTATATGTTATCAGACATCAAAGATCAAAGATGTTTGAGTCAGATTGAAAAAAGTTGGTTATGACACAAGGGAATGGAACACATAAATTTTGACAATCTTGCCAACATCAGCAAGAAGCAAGCAGTTAGAAACCTTCCAAAGATTACAAAACCATCAAACACGTTTTGTGAACCTTGTCAGCATGGAAGTAGGGTAGAAGACGGTTCAAAACAAAAGAATACTCGACCACTCAAATATTAGAGCTTGTTCACATTGATTTGTGTGGACCTATGAGAACTCAAAGTATTCAAGGTGAGAAATATTTCATGTTGTTTATTAATGATTTTTCACGTATGACTTGTATAATGTTTTTAAAGAAAAAACAGAAGCTTTCAGATATTTCAAAACATTCAAAACATTAATCGAGAATGAAATTGGTTTGAAAATTAAGTGCCTAAAATCAGATCAAGGAGAATTCATGTCATATCAGTTTATTGAGTTTTGTAAAGACCATGAAATAAAAAGACATTATTTTGCACCCAAAACTCCACAACAAAATGTAGTTGAACGAAAAAACAGAGCAGTTCAAGAGATGACGAGAACAATACTAAATGAATCCAAGATATCATATAAATATTGAAGAGAGGTAGTTGGTACAGCAGTGCATATCCAAAACAGAGCATTATTGAGAGTCAACATTGACAAGACTCCTTATGAGCTATGAAAAGACAAACCAGCTATAACTGATTATTTCAGAGTTTTCGACAGTAGATACTTCATAAAGAGAACTGATAAAAAATTGGATAAGTTTGAATCAAGAGCAGATGAAAGTATATTTCTTGGTTATTCTTGCAAAAGTAAAGCTTATAAATGCTATAATAAAAGAACCAAAAAAATAATTGAAAGTGCAAGTGTCAGGATAGAAGAAAATGAAGCATAAATAATCAGTGATTTAATAGACATTCTTGAAATCATTGAAGAGGAAGATTTTGAAGATGAGAAGGAAAAAAAGACACCAAAACTTCATCCAAATATGTCCAGAGAAATCATAATGAAAATGGCATCATCGAGGACATAAACGAAAGAATTCACACCAGAAAAATGATGGTAAGTGAATCTGAGCAAGTTAATTTCTCTTTGTTATCCAAAATTCAGCGTAGAACTTTTGCTAGACATGATAAGCATTGGGTTAAGGCAATGAATGAAAAATTAAATCAAATAGAAAAGAATGATACTTGAGAATTAGTGCCTAGACCAAAATATCACAATGTGATAGGCACACTAATGAGTATAAAAAATAAGGTGAGCAAGGATGAAGATTCACCCATTATAGATCAATCTTTTTATAGATTTATGATTGGTAGTCTTTTATATTTGACAACATCAAGACAAGACATCATACATGCAGTAGGTATGGTTGCAAGATATTAGTCAGCTCCAAAAGATAGTCATGCTCAGTTGATGAAGAGAATATTCAGATATATCAAGGGGACATTGGATTATGGATTGTGATATCCCACACGTAGAGATTTCACTTTGATTGTTTATACAGATTCAGATTGGGCAGGTTGCTTAGATGATAGAAAAAGTACAAGTGAAGGAGCTTTCTTTATCGGTGATAGCTTAGTATCATGGCTAAGCAAAAAACGGAATGCAGTATCACTTTCTACAACTGAAACAGAATATATTGCAGTGGTATTGTGTTGTACTCAAGTGCTTTATATGAAGCAAACTTTGGAAGAAATCAAGGTAAAAAATGATGAACCTATTTCTATTTTTTGTGGCAACACAAGTGCTATTAATATTTCTAAGAATCCAGTGATGCATTCAAGAACAAAACATATTCCTATCAGATATCACTTTTTGAGAGAACAAATTGCAGATCAACAGGTTAAAATGAAATATATTAGTACTACAAAGCAGATCGCAGATATTTTCACAAAAGCACTACCAAAAGACACATTTGAGTATCTACGGGAGAAGTTGAGAGTAATTTCTTTTACTTCCTACCATTGAAGATCAACATCAGTTGAGGAAGAGCTAAGTGTTAGCTCCAAGATAAGCCCTTTGCCATTGATGTCAAAGGGGGAGAAAAACAAAAATGGGTACAGGTATAAATGCAAAAACAGGGATAGGTGCAAAAATAGGTATAGGTTGCTATAGTAAGGGAGAGTTACTGTATATTTTTCAGATGATAGTATGTGCAAGGTTCAAGATGTGGTAGTTTCAGTTTGAGGTTGCCATCAATGACAAAGAGAGATATTGTTGAAAATATTGTCATTGATGTCAAAGGTTTAGCATTATTAGTGATAAAGACCCCATTGCATTTAATAGTGTTTTTAATATTCATGTCTTGGCTAATGTGTGTTAATATTTATTTAATATTAACAAATATATTTTTGGTTGCATATAAGTCAAAAGAGGGCCCATGGATAAGTCAAAGAGTCACAAAGTAAAAACAAAAGAGAAATGGTACGCAATTTCTCATGAAGAGTCATCTTGAGGAATTCCAAGAGTCACCATGTGAAGACAAAAGAAAGTATGGCACATTTTTCTATGAAGGGACACTTTGAGGAATATGAAAAATCACCAAGATAAAGACAAAAGAAAAAATGACGCATTTGCTTATGAAAGGTCACTATGTGACTTTTCAAATGCAAAGATACGAAGAGTCATGCAAGTTTGACACCATTTTCCATGAGGATTGAAGGGTCACAAATGGTGAATGCCAAAGGTCATTTGGAAAGTTATAAATAAAGGCTTGAAAAGCCATTTGTAATATGCAAGAGAGTGCATGATTTTGTAATTGTTTTATATAAAAAAAGAGGAGAGAAAAGTAAGAGATATTGTAGAATTCTATCATTTGTTGAGTTAGCAACATTGAGAGATAGTTGTGTTTTATACACAAGAGGGGTTGGTGCTCCTGTGGGTTGGTGCTCACAAATCTTTGCATGAGGTTGGTGCTCTTGTGAGTTGGTGCTCACAAATAGTTGTGTTGGTGCTCGGCAAAAGAGTTGGTGCTCCTGCAAGTTGATGCTTGCAAACTTTGTAATTTGAGTTGGTGCTCATTCATATACTTGAGATTGTTCTTCGCAGTTTTTTCCACTGAATTTCCACATAAAAATCTGGTGTCTCTCTCTCTCTCTCTCGTGTGGTGCATGTTATTATTTCAATTTTATTGCATATCTTGAATGTGTGATTAAGTGGATTAAATAAAATAAATCAAATTAAGTAAAAGATATATAATATACTGATACACCCCCCCTCTCACTATATTTCGTGTTTAACACGGAATGTTTGCCAATGACACAACTCTCACAAAGTCCCTTAGAGAATTTAACTTTAAGCAAGTCGGTAACCATGTCTTGCTGACTCAGCTGCTCAAGATAGTGGTAGTTAAGATGGCCAAACCGCTAATGCCATAGCCTGTTGACTCCATCTGAATGGGTAAGCAATGCAGTAAGAGAAACATCTAGAGCAAAATGGGAGGTGTATAGCTTCGAATGGTGATTAATCCTCCCCAATGCAACTGTAGTGTCATTGTGTACCTCTCTGATTTCAACAGAATTTGGTATGAACTCGACTCTCATGCCCTGCCCTATGTGGGTAAATCTGATACACTGAAAAGAGATTAGATAATAGTGAAGGTACATTTAGAACATTTTTGAATGTTCCACTTTCGACTTCAATAGACCCTCTCCCTGCAACTGTTGCTGGAGTGTCATTACCCAAAGTGATAGAGGACATGCTACAAGGCTCTAAGTCAAGAAACTCAACCTCTGACAGACCCATATAGTGTGAAGCACCAGAGTCTATAACACAGGATAAAGTAGATGTGGAAGCCACTGCAACTAAAGCTTTCCCTTAGGTTTCTCTTTCCCTTTTTCCTTTGCCTTAGAGGATTCTTTGATCGATGAAAATTGTTTGACGGACTCAGGGACCCTATATTGTTCTTTTCCAAAAAAAGTGTAAGGTGGTCTATCTGTTTCTTCATGCACTTGTGCTCATTGTGCTCGTTCTTCTTGCAATAAGAGCACTTAACCTTCTCTCTCTTAGGTTTTCTTTCGGAGGAGGTTTCAGTGCTAGTTTTTATAGTGGTTTTTTGTTCGTTCTCCTTCTCTGGATCCTTACTCTTTTGTTTTTTATCCTTGCTGCTAGAGGCTTTATGTTTCCCATTCCCAACAATGAGGGTTGAAAGTTTGGAAGACTTAAGGGTTCCCATCTAGATCAACTTATCATGTTCCTTAGTCAAATCTGCAATGAAATCATCTAAGGATAGCATTTCCCACTTGGCGCCTATGGCTCTCTTGGTAGCATAAAAGATAGAGACAAATACAAAGTAATAAGATCCTAGTTTTGCAAGCATAGAAAGAACTAACTGCTCATATTTCTTGTCGTTTCACACTCTTTTAACTGCAATCTAAATGACCTAAGCTTGGTGAAGAAGTCCTTCAATGTGTCAAAGTTGCTAGAGCTCAGAGTAATTAGCTCAATCTCAAACTCATGACCCCTCATGGTGTCGACTTTCTCAAACAAGTTTTCTAGGATGTTCCATATTTTTTTAGGAGATTTGGCCGACTCTATGTGAAACAAGAGTTCTGACGACACTAAAAAACATCCCAATGGCTTCATCACATTTATTAAACCATTTTATCTTGTATGCATCAGTTGTGGGCTCAGTTTCTACCCCCATAGTTATGCAAAACAACTTTTTACTCCTAAGACCCATTGTTATCTTACTTTTCCATTCCTGATAGTTGAAGGGTATGAGTGCATTAACAGTGTTAAGATCCATTGCAGAATTAAGATTAATGTGTTGTTGCAGAAATCAAATGTGCAAAAGGAAGAGAATTGCGGAGCGGAATCACAAACCACAATACACCTCCCATGAAACTAGGTCAGACAGTCCCCCCCAAATTTGTCACTTTATAATTCAGTGTGTTTTACAATGCAAATGGGCTAACCACGTGAAAAATTTAAAAAATACACACTTTTGCAAACGGTGACACTCAATTTCGAGCTACTGTTTACAAGATACTAACAAAACAAATTTCCGTCAATAGCCCATTTTTAATAAAAAATTGCACTAAATGATTAAAATACCCCTGATGCTAAGGGGTTACCTAGCCTTCCAACCAGTCATTGAAACTAGCTCAGAGTGTAGAATGTAGAGGTTTTGATTGTGAGGGGGAATTGGCCTCCTAACAACACGGGCTTCACCCTTCATCTTTGTCAAGCAGAGATACAAGGCTTAAAAAACCTCTAAATTGACTTAAATGCTAATTTCTCAAAAATGACTTGATTCATAAAATCATAAAGTTTGATTTTAAAATATAAAGATAAATCAAATGAGAAATAAACAGCAAAAAAAGACAATTTGAAATGTTACATTGGATTTGAAGTGGACCCACCAAAGAGAAGCGCCAAAATGAAGTGCCCAAACCCTAATTTCTTCTTTTGCTCACAGTTTCGCCGATTTTAGGTGCTGCCAAAGGAGAAATGTAGGTTTGACGCTGAACTACGATGTTGCTGAGAGGTTGAGGAACGTTATGAGCAGCTACCAGAGACTTGCAGATAGAAAAAACATAGTTTTTTATGACGCCAGATACAAAAATGTCGCTGAAGGGACATTTTTTCAATCAGAGCTTTCAAAAACGCCTCCCATAGATCTGACGCTGTATGTAGAGGCTGAAAAAACTCCATCCAAGGGTCTGCAGCTGGTTAAGGTGCTTTTCTACTCTATTTCACGCTTGAAACAGAGATTATGGGGTGCCAAACTTCCACCAGAGCAAAAAACGTGGTCTGATTTTTCTACTAGACTGCAAAACGTTGGGAGAGTCGTGGAGATCCTCACAAAACTGAGAAACACTGCAAAGGAGCCGTTAAAACCTCTTTGTAAACCTGCAAATGGATTTGCCCTAACAAATAATCAAAACCACAACCAAACCAACAAATAACAATACCACAATAACCAAAAAAAAATTATTGCAAAAGGAATTAATCTCGAATTTAAAACTAATTGCAGCAATAAACCAGACATAGCGATACCAGTGTTGCTCTGATAGCATATCGAGTATGCCACGGATCTACTGGTTCATGGAAGTGCACCGAAACTGATGTGAGACGTGATTTGCACAAAGGCCAAATCTAGGCAAACACATACAGCTACAAATTACGAATAAACCAAAACTTATCTACACATAACAAAGTTAATGGCTCCAACTCAATACATTCAGATTAATAAATCTGTATAAAGTACAAGTACAAATAGGAGTGGATGTAACTCCTCCATAAAAGGCAGTCAAGGACGCCTTAAAATAGAGTGTAACTCCCCGGTCTAAGAATAGTCGGTCAACAAAGTAACCCCCACAATGAATGGGGTGTAAAATAACCGCTATGACATGACAGGAGAATAGAAACTCCTATGACTGCACACCTAAACAAGACTATCAACAAATGTAGAAAATCCAAATGACATGGAATATCCAAGTAGAAAAAATACAAGAAAATGCGAGAAAAATAAATCCTACATTAACAATGCACACCATGGCAAACATGACTGTCAACTATTGATGAGTACAACACACAAGACATCTGCATCCTCTCCACTTCAATGTTAGGGCACTCATCCGAAGATAATTTAATGTGAATAGGAAATGGGGTACTAATTGGGTGTGCATTCTGCATATTGAAGCACTATAGAACCTTTTCCACATAAGTCTTCTATGACAACCAAAGCTTCATGTTCTTTTTGTCTCTGTGTGTTCTCATCCCAAGAATTTGATTTGCACCTCCTAAGTCCATCTCAAACTCCCTAGCAACCTGAGCTTTTAATCTGATGATTTTGTGCATGTTGGGACCTACTACCAACATATCATCCACATACAAAAGCAAAATAATGAAACTGCCATCTTCATACCTCTGAAAATAGGCACAATGATTAGCGTCACATCTGCTAAAATCCAAGCTCATCATGAAGGAATCAAATCGCTTGTACCAACACCTTGGCCCCTATTTCAAACCATACAACGATTTGTCCAACTGCTAAAACATGATTCTTCTTATCTCTTTCCTCAAAACCTTTCAGTTGTTGCATATAAATCTCCTCTGAAAGATCACCGTACATCTAACTGTTCTAACCACAAATCTAGACTAAACCGTACAAGAGCTAAAACAACTCTAATTGCACTTAACCGTACAAGTGAAAAGATTTCATCAAAATCAATACCAAATCTCTATGCATACCCCTTGGCCACCAACCGAGCTTTATACCACTCCACAGTATCATTAATGTCCCTTTTCAGTTTGAAGACCCACTTGTTCCCTATAGCTTTTCGCCCCTTAGACAATGACACAAGCTCCCACGACTTATTTTTATGTAGAGCTTCCATCTCATCCATGGTAGCTCTCGATTTGCTTGCATCTTTAGCTTCGCATGCCTCCTGAAATGACTTAGGCTCACCAACATCAGTAACTAATGCATAAGCTGAATTACAACTAGGAGAACACCTTTTCGGTGGTCTGGTCACTCTAATGGATCTCCTCGCAAAGTGTGATGTGTCACCCTATGGCTCATCTGGTTGCTGTTCATCCTGATTTTGATTGTTATCATGCTAATTTTCATGGACGGATGGCTGATTTTCATCCTGCACCTCCATATCAGCATCATACTTTTCCACCTCTACTCGAACAACAACGATATTTTGTTCTTTGCATTGAATTTTCATTAAAATGAACATCTCGGCTAATAACCAGCTTGCAGGGAATAGCATCCCACAACCTGGACCCCTTTGTACCTTCTGCATAGCCAAGAAAAATACATTTCGTGGGCTTTACGTCCAACTCATTCCTTTTCTCTTTAGGAATATGAACATAAGCATCAGAACCAAAAACACAAAGAAAAGAATAATCAACGGGTTTACCCGTCCATACTTCTTCAGGGATTTTAAGATCTAACGCTGTAGTGAGTGATCTATTAATCAAAAAACGTGTTGTTGAAATAGCCTCACACCAAAATTTCTATTCCAAAACAACAATACTCAGCATACATCTAGCACGCAACATGATTGTATAGTTCATACGTTCAACAACACTATTTTGTTGAGGTGTTCTAGCAACCGTCAACTGCTTTGCTATGCCATGCTCACTACAAAATTGATTAGACTCATTTGAAGAAAATTCCCCTCTGTTGTCTATTCTAAGACATTTTATTGTCTTCCTCTTCTGGTTCTCTACCGGATCTTTAAACTTCTTAAAACAAGAAAGTACATCAGACTTCTTGAGAAAAAAATCCACACCTTACGAGAGTAATCATCTATAAATGTAACAAAATATGATGAACCTCCTAAAGATGCAACAGGGGCTTGCCAAGCATCTAAATTAATTAACTGTAAGATTTCTTTGCTTTTGGTTGTGCATCTAGAAAAACATAGTCTATTTTGTTTTCTATATAGACAATGCTCACAAAAATTCAGATCTAGTGATTTTATACCTGGGAGAAGATTTTTATCCAGTAGTAGCTTGAGACCACGCTTGTTAATGTGGCCTAACTGTCAATCCCAAGTAGTCATTGACTCCACTGTCGCATTCGTCACCACTGCAACTTATCTAGTACAGGTTTCTCCAACCAGCCTGTAGAGATTCCCAACCTTTTCTCCCTTGAGCACCACCAACACTTCCTTTGCTAGCTTGAGAGACCTCTTTTCCCCATTGAATCAGTAACCATGCTCATCGAACACTCCAAGTGACAGCAGATTTTTCTTCAGGTTTGGTACATGTCTAACATGCTCAATAGTCCTCACTGCCCCATCAAACATCTTGATTCTGACTTCTCCTTCACCAATAGCTTTCCATGGGTTGTCATTTCCCATGTAAACCACACCACCATCACATGACCGGCAAGAAGAAAACCAATCCCTGTGAGGAGTCATGTGAAAAGATGCTCCGAAATCAATAAGCCAAACATGACGCAACAAACCTCTCAGATTAACAAACAACACTTCTCCATTTTCCAACGATGCTCCATCTTCTACTGTATTTGCCTCGACTAGCAACAAGCTAAGATTTTCCTCATTCACCTTCAACACTCTGCAATCTTTTTTGACATGCCCTGATTTTCCACAGTTCCAGCGTTTGACTCATTTCCTCCCCTTGGATTTTTGATCTAGTCTGTCCACGCTCAGTCTTCCCTCTTTTTGCAATTTTGCCCTTACAACAAGAGCTTCATCGAAAGAACCTTGAAATGTTTTTTGCCTTGATTCTTCAGAAATTCTTGCAGCCACTACATCTTCAAAGGCTAGTTTCCCTTGCAGCGCTGAGTTACTAAGCGCCATAGCTAGCTTGAGAGACCTCTTTTCCCCACTGAATCGATAACCATGCTCATCAAACACTCCAAGTGACAACAGATTTTTCTTCAAGTCTGGCATGCTCAATAGTCCTCACTGCCTCATCAAACATCTTGATTCTGACTTCTCCTTCACCAATAGCTTTGCATGGGTTGTCATTTCCCATGTAAACCACACCATCATCGAATGACCGATAAGAAGAAAACCAATCCCTGTGAGGAGTCATGTGAAAAGATGCTCTGGAATCAATAAGCCAAACATGACGCAATGAACCTCAACAGATAACACTTCTCCATTTTCCAACGATGCTCCACCTTCTACTGTATTTGCCGCTAATGGCTACAAGCTAAGATTTTCTTTGTTCATCGTCAGCACTCTGTAATATTTTTTTGACATGCCCCGATTTTCCACAGTTCCAAGATTTGACTCTTTTCCGCCCCTTGGATTTTGATCTAGTCTATCCACACTAAGCCTTCCCTCTTTCCACAGTTCCCCTTACAACAAGAGCTTCATTGGAAGAACCTTGAAATGTCTTCCACCTTGATTCTTCATAAATTGTTGCGGCCACTACATCTTCAAAGGCTAGTTTAAGTTACTAAGCACCATAACCAACTGATCCTAAGATTCAGAGAAAGAGCACAATAAAATAGCCGCCTTATCCTTTTCTTCCATTTTCATCTCTACTGAAGCCAACTTGCTAATCAGTGTGTTGAAATCATTGAGATGATCTACAACTGATAAACTATCACGCATCCCCAGGTTATACAGTTGTCGACGTAACAAAATCTTGTTTGCTAATGACTTGGTCTCATACAACTTTTCAAACTTATTCCACAAGTCATGTGTTGTTTTCTCCTCTGCAACATTGAACAAAACCGAATCACCTAGAGATAATAGGATTGTAGCCCTTGCCATGGCATCATTCTTGTCCCAATCCGTCTGATCCATGGCTGCAAGGTTTGACGCAACCCCTTTGAGAGTTAAGACACATTTGTCCTTCACCAACAGGGTTTGAACCTTCAACTTCCATAGAGCGAAATTAGAACCATCAAACTTTGTCACCTCAAATTTGGTAACTGTGCTTCCTAACATTATTCACTTTTCACAAAAAAATCTGCACTAAACCAAGCTAACCAAGCTCTGTTATCAACTGTTAGAAAAATAGACAGTGCAGAAATATAAAACAGTGAGCAGCAAACAAGAAATAAACAGTACAGAATAGCACACTCAGATTTAATGTGGAAAATCTGGCAATGTACTGGGAAAAACTACAGGGAAAAAGTCTCAGTATTTGATTACTCATGAATCAAACCGCTGTTACAGCAATGGCATAATCACTCTCTAACTCCAATGACTACAAAATGCATTTGTTTGTATGCATTTTCATGTATCCTCCTAACTCATGAGTTCCTTTTATATAAGGATAATAAGTTTATTTAATACTGAGTGGCTGTCCCACTATCCTCCACTAAGAGGTGAGTGGCCATCCCACTATCCTCCACTAAGAGGTATATGGTCATCCCACTATCCTCCACTAAGAGGTGAGTGGCCAGCCCACTATCCTCCACTACAAAAGTGCATGTAGTACAAAACCATTTTATCGGCTGGTTGAATAATAAAACCGACTTCATAAACCAACAATGGCGACATCTCAAGAACTCAGCTCTCGAAGGGGTGCTCATCGATGTTCTCCATTTTTTTTTTGCAAGGTGCTCCATGTAGTGACAACATGACAAGTGTCACTTTCTCGAATTCCATGTTTGAATGCATTTTTCCCAATGGTATGAAATTGGATGTGCTCCATGCAATTAGATATCAACACGTGTAAATTTCATGGCATAGCCTCAAGATAGGTTGAAAGCTCAATTTTTCTCCTTGGTTCCAAATTTTGGATGATTTCGGTCAACAAGATTGAGACGTGTCTTAATCTCATGAATCAATCTAACATAAGGTGCTTAGTTAATTCCTTGGTTCCATGTGTTTAGCTCTATGCAATGAGATGCTGACATGTAGCCTCATCTCGTGTGTTTTCACTAATGATTGTTTTTCCTACATTTTAACTCGAAATGCCATGAAAGCTCTTGGAAATCAAGTGTGGCAGATTTAGATGCTAACAAGGAAGTGGATCAAGGATCCAAAACGACACCTGGTTGCAAGAACCAAAAGGAATGATGATCTCTGATGAGCCTTATGTTACCTCGATAGTTCATGATGAAAAATGTTATCAGGAAGATGAACCATCATGGTCGAAATATCTTGCTGGGGGGGGAGGCCAGGGGGGGCATGCACTGTGTTTAGGGATAGGAAATTAGTTCTCTGGTTATCCTAACAAAAGAAAAATTGGGAGATATAACCAGACCCAGGAATTAATCACTATTGAAAGCTTGAAGTTGTATCATGTGCAAATACAACTCTGCAAGGAAGAAAACAGGGGTGAAAGGACATGTGAAGGATATGGCATCTGTGAGAGCTTCTGGTAAATCAGAGATCAGATATGAAATAAGTTTTTTTACCCTGAAGATGAAACAACAAAGTTAAGGATGTAATTCAAAGCTGGAAACGAGAATTTGAAGTTCAAAGGTTGACCCTGAAGATGAAACAACAAAGCTGAGGACGTAATTTGAAGCTTGTAACAAGAATATAAAGTTCAAAGGTTGAGCTAAGGGTTTGCTAAAATGTTTGTCTTCAAAAAACTCCTGTTGTAATCAATAAAACACAGGTAATTGTTGTTCTGAGTTGTGCTGTTGAGCCTTTAGAGTTTGGAGAATCTCAAAGGATGATGCTAGCCCATGTTCAAATGCATTTGCTTCAACTTGAGTAGTAAACAAATATCAAATGTCCACAAAATCAGAATTTGCGGGTTGTTTTTGTGGAATTGGTTTGCTGCTGCAAGGACAAGGTTGTCATTCATTTGACCCCCTATCACTGACTGCATCAGCTACAGACTGCATAAGAGGATCAGTTTCAAGGACCATGACATCTATAGGAGTTACGGGCTTGAGAGAGTGACAGATTGGATAGGACATGTAATTTTGCTCCTCCGAAGTTCCATCTTCAAATGCTTATGGAAGAGCTAGAACTGTGGAATACTGTGGATGGTACAAGGAGTGTACCTGCAGATGCATCTGACATGGTTGCATATGAAAAGCATGTTGTGAGGGCTGAGAGGATTCTAGCAGACTTCTTCAAGGACTGTCTTATTCCCCACCTGCAAGGGAATAAGACAAAAATCTAAAATGTACACCACCCATGGTGGGTTGTTCCAGAGTTTGATAGTTTCTTGCAAGATGATGCTGAGAAGCAAACTTTTTCCACCAAGCTATTGGAGCAGAAGATCTGGAAAACGAATCCATTGGTGATGACCTCACTTATCCCATGATGAGATTGGGAGCTGTACCTATCAAAGGTTCCTTCATGTGATGTTGCTTATCTTAAAGATGTTTCATAGGTTCCCAGTCTTACTAAGAAATTAATGTCTATTTCAGCTACCACAGATTGCAAATATAAAGTGGATTTTCATGACAAGGGGTGTCTTGTCATGGACCACAATGTACAACCAGCAAGGGTAATTGCTACAGGAGTCCGAGAGGGAGTTCTATGCAGACTAGTTGCAAGTTCTGAGGTTCAAGAAGTCTCAGTACACTCAAATGATCAGATCTGTCATTTATGGAATAAGACGTTTGGCTATCTTCATTATGGTGCTCTAGCTCTCGTGAGGAAGATGGTGCAAAGTATGGCCAATTTCAAGGAGTGTGCATTGGGCAAGCACACCCTCCAAATGATGTTGCTTATCTTAATACTAACATTTTGTTCTGTTTCAGTTGTCACAGATGCCAAATACAAAGTGGATTTTGATCACAAGGTATGTCTTATCGTGGATCACAATACACAACCAAGAGGTCATTGCTACAGGAGTCCAAGAGGGAGGTCTCTGAAAACTAGTGGCTGGTTCTGAGACTCAAGAACACTTGGTACATTCAAACCAATGCACTGTGCTTTGACAACAGGGAAGCTTTTGCAGGACAGCAAAGATGAAGAGGGAGTCCACGGTTTCCATTAACCCCATTGGAGGTACCGTCCACAAGACCACCAAATCCAAGATGCATGACATGGATGTATTGTCAATTGGGGCAGAGGCATGCAACACAGTCGTTTATGTGTTAAACAGGTGCCCTCATATGATTCTCAAAGACAAAACACCAGAGGAAGATTGTATTCATGACAGACCAAATATTTCTAACTTTAGAGTGTTCATGTG
This sequence comes from Torreya grandis, assembly GCA_037957365.1. Lineage (NCBI taxonomy): Eukaryota > Viridiplantae > Streptophyta > Pinopsida > Cupressales > Taxaceae > Torreya > Torreya grandis. The sequence goes on from JARHVA010000182.1 coordinate 4,568,895, forward strand.
ACTTATCAATTTTTCATGTTCCAACTAAGAAGAGATCCAAGATTGAGACTTCTAGTGTTAAAGGCATATTTGTTGGATACAGTGAGACATCAAATGGGTATATAGAGTATATCTTCCTAGTCTGTGGAAGGTGCTAGTTAAGTGAGATGTCATCTTCAAGAAAGATGGAAGGTCTTTCAATAGATCCAAGCCTTCTCCAGTGATTGAAGAGGTGGATACTCTTGCTGGTACAATTGGTGATCTCATCAACAGTGCTGGTCCAGCCAATCCAGCATCCACATCTAGCGATGGGAAGCCACAAGGTACAATCAAAAAGCCAAAGTGGTTTACACAGGTGCTACATAAAGCAAAAAAGTTTGTGGGTGTACCATAGTCAACAATGAGAGCAAGTGAACATCCTAATAATTTTACTTTTATCTTGCTCTTATGTCTTCAATTGTTGAGGTAGAACCTGCTACTTTTGAGGAGGCAGTACAAGAGCTTGTTTGATGTGAAGCCGTGCATGGAAGGGTATTCTCACTTCTGAAGAGTGATGTTTGGAGGTGGTGCCTTCACCTTTGGACAGGTCAGTGATAGAGTCCAAGTGGCTATACAAGATCGAGTATGTCATTGATGGTAGTATAGAGAAGTAAAAGCCCAGGTTTGTGGTTCAAAAATTTTCTCAAAGGGTGAGGATAGACTATGAGGAGAAATTTGCTCCAGCGGCCAGGTATACTTCTATTCGATCCATCATTTCATCATGGATGGAATTTACATCATGGATGTAAAGAAACATTTCCTAAATGGAAAAATTAACGAGGAAATCTACACAGAACAGCCTAAGGGATTTGAGGTTCATTGGCATGATGATTTAGTGTACGTACGAAAGAAAGCCCTGTATGGACTGAAGCAGGCATCTTGGGCTTGGATGCCGGAATTGATGAGTAATTAGCTCAATTGGAATTTGCTAGAATAACAGTTGCTTTGAATTCGTGTTTCATTAAAAGTGAGTCTAACCTGCTTGTTTTACCACCCTACATTTGTCAACATGAAATTGACAAGTAGATTATTCACAGCTTGTTCATTGGTGCACGGAAGAGCTAAGTGATGAGTTTGACATTAAGGACCTAGGTAATTTTCCCTTTTTTTTTGGTCTTGCGGTGTGGCAACAAAAGGGTGAGATTTTCCTTCACCAAGGCAAGTACATGGTTGAAATTCTGAATAGATTTCAAATGGAATGCAAGTCAATCAGTTCTCCAATGGTGCCTTAGTCTCTAGTAGAGGCCAATTGATGATCCTGAACCTGTTGACCCTTCATTGTACAAGCAGCTGATCGGTATACTTACGTACTTGGTGAACATAAGGTCGGTCATTTGCTAAGTAGTGCATACACTCAGCGAGAATATGTTGGCGCCTAGGCAAACTCATTGGAAGGCTGATAAGCATGTTCTTGGTATCTCAAGGGCACCTTACAAATGGGGCTCAAGTACACCGGTGATTCAGATTTGTACCTATACGGGTTTTTTGATAATGACAGAGTTGGTGATGTGGAGGCCTGAAAATCCACTTTTGGGTATCGTTTCTCTAAGTTTAGCAATAGTTTTCCTAGCTCACTAGCAAGCAGAGTATGGTAGCATTGTGCTCAGCAAAGGCAAAGTATATAGTAGATTCTGCAGATTGTTGTGAGGCAATTTGGCTTTGCAAGCTAATCTTTCAGAATTGAGTGGAGCCACACTGGTGCCTATGAATATCATTTGCAATGGAGCTGTGTCAAGCTCTCAAAGATCCCAGTGTTACGTAACCAGTCAAAGCACATTGACATCTAATTCCACTTTCGAAGTGTAATGAAATTACTTCAACAATAAAGGAGAATAACAACAATATATCACAATATGATTGAAATATAGTAGAACATATGAATAAAAGACAAGCCACTTCGAGAGGGCAACCTCCACAAGCTTCAATAAAAGCAGAATTCACAATATGATGGTAAACAACTACCCACTACCTCCTATATATAGTCTACCTAGGCCATGGTTACTCCATAGGCCGATCTACTAACCCAATGAGTTTAGCAATAGTTTTCCTAGCTCACTAGCAAGCAGAGTATGGTAGCATTGTGCTCAGCAAAGGCAAAGTATATAGTAGATTCTGCAGATTGTTGTGAAGCAATTTGGCTTTGCAAGCTGATCTTTCAAAATTGAGTGGAGCCACACTGGTGCCTATGAATATCATTTGCAATGGAGCTGTATCAAGCTCTCAAAGATCCCAGTGTTACGTAACCAGTCAAAGCACATTGACATCTAATTCCACTTTCGAAGTGTAATGAAATTACTTCAACAATAAAGGAGAATAACAACAATATATCACAATATGATTGAAATATAGTAGAATATATGAATAAAAGACAAGCCACTTCGAGAGGGCAACCTCCACAAGCTTCAATAAGAGCAGAACTCACAATATAGTTAACAACTACCCACTACCTCCTACATATAGTCTACCTAGGCCATGGTTACTCCATAGGCCGATCTACTAACCCAATGAAAGCATAAAGAAATATGATATAACATCAAAGAGGGATAAGGAAACCACAAGTCGGCTATTCCTATCCCAATACATGCGATAGGTTAGAGGCATAGCATGCCCTTCCCCTTCGAACCAACGTTGCCCTCAACGTTGAACAACTCTGGATGTTGTTGCAGAAAATCTTCACCCTCCCAAGTTGCATCCTCACTACTCAAGTTCTTCCACTTGATCAAATATTCCTTAATTTCTCTGGTTCTCAACCTCTTAGTACGTGTTTGTAGGATCTTCTCTGGTTCCAAAATGACTCGTCCTTCTTCATCTAGTTCTGGTAGCTCTGTCTGGGCTGAAACTTTATGTCCAATGAGACCTTCTTCAAGCAAGAAACATGAAATGTTGGGTGTATGTGAGATGAATGAGGCAACTCCAGCTTGTAAGCCACACTTCCAATTTTTTGCAATAGGGTCCATAATACCTAGGAGCAAGTTTGTTGTCCTTTTTGTTGCTTCAAGGACATCTGCTTGTAAGGTTGCAAATGTACAAATACCTAGTCACCCACATCAAAATGTCGCTTACTACGGTATTGATCTACTTGTTGCTTCATCCTATTATGTGCCAATGCCAAATTCTCTCTCAAACCAGCCAAAACCTCTTGTTGATGATGAATGTGCTCCTCCATATCTCGAACCTTGGTTTGCACCCTTAGGGAAGAAGTGATGGAAGGTGGATGGTAACCATATAGAGCTAGAAATGGAGACATTTTAGAAGTATGGAAAGATGTGTTATATCACCATTTTGCAAGTGGTAGCCATTTAACCCAACGTTCTTGCTTATCCAATACAAAACAACGGAGATACCCCTCTAAACATTTGTTGACCACTTCTATTTGTCCATTAAATTGGGGGTGGTAAGATGAGCTATAAGCTCACTGAGTACCCGAACAAGAAAATAGTTCAGTCCAAAAATTACAAGTGAAATAGGATCACGATCGCTTACAATTATTTTTAGGGTTCCATGTAATTTTAGAACTGCCTCCAAAAAAATAGCCGCTACTGTACTTGTTGTGAATGGGTGTGAGAGGACACAAAAATGGGCATATTTTATAAGCCTATCCACAATTACCAAGATAAGATTCTTACCTTCAGAACAAGGCAACCTTGTGATGAAATCCACGGAAACCTCCTCCCACCTTTGACTAGGAATTGCTAAAGGTTGTAACATATTTGGAGTCTTAACTGTCTCACCTTTGTTCTGTTGGCATATCAAGCATTTTGTCACATTTTTGTACATCTCCCTTGAGTCCTCAAAATACTTCTCGCTTGATTTTGTGATAAGTTTTCAAGAACCCAAGGTGTCCCCCAATTGGAGATGCATGCAACTCTGCAAAAATCTTATACTTCAACTCTAAATCTTTGCACAAGTATAACCTATCCTTATACCATAGGGCATTACCTTTCCATTCAAATTTGTCAGAGGCTACAAAACCTTGTTGGATATTCTGAATAAGAACCTGTGTATCATTGTCCCACCCCCACTTTAATCTAGCTTCATCTGCCCAATATACTTGTAACATGGACATTGCACAAAGTAATGCTTTTGTGGATGTATCTCATCTAAATAGTGCATCTACTACTACATTATCTTTACCCTTCTTGTATATGATTTCAAAATCATAACCCAACATTTATGTTACCCACTTTTATTGTTTCTCAGATAATAATCTTTGCTCTAAAAAATATTTAAGTCTATCATGATCTGTTTTCACCTGAAAATGTCTACCTATCAGATAGGGCCTCCATTGTTTTACTACATAAAGAATAGCCATCATTTCTTTCTCATAGACAGGTTTTTGGAGATTCTTACTTTTGAATTGACGACTCTCAAATACAAGAGGTATTCCTTCTTGCATTAGTACTGCTCTTAACCCTAATCTCAAAGCATGACATTCAACAATGAACATCTTTGAGAAGTTTGGAGTAGCCAAAACTAGGGTGGTACACAGCGACTTTCAATTGCTCAAATGCTTTAGTGGTTGCATCATTCCAATGGAAGGCATCCTTTAGCAATGCAGTGAGTGGAGCTCCTATGCTACCATAACCTTTCACAAATCTTCGGTAGTAACCTATTAGTCCTAGGAACCCTCGGAGGTTTTTGAGAGTTTTGTGCGTTGGCCAATCCACCATAGCTTTGATCTTATGAAGATCAACTCTGACACCTTCATGGGATACAATGTGACCCAAGTACTCTACCTCCTATACTCCAAAAGCACATTTGGATGGATTCGTATAACACTGATGTTGTTCCAAAACTATCAGCACATGTTTCATATGTTGCAAGCGTTCTTCCCACGTCTTACTGTGAATCAATATGTCGTCAAAGAAAACCAGCACAAAGTTCCTTACAAAATGCCTAAAAACAATGTTCTTCAGGCTCTGAAAAGTAGATGGTGCATTTGTAAGACCAAAAGGCATTACAAAAAACTCATAATGGCCCTCATGAGTTCTAAAAACGGTTTTATGAACATCTTCATCCCTGATTCTAATTTGATGGTACGCCAAATGAAAACCCAATTTCGTGAAATAAACAGCACCATGCAACTCATCAAGTAAATCATCAACTACTAGAATAAGAAACTTATCTTTGATGGTGTACCTATTGAGTTTCCTGTAATCTGGGCACATCCTCCATGTAACATCCTTCTTACGCACCATGACCACTGACGATGAATATGCACTCTGGTTGTGCGTGATGATCCCTGCCTCCAGCATCTCATGGAACATTTTTTTGATTTCACTCTTTTGTGCATATGGATATCTATATGGTTTGATAATTGGTGGTTGACTCCCTGAAAGTAGTTAAATGGCATGATCATGTTCTCTTTTTGGGGGTAGTCCTTTTGGCATGGCCTCAAAAATAGATGGGTGGTCATCAAGAATCATCTGTAGATCAAGATGTGGAGATGTCTTTATAGGTTAAACTTCTATGGAACATAATCGTGCTCTAAATCCTTTTGCCCCCTTCTATAGCATTTTTGTCATCTGATGTGAACTAACCAATTGTGGAGATTTTGCCCGTAATCCCCATAGTTTAATTTTTCTACCTTTAGAATGAAAGCGCATGAATAGTTCTTGGAAGTTCATCTCAATTGTACCCAAGGTTGTGAGCCATTGGACTCCCAAAACAATGTCTACACCATCCATGAGAATAGCAAACATAGGAGAATCTAGATTGTACTCGCCCATAACAAGCTTAATACTATGGCATTTCCCTAAACAATTCACTGTGCTACTATCTGCAATCATGACCTGGAATTATGGTGCTAGGTAAATGAAACAATTCAATCGAGTGGCCAACTTATAGTTGATGAAATTACGTGTACTCCCTGAGTCAATCAACACTGTCAACTTCTATTTCTTGAGGAAACCCACTACCTTAAGTGTTTAAGGAGTGCTAATACCCGAAAATGCATGACAAGAGATTGTAGGTTTGGAATCTTCAAGTACCTCCTCTATCTCTTCCTCATCATCATTGGAGGCATCATCCTCTTCATCATCTTCATTAAATCACTCAATGTAAAATTTCTTAGCACATCTATGTCCTTTGCTCCACTTGCTGTCATAGCCAAAACATAATCTTTTTGCACACTTCCCTTCAATTTGTTGAGGGGTCAATTTGGTAGGTGGAGGAAATGATGGTGTCGATATGCTACGATCTCTAAAGTGAGTGAATGGTTGCTTCTTGTTGGCTATGCATTTTTCCTCAACCCTGCGTGCCATGATAATAGAATCAAAAACCTTAAGTGAATTAAACATGCGTACCTCATCTTGAATGTGGTCTTTGAGGCCTCCCAAAAACAAGTCATTCAAGTTCTCATCAGAAATTATCTCCACACGTAAAGATAGGTTGTGAAAATTATGAATATAATCCTTGACTGAACCAGTCTATCGCAATTTTGCCAGTTCGCTGAAGTAATTCTCCGTCACACTTGCTATAGTGTAAGCGCAGCTCCTCTATAAAAATTGACCAGGTGACACTAAGAGTCATTTTTTTCTTTTGAGCACACGACCATCGATACAAAATGTCTTGTTCAAGTTCTAGATACAAGAATGCCATGGTAACCTTCTATCCACATGGGATCTGATGCAAATCAAAAAAATCTCCATTTGGTTGATCCAATGAGTGGATCCTTTCCATCAAATTTACGCATATCTACCTTTGGTAACAGGTTTCGTTGTGGTAAGGTACTTGGATTTGGATTAGGTTGGTTAGGAGATCCACCGTGGTGGGGTTGTGTAATAGTGATGGTTGATTTGACTGATTATTTTGTAAAGCCATCATGATATTTGTCAAACTAGATTATATGGATTTCATATCAGATTGTATGCCTTCCATCTCACTTTGAATGCCTTGCACATTGTAGTCAAGCTGGCTCACTTTGTGATCTATCTCAGAGAACCCTAGTATAAAGGATCTAGTGACTCCCCCTTCTAACTCCATCTCTTCTTTGTGAGGAGTTTTCCCTGAGGTTTCGACACCCTTTCCTCAACCCCTAGTTTGTGGCCCTACCATAAAAGGGCTTGACAATGTCTATCCTGATTGGCACTTTTTACCTAACTTTGACCAAGCGATTTTGTACTCATGTCGGCCTCAAAGCAAAAATTAAATGATTTCGCACCTCCAGTAAAAAATTGCAGAGAAATTCGCAACGTTTGTGAGATATAGCCAAATTATAGGATCTAGGGTTTTTGATCCGGTTATGACCCAAATCAAAATTCTGATACCACTTGTAATGAAATTACTTCAACAATAAAAGAGAATAACAACAATATATCACAATATGACTGAAATATAGTAGAATATATGAATAAAGGACATATTACTTCGAGGGGGCAACCTCCACAAGCTTCAATAAGAGCAGAATTCACATTATGATAATAGACAACTACCCACTACCTTCTACATATAGTCTACTTAGGCCATGGTTACTCCATAGGCCGTCCTTCTAACCCAATGAAAGCATAGAGAAATGTGATATAACATCAAAGAGGGATAAGCCAGCCACAAGTCAGCTATTCCTATCCCAATACATGCAATAGGTTAGGGGCATAGCCCGATGGGTCAAAATGTAGAAAAGTGCTATCCAATTACGATATGTGCCTATAGATTCCCAGATAGCCAACATTCTAAAAAACCTCTTCCCAAAGGGAAATTTGAGATGTTGTGAAAGCATATTGGTATTGTGAAGAACACTTTCCTGGATAAGATGGAGTGTTGAAATGTGTTGCTCGTAAGTGTTCTCTATACCTTAGAGCTTAGTACACATTATTTACTTTATGGAAATATTACTTATAGTAAATTTTTGGGGTTCTTATTTTTTAGGAGCGATTCCTGGATGTTAGGAAAGTTAATGTAACCGAAGCAAATCCACCATAAGACCTAAGTTAAGGTTTAAAGTAAGTAATTAACAATATTCTAGTGACTAGAGAATTAATTATCTCAATTACCCACTTGGTAAAGAAAGAGGGTCATCACCTTTTTGTTTCAGTTAAGTTCACATCTCTACTCACAGTGTAGGCCAGCCAGGTTGGAGGTGATTGGCATGCATTAGTGATCTGCAGTTGAATTTATAATGAGTTTAAAATTGATGTACTCAAGGTTAGTGTACTGCTAATTGATAGCAGTTGATTGTGTGTGACTTGCAAACACGCTTCAGTTGGAGAGATTCTCTACAAAAGGGGCCACCCTCCTTTAGGGGGATTATTTGTATCATTATATGTGCTTTATATATGTATCCTGATCATTATTTCTGCTTTAATTCCAAGAATAGTGCTGCTGATTTTCTCATCAATCATTTCTGATTTGTACTGTATTTTTATTGCATGAGGTCAATTTCTTACTCAGATTGAAGTACTTCAATTTGAGTATGCTATTCTGTATGACCTGATTTATGTTTATACAATGTTTGTACTGTGATCAAGAAATTTGACTCAAAGGCAGAGGTTACTATAGAGTTACTCTCAAAAATAATGTAAAATACACTCACTAACAATCTAACATCCTTTAGGCCTGATCATGGAGGAGCATAATGAATAAACCAAATGAAAATTCAACAAAACATGAAAGGAAATGAGAAATATAAACATAAAAACACAAATTCCTTACCAAATCCTTGATAGCTCCAAATGGTAATTCGGTTGGCTTGCTCGGTTTATGCATAAGAAGTCTTCATCAATGACAGATGGCTAACATCATTTCCTCTATGCACCATTGTTGAATGCTTGGCTTGATTGATATGGCTTGGTGGCTTTGGCTCAATTTCGGCATTATAACACTAAACTTTTAGCTTCATGAATCTATTCCTGCATTATAACTCTACTTTGATTGAACTCCTTAAATGAAGAGCTCTAGACTTACTTTTATAAGCTTTCAAATCCCTTGAAATGAGTTAACTCTAACCATGGTTGAGTTTATTAATTTTAGTTGAGTTTGACATATTCCTAGTATATTCTTTTAGATATTTTCCATAAGTGACAACTCACAAAGGTAATGAGTGGGTTCTAGAATGTTCTAAGATGCTCTTGAATTTCTTTTTTAGTAATTAATTTATTAGCTCATGGGTGAACTCAATTAGGATTTGAAATTGATTTAACTTGCTAATTGATTTTGATTAGAGTGTGCAAGTTAATTAATTCTTTTTAAGCATTTGATCATTTGTTTGATTTTGATTAATTCAATGTGTGTATTTGCCTTGTTTAATTGATTTAATAAACCAAATTGATTTAATGCAAGGTTATTAAACCAAATTTGAGACTAATAGAGATTCTTGGGTTAAATGTTCGACGATTGATAAGAATTGGTCTAATAGTCTGATGCAAAGCCATTGGTGGCCAAATTTACATGTCTACAGTACTTCTAGAATTCATGTATATGTAGGTATATTTGAAGAATGCAGCTGATTTCAAAAGCTTTTCAGAGATCGACTTTCTATTTTTTCTTCTTTCTTCTACACAAAACCTGTATCACTCACATAACATGCGATTTTTAACAATCTATTACTATTTTACAACCAAGATTACATCTCAAGGTGTTATATCTGGTGTCCAACACTAAAACCTTTGGAATAAAGCTTTTCCCTTTCAGACATTGGAGCAATACTCATCTTTGTCTCCCCTTGTTATTACATATTTTTTTCCATCCCAGCATCACATTGTATCATTGGTGACTTCTAACTAGGGGTCGGGCTACGTGTTTTGAAATTTTTCAATTGAGGCAAGGTTTTCCAAATCTGATCATACCATTAGACTCCTTGGAACTTTCAAAAAAAAAGCCAATCAAAACAACAATGGCACCTAATTTCAAGTTTGTATGACCATGTTATGTCCACTCTAAGTTTCCAAACTTTTGCACCCAGATATTGCCTCCAGTATTTCTACATTACTGCCATTACCTCCAGTCTTTTTACATTACTGCCAAGTGGTAATGTCTACAGGCAGTAACCCCTGATGTGTGGCCGTAATACTTTGAAACTAAGTTACTGGCATGGGTACAGTGTTCAGGTATGCTGGTTCACCATTTTTTGGACCCCGTGTACGGTACAACTTGGGTATGTCTGTAGAAAAAAAATAAAAATTATACGCGAAAAAAAACACCCAATAACTTTTGCTTGAAAGCCTCAGAGTGTTTGTTTATTTATGTCATATGACAATCAGCTCAGTTCAGTATCAACGGAATCAAATATTTGCATATCAAACGACAACCCTATCAATGAGATGCTTATAAAAGATGGAAAACAGAGTGCAATATCAAAGAAACTTTCAATGTATATATAAAAGGTGTAGACCTAAGGTAGAGAGAACTAGAAGTTATAAGAGTCCAGATATTGCCTCCAGTATTTCTACATTACTGCCATTACGTCCAGTCTTTTTACATTACTGCCAAGTGGTAATGTCTACAGGCAGTAACCCCTGATGTGTGGCTGTAATGCTTTGAAACTAAGTTACCAGCATGGGTACAGTGTTCGGGTATGCTGGTTCACCATTTTTTGGACCCCGTGTATGGTACAACTTGGGTATGTCTGTAGCAAAAAAATAAAAATTATAAACCAAAAAAAACACCCGATAACTTTTGCTTGAAAGCCTCGGAGTGTTTCCTTATTTATGTCATATGACAATCAGCTCAGTTCAGTATCAACAGAACCAAATATTTGCATATCAAACGACAACCCTATCAATGAGATGCTTATAAAAGATGGAAAACAGAGTGCAATATCAAAAAAACTTTCAAAGTATATATAAAAGGTGTAGACCTAAGGTAGAGAGAAGTTATAAGAGTTCAGATATAATTGTGAGGAATACATGCACAGTAAGTACAAACTCTATACATGAGGTATGCAAACCTATTAAAAAAATAGTTTAGGAAGAAGAAACTCAGACACCATAAATGCGAGACATAAAAGAATGAAGGATGCAAAATAGGAAAGCAAGAGGGATGGAAATGCAAGCATATGCAAGGATGAAATACAAAAACCCTGAGATGGTACATATCATTGCATGATAAGTATTCTTGACTAGCAAGACATTATTCTAGATAGCATGTTTTTTCGCACGGACCATTAATTGGACAACATGAAAAACTGCATAAGATATACTTACTTGAGGGTATTGATGGATTTATAGCTGTTCCATCTTCCCTTGTTAGTTGAACTCTCACTCTACCCCTTTGCATAAAATCTCTAGGATATGCCTTGTCAGCCTGCAAGAAAATTAGTACAAAATCCTTGTTATATAAATTTTAGCCCAGATTGACAACAAATATTGAAGATAAAAACTTCTGTGAAGTATAAAAAAGCATTTTCCTAAAAATATTTTCCTTAAATATAAAATCCAAAAAACAAAAACAGACCTCTATAACACAAGGAAGCTTTAGATAGGTGCAAGAATCTGCAATTTCAATACAAGTTGGGTTCTCACAGGCTTTACTTGCACAAATGCGCCGCCCCTCTGCCAATGTCTTTTTGGAGTTTATATATACAGGATAAAACACAATCCATCTTTTTATATTAGGCCGTTCACCTTCCATGACTGTTTCTAGTGTTTTCTTTCAAAAAAATTACAAGAGCCCAACCAAAAAAAGGGTTTTTTTGTCCAATTTTGGGATTCTTTACAAAAACTTTAAACAAAATAGTTCCTCTCCATCAGTCACCAAACCTAACATAAAAGCGCATAAAAAGAATTATTAGTTGGAAGTTAGCATCCAATAATATCTTCAAGACTTAAAACATCAATAATATCAATAACCTGAGAGCACATAAAAATGAACATGCATAATGCTTACAACATGATTCCACCGAAGCCATATTAAACACTAACAAACATAAATTGTTCATTTCTAAATCCAGTGGAATTTAATTTCAAAGAGTGAACCCTGGTTTCTGGATTCAGTGGATTGTATTTGAACAGATGGGGTTTGGCCATTGATCCATTTAAAGAGCTGCCCTATACAGTCCAGTTTGGGTACATCTTCCCATTTTCACTTTTGGTTCTCTGGAACAAAGAAATAATGATAGAAATGGGCAATAAAATAGGCAAATTTAAGGACTACACTGAGCCAGACGCTGGGCTGTCGTATGCAACGCTTGGTACTGAGGCAGATCATGATTAAGGACAGCCTAAGGTAGTTACAATATCAATGAATGCAGGAATTTATTCAGAACTAAGATTATTAGCATATGCCTTTAATGCAGTTGATGCCACAAATATGTACACATAGCTGAAGATTGCAAAAATAAGCCAAACAAGATAAATTTCAAAACAAGGATGATGAAAATGATCAAGGCCTATGTAGAGAAGATCTCATAGAGCTTTAAGGGAAGAAAAGTCAAAAAATAATGTCAACAAATAGAGGCGATAACTTTTAGAAACTGGAAGACAATAAAAATCACAAGAACATAGTCATCAAATTGTGTCAACACAAAACACATCCATTGCAAATCCTGTAAAGTAAACAAGAGAGGCATGGGATAAATTTACAGTAAAGCTTGATCAAGGGAAAATCTTGGTCTATGATCCATGCACAGCGTCAATGCGGGTCCGCACACTTCTCAAAAGGATGCATCTCGCTCTGCAATACCTCTGCACACTATGGCAGCATCGAGTTGCATACTGCATAGCACTCCAACCCTGCACCGAACTCCAACGCGCAGTTGCATCTGAGCTACGCACATTGCACATCATCCTGTGGCACTGTGCAGCACTTGTATAGCCTTGTCGCATCTCTGCACTCTACTGCAGCATCAAGCATCATACCATGCAGGTACATGGTACCCCACAGGACCATCAACACTCAACATCCATGTGCCAGCTTTCCATTGTCACATGGCATGTCAAGTGGCACTTCCCAGAATCACGCCCTATCACCATACCATGGCTTTAGAAGTCCAATCATCACACTTGCAGGAAAGCGAACCACCACCAAAGTAGAAGATGAACCGTTTTGTAATCTTTCACTTTTGTAACTGCTTTCTTGAAATGGTTGTATATATATTGTAACTGTCCAGCCCTTAAGGGATCAGAGACGAGAGAGATCACCCAAGCAGATAGGAGAATGCTAGAATGCCCTAAGTATATAGCATTTCACACACATCTGTAATCATTTTCCAGTCTAGGTACATCAATTGAAGTGTTTGCCCCCTAGGATCACAAGCCTTAATGAACTGTTGTACACATCTTTACTTTCCCTGTTCCTTACATTAAACAGAAGTTGCACCCATTTGCAAATAATTTTGCATTCGAATGTGTTTTGATTTACTGTTGTTTAGTTTACCTTGCAAAACGAGAGAGATCACCCAAGCAAATAGGAGAATGCTAGAATGCCCTAAGTATATAGCATTTCACACACATCTGTAATCATTTTCCAGTCTAGGTACATCAATTGAAGTGTTCGCCCCCTAGGATCACAAGAACTTGCATTTCCAGCCTTAATGAACTGTTGTACACATCTTTACTTTCCCTATTCCTTACATTAAAGAGAAGTTGTGCCCTTTTGCAAATACTTCCGCATTCGAATGTGTTTTGATTTACTGTTGTTTAATTTAACTTTTGCGCATTCAATAACCCATAGCTTGATGCCAAGTACAAAGTTGTCCTCTGCACCAACAACCTAGGCCCTGTGGTGTGGATCATTGGCATTGGAGCATAAGCTCTCATATGTTTGTAAACACACAAGCGCAATAAGAAAAAGGACTATCAATTGGTTTTTATTTCAGAGTATTCAAAAGAATACCATAGCAAGAGCAAGATGGTTGATGCCTAGAATACTTTCACTGAACCATCCCCAAACATCCATAAGCTTATTTGGGACACTCTTCAAGAACAACGCAATGAACTTTTGGGCTAGTTTCGAGAACTCGTGATGCAGATTGGACCACAAACAACTCCTTCTAAGCAGCCTCTGCATCCATTGTTTCAACAACAAACACCTTTCAAAAAGAAAGTCAATCTTGACACTCCAGTGTTCAAAGGTAAAATCAACACTAGAGCATTGGATACTTGGATTCGACAACTAGAGTCCTAATTCTTTGTCAATTGCTTCACTGACGCAAAGAATATCACCTTTGACATGTTGAAGATATCCATTTCCATTAACCACTAGTGGGAAACCTCCAACACACAACGAGAGACACTTGGAAGTCTTTTGTCAACACCATGAAGGGTGAGTATCACCCTCCCAAACACTATGAGGATGAATACATCAAGTTCCAGCAATTGCCCCAACATAAGGAGCAATTAGTTGAAGATAATACCAGCGAGTTCCATGACCATATTGCGCATCTACGTGAGCACACAATGGAGCAACATAAGGTGCTCAAGTACATCAATGGACTCTCATATGCCTGTAAACACACAAGCACAATAAGAAAAAGGACTATCATTTGGTTTTTTTTCAGAGTATTCGAAAGAACGCCATAGCAAGTGCAAGATGGTTGATGCCTGGAATAATTTCACTAAGGCATCCCCAAACATCCATAAGCTTATTTGGGACACTCTTCAAGAACAATGCAAGGAACTCTTTGGCTAGTTTCGTGAACTCATGATGCAGCTCAGACCACAAGCAACACCTTCTAAGTAGCCTACGCATCCGTCGTTTTAGCAACAAACCCTTTCAAAGAGCAAGTCAATCTTGACATTCCAGTGTTCAAAAGTAAAATCAACACCAAAGCATTGGATACTTGGATTCAACAACTAAAGGCCTACTTCTTTGTCAACCACTTCACTGATGCAAAGATCACCTTCTACATGTTGAAGATATCCATTTCAATTAACCATTGCTGGGAAACCTCCAACACGCAGCAAGAGAGACTTGGCGTCCATTGAGACTTGGAAGTCTTTTCTCGACACCATGAAGGGTGAGTATTACCCTCTCAAACACTATGAGTATGAATACATCAAGTTCAAGCAATTGCCCCAATGTAAGGAGCAATTACTTGAAGATAATACCAGTGAGTTCCATGAGTATACCTCACGTCTATGTGAGCACGCAATGGAGCAACATAAGGTGCTCAAGTACATCAATGGACTCTCACCTTATATCCATGCAAAAACAAAGTACTAGTTTTCCTCTTCATTTGATGTCATGCACAAGAGCCAAACCATGCACAACGCACCATATGTCTCTATCGTGCATAAGCAAAACATGTTGCACAAGGGAGAGCACCATAAGAAGGCTATGCAACACCAAAAGACTTCGTCTTTTATGCTAGCGAAAGGCAAAAACAATCAAGGTGACAAGGATGGGGGATTCACTTAGCCAACCAATGGCATATCACAATCATCCGGAGGATACTAAACAATATTGCTATTTGTATTTCTACCTCTCAATCTTATATTATTAACACTCCCTCGCAATATATCATTCTAATTATAAAATACCCGTTATTTTACTAGATATCCTAAGTACCCATTTTTCTATGACATTTCAAATACCCCTTTTTATTTCTAACTCTCTCATATTGATTTCAATATTTGACATTAACCACATCATTTAATTATGTTGTTGCTTCAAACCTGTTGAAAGAGATCTTCAACTCTAGGAAAAAAAACATCTCAACATACCTAGTTGATATATCTCTTCCTTTCTTTTCTATTTGTGCACCCTAATCACTCAATATTTTCATTGCATAACCTCCTTGCATCCTCCTTTCCTTTCCCATACACTTCTCCTCTCCCTCTCGATACCTGACTTCCCCCTTAGACTCCCCTTAATCCTTGTTCCACAAGTGTACGAAAGAATATGGCCAATCTTCATCTAGCATTCTAGTATTAAGGTACTCATATAACATTTTTTACATATAACACTTCGCACTCAACCCAAGCATTTTGTGAATATTCAAGAGTCTAGATTATTTTGTGGTTGACCCTTTACCTGATTTTAGATGACATTGGAGACTTTGATTGTAAGTGACCCTTGACTCTTGACGGGATGATGGGCAAACATCCTCTCTGATATCTCGGTAAACTTTCAATATGATCTACAAACTTTGAACCTTACTCTTGGTACCGACAATTCACTAGGACTTGGGAGTTTTTTGTCTTCTCTCTCTAGATGAAGGAGATGGAAAAATGGAAGAGTTAGGTTTGACTTAGGCCTTAGACTTAATTATGCAAGGAACATGGGTCTTAAGATTGTTTTTAAAAATTTATATATTTCACAGATGGGTGATATCATGTATGAAAAAGAGTTTAAATTTCACAAGATTCATGGGACCCGTGATCTGCAATGGGGACTTAAGACTTAGACTTGAGATTTACAACATCTACAAACTAATGACCTCTATTTTTGTAGGAAGACACTTGAGAATTTTGTGCAAGCAAAGAGAGCTGAGGATGCACGAGAATTCTGTGCAAGCAGAGGGAGCCAAGGATGCACGTTTAATATTTGAAGACAAGGTCAAATGATCCATGATTTCTCAAATGGGGACTTAAGACCTAAACTTGAGATTTAGACATCTCTGCAAACTAATAGCCTCTATTTTTATAGGAAATCACTTCGAGAATTTTGTGCAAGTAGAGGTAGCTAGGGATGCATGTTTAATATTTCAAGACAAGGTCAAATGATCCTAGAATGGCTCAATTGGGGACATAAGACTTAGACTGAGAATTAGACACATTTGCAAACTAAGGGCCTTTATTTTTATAGAAAGGCACTTTAAGAATTTTGTGCAAGTAGATGTGGCTAGGGATGCATGTTTAATATTTGAAGACAGGGTCAAATGATCCCATGATGACTCCGTGAGTGCTTGCTTATAACGGGCAAATGAACTCTTTGTAGATCAATATTTCAGGCACCTCATTTGCTTCTTATCTAATGTGTGTTGGACTATAAGTTTCAAATATTTGCAGCATCATGATCTCCCTGCCTAATTGCCTATAATAGCTACACAACTGCCCATAACAAGTCGTCTTTGTATTTACTTGAAGTTTTATGGTAATTGGGAATTACACTAATACTCCTTTTGTGTCAGTTACGATACTTGTTGGCAAATGACAATAGATGTATTCAATGCTATAAAGACTGTTGCCTTGGTAATCGCAAATTCAATAATGAGGCCAATCCCTGAATGAGTGACGTAGTCTTGCATATTTGTCTTGAAGTTGTCATGCCCTCTGCTCCTTGCTAGCCATAGTGATCTTTATCTTCATCTATCTTGAATATTACATCTATTGCACATCATGGTTTTGAGAAAGCTTCAAGGCATTCATTTGATAGTGCATACCAATAAACTTGTTGGGACTCGTGCCAGAAAATTATGGCATGCTGCAGCAAGGAAGAAGTGTAAGACTAGTTGACACTAAAAATTTTGCCACGTAGAAGAATTTAAAGATACCATATTTGAGGATTTATAATTGCATGACACTTTGTACGCACATCCATTAATAGAGAGTTGAACAAACTAAATGTGCACCACTAATCTGCAAACAAAGTCTCGCATACATGTGGTCATTATATCAGCCTCCACATGGTTAGTATGAAGGACAGAGGCAATGGCTATGAGGATAAGTTGATGACAAGGGAACACAACGTCTATGTCTCGCCTCCTTTTGCTCATTTCTTGACATTGTTATTGTAGAGATCACCACTGAATTTATGAAAGAAACATCAAACATTCACTCAAACTTGCAACTTTGGGAAATCTCGAGCAACGATGCCAATTGTTATCTCCCCAAAATGACCCCACCTTGAAATGGATTGCTAGAGACAATATTTCAAGTGGGGCATTCTTAGAAGACAAATGCATGAATTAATATTTTAAACCCTGTCACTTTAAAGTTCTTTAGAACATTGATACAAGACTCAAAGTGAGGCCTCCCTATTCAATCTTTCACGTGGCAAACATTAAATTTACATATCTATTGACTTCTACAAGATCCCTTTAAAATAACCAATAAAGACATGGATCTAATTCATTTTACAAAAATATTCAACGCAGCCAATTGTGCTAAGAGTGATATTCCATCAAAGCTTTTCAAATACAATTAAATTAGGGAAAAATCCTCTTCAAAGCTCAAATGAAATAAAATCGATTTGTAAGATCATAGATAACATGGATTGCTAGAGACAACATTTCAAGAGGGGCATTCCTAGAAGACAAATGCATAAATTAATATTTTAAACCCTCTTACTTTAAAGTTCTTTAGAAGATTGATACAAGACTCAAAGGGAGGTCACCCTATTCAATCTTTCATGTGGCAAACATTAAATTCGCATATGTATTGACTTCTACAAGATCCTTTAAAACAACCAATAAAGACATGGATCTAATTCATTTTACAAATAATGTTCAATGCAGCCAATTGTGCTAAGAGTGATATTCCATCAAAGCTTTTCAAACATGATTAAATGAGGGAAAAATCCTCTTCAAAGCTCAAATGAAATAAAAGTGATTTGTAAGATCATAGATAAAATTTGTTTAACACCTATGATTGGTGTTAATATCCCTAATATCCAATGGACATTTAAATTTACTTATCCGACCAGAGATAGAAACATGGAAATAGGAAATGAGTTAAAAATAGTAAATACCACTAACTGGTAGCGATGATTAAGACTGATTCCTATCCATAAGACATGATAGAAATCTGCACATGCATTAGATGGAACTACACTCATCAAAGACCCATATCCATTAAAATTGAATCAAATGAAAATGCCATTAAGATCTTGAAGTACATAGTGATGTAAATCTTGTGAAGCAATTACAACCCAATGGCCACAGATCAGCTCAGAGTAATGTGCTTGATATGTCAAAGCATGAAGACACACACACAATAGATATTCCTTGCAATAACCATTGAAGGAGATAAAGCTTCTAGATTATGAAACTGATCACCTAACAGATCTAAAGACCCAACTAGGACTCAACTCCTAGTAGGTGCTGCCGAAAAAAAGGAAATATGGGGGAAAGGGGGGAAAATAAACAGAATGAATCCATGTTATAAGAGCAGAATTGGCCAAAAAAGGTTCTATTTATTAGTGTCTTTAATACAAAAATCATGGTTTTTTACAAACATAAGTGGCTTCCGATCCTTAAATAGTAAAGTTCCACTCAAAAAATAGAGGCAAGCAGGTGACAGTTACTAGCATTTGGGCATGTATATGCTGCAACAAAACATATTGTGGATACATCTTCTGAGTTTTAATAAAAAATCTGAAATCCACAAGACAGGGAGGCCTCAGATAGCTAAATGCAGTAGAAAATAACGTTCACTATAGACTAAATGCAGTAGAAAATAATGTTCATTATAGACTAAATGCAGTTGGAAAAACTGTTCATCATGCTTTCTTTTTGCATATTGTGCAACTATCTAAAACAAAGTACATGTCAACCAACTGTTCATCATTCTATGATCTATCCATCAAGGATACCATATATAGAACCCACAAATAAGCTATAGAATTAGGATGACCTATACTAATTTCTTTCATACCAAATTGAATAACAAGGAAGCATTATATGTTTGGAGTTTTTATCAATTATAAACCATGCACATGGCATCAAAACGGTTGTGCAGCTGAGATGGAAATGCACACTGAATGGCCATAATCTTAACGATAAAATTTTACATTTTGTCTGGGCCTTGTATGTAACTTTATTACAGTCTATTGAGCTAAGTTATTTTAAGAAGAAAGAACGTGTCAATCTTGGAAGCTAAAGCATGGAACCTGCTTCTACCAGAGATTTTATAGGCTGCCAGATTTCTAAATTTAATAGAAATCTGCTAAAGTTCTTTCTGGAGTGTGACCAAAAACCAAAGAAGTAAACTAAGAGGAGAAAGCTCAGGTTCCTGAAATTCCAGTAATAAATTTAAAGCTTACGTAAATTTCATCAAACCAGTCCAAAAAATGATCTGCTTCAAAATACCTTGCATGCAAAAAAAATTATAATAAATTGATATTTTAGATGCAACAGGTATAATTCCAGTCATAAATTTAAAATTTAAGGAAATTTTTATCAAATTAGGTTAAAAGAATTATCTATTTCAGAATACCTGGCATGAAACTAAATGTTTTTACATATAAGTTCAAATGCACAATATTTCATTAATAAATTTAAAGCTTAAAATTTTTCAGCAAATTCTGTTCAAAGAATGACTGAAGCTACACGGTATGAAACAAAATTATTTTACATTTAAGATCAAAAACACCAAGTTCGAAAGTTCTAAGGAAACTTTCACCAAATTCGGTCCAAAGAATGATCTGCTTCAAAATGCCTGGTATGAAACTCAAAAAAATTATATAAGAATTAAAATTTCAATAATAAATTTAAATCCAATGTCGATTTCCAGCAATTTCGGTCAAAAAATTGATATGCTTCAAAATACTGGGACATATGCCTAATTTTTTAAAGATTTAAGTACAAACAATTTCAGTAATAACTTTAAAGTTGAGGTAAATAATGTAATGACTTCTCAAGATCTTAGTCAAAAACAGCGGTGGAGGTTGTGGACAAATAGCTACAGCTTCAGATTATTTTCTAAAACAAATTTCAAACATAAGCAGATTTCTGATTCTTCAGATCGCATAAGAGCGCAGAAGAAGAGCATACGTCTAGCTTCAGACTCAGACTTTCCTAGACACTCTAGACTCGAATGCCTAAATGCATTCTCAATTAACTTATTTATAGGAAGAAATGAGGTCCTGCCAAGAATCTTTGCTTGACGGTGTCTGTCACATCTTCCTTTTACAACGCACTAACCCAACAAAAAGCAAACCCACTATATATTACTTTTGTACAAAGATTCCTACTTTATTAAATTGAAATATGGTTTGATGCAGATGATGATGATGAATCTAATATGGGGTCCATCATGGCTTCAGCTTCAGTGAAGAGGTCGCCTTCATCCATCCCCATTGAAAAGATATTTTATCTGATACACAAGTTGAGTGTTCTAGCAAGTGCTTGTCACATCAGATTCTCAAATAAGGATTATATGGAAAGCTGCCTCCCACTGAAGTCTTCGGCAAATGACAGTGTGAACAACAATGCTTTATAAAAATTCATCAATAGGATGAATTATTGGTGGACCATATGCTTGGATAAAGTGATATAAGAATTCATTATATGCAATCTGGATCTTGACATACCATGTCCACCTTGGTTGTTTGAGTAGACCAGAGAACTGTTGGAGGTGTAGATCATTCTAGAGTCTGAGAATGGTGATTACACCTCTATTGAGATTAGCAGCAAAGAGCCTAAACCCTGCAAGTCCATTAAAGCATATTTAGATATACGAATATATCTATTATTTACTCCTTCACAAAGACCCTGACTCTGGATAACAGAATTTAATTTATGCAACTTAATATTCTTGACCCTTGTTACATTGAAATACTCAAGGGGAAGCTGGTTCATTAAAGTCATGGAAGGATTTCGACTTAACCAATCAGCAACAGTATTTTTATTTCTTGAAATATGTTCAACTTTATAAATAAACTGATTAAAATAACCCTGCCACTGACATACTTACCTCAACCATCTTTTTGGCCATGGGCTTTCTCCTTAAAAGTCAAAAATTCTACTGCAGTCAGTTCTTATAAAAAACTGTTTCAAATGCATTAAAGCAAATTTCTCTAAACATTTTTTCATTGCATATATTTCTATCAAATGAAATCCATTTTTTAATATCTTCTGCAAATACTCCACTTGCATATTCACATATATACTCTTTACCATTCTCTAAGCTACACAAAATTCCTCCCCAGTCATAGCCACTGGCATCAGTGTACAGAACAAAATCTTCAAATTTATATATATATATATATATATATATAACTCGTAAAGATTGTACCTTTGTCTTGATCTTCTTAATTGTTTTGGTTAATTCATCTGTCCATACATACTTTTTATTTTTCTTCAAAAGATCTAGAAGAATAGATCTGTCATTTATTGAATCTTGGTAAAAACTATTGACATAGTTAAGTATACCAAGAAACGCTTGAAATTGCCTTCTTTCCATGATATCCGAGAATTGAAGTACTTTTTATTTGATATGAGGTTGAACCTCGACCTGAGTATTTATAACTTCCATTCCTAAAAATTGCAGTCCTATTGGCATAACTGCGACTTGGTGTTGGATAATACTATTCCTGCATCTTTAGCAATTTGATAGAAATTTTTAAGATGGACAAGATGATCTTCTAATGTTTCACTGAAAACAAATATATCATCCATATATATACAGAAAAAATCAGAGGTATTCTAGAATATTGGATCCATGTGTGCTTAGAAGTAGGCAGAAGCATTCATCCAGCCAAAAGGCATTACGTTCCACTAGAAACGCTTTAATGGACAACTAAATGTTGTCTTAGGCTTGTCAGATTCATTAACTCTAATTTGGTAGAATCTGGACTTGCAGTCAAATTGAGAGGAATATATGCACTTAGCTACCTTTTGCAACAGATATGTTTTCTCTATGATAGGATAAGGATATAGTTCTGTTATGGCATTTAATAGTTGATAATCAATAACGATTCTCTTCTTTCCTCACTTCTGCTCAGAATATTTATTAACTATGAACGCATAACAATAGAATGGGGATGTAGAAGGTTCTATTAGCTTATAGCTTCAAGCAATTATTGGATTGCTTTTTCTATATCCTAGTAATCTACTACAGGTATTGGGATCTTTTTTCCAATTTTCATTGTTTTTACTTCTTGCAGTTTTATCTCCATTTTTGGCATCCTTTTATGCGAGAATTTTTGTGGATTGCCTAAACAAATTTCTTCTTTTATGATTGCTCCTATTTTTTGAATTTCTCCTAGGATAATATTCATTGGGTGTTGGCTCATAGTCTTTGGAAATTGTTCAGTAGCATAGGTCAAACTAGGGCCCTTATTCTCTCTCCTTGCAAGGAAAATAAAATATTTTTTGGGGTAATTTCATAAAGAGAAAGACTCTATTAACAATTACAATCAAAATCTTCCTCTTGATAACTCCGTAATCCTTGCACAAATGGTCCAACAAATGGCCGTTATGCAAGCTTCTAGCAACTCTTAAATGCTCCAAATGCAAAAATACATTTTTCAAATGGCTAATCAACCTCCTCAAGTCATCATGAGTCAACCAAATCAGAATTATGTTCCTCCTCCTCTTAGATATTCCAATGGAAATCTTATTCCTCAACCCCCAATATGAAACAAACTGCTTTAAAATTTTCAAAATAAACATTTAGCTTCCTTCATTGTGTCCATAGATATTGCAAACATTTCTTCAACTATCACATATGATGGGACTAAAGATCTTGCCTTGCATCTCAAAACCTTTGGCAATCTGTATAAGGAATAGGTTCAAACCAACACCTATGCTACCATCAAGCTTCTAGACAAAACCTTTGTTAGAGACATGTTAGAATGGTACAATCAACTTCCTAGACATTCCATTACACAACAAGAAGACTTAGTCAATGCTTTAGTTAAAGAATTCCAACATAATGAGTTTTATGAGAATAGTCTTGACAACTTCATTAACGCTAAGCAATCACCTAAGAAATTTGCCCATGATTTCATCAAATAATGGAAATCTTTGGTGCATAAAGCGGATCATAACATGAGTGCTGAAAATCTCTTCAAGCTATTTGTTACTGCACTAAAAGCTCCTCTTCAATACAACGTTCGGATGTTCTCCCCTATAAGACTTTAGAAGAGACCTTAGATCAAGCAAAAAACAAAACTTTCTTATGAGCCAATTTGAACCATCTCAAAACACTAGTAAGGAATCTTTACGAACATCAACCAATATAATCAAAATAATACACCCCACAATAAGCCTCTCCAACAATCTCAAATAGGAGCTCCTACTTCTAAGAACCTGTTTCTATAGAATATGGCCCATCTTTTAAGTCTGATATTACTTAAAAGGAAAAAGGGCTCAAATCCAATCCAACGTTAACCATGATGATCAGAGCACAAATTCCTATAAATCCCCAGTATCTTAACATTGATGACAAGCTAAATCCACTCAATGAAATCACTTCATGGTGTAGTACTATGAAGACTCTCGACACAACTGCTAAACTTGATGGTAGCACCAATGTTACGCTCTTGGTCAAATATCTTTGGGGTATTACATTACGTTGGTGGAATTCCATGATGGAAGCCTTGCATGAAACTCTTGTATTTGCTAAAACTAATCCCATGCAAACTTTGTTTCAACTATTGATCACTGAATTTGCTCCTCCATAAGGCAATAAAGAAATTGAATCCAATAAATGGCTCGCCAAAATGAAATTATGTGACCTTGCCCAGTTTGAACCATTTGCTATTCAATACCACAAGTTAGCCTATGAAAGAAAGTCGCATTCCTCTGATGCCATTAAAATGTTTTTTTTTAAAGGCACTTCCATATAGTTTTGTTGATCAAGTCACATTCTACATTGATATCAAAGGTCTAGATTTACATGCCATGACTCTCACTGATGTCATTGATTTTGCTACCCTGCAAGTCATGCAATCTGTTACCCAAACTAATACCATACAAAAACTCTCAAAACACCAAGCCTCTAAATTCATTTCCATATTCCCCAAGATAACCCCTTTTGGTTGTTGTCAATTTATCAAAAAAACAAAGCGTTCTCACAAGCACTTAACTTTTAAAAGAACATTTTTTCCTACTTGGAGAACAAAAACACCTAAGCATACATTTCTCCATTGCCTTTGTACTCCACACCCCCCATCCAAATCTGTCAAATGTTACATTTGTCATCAACCTGGTCACATTGCTCTCAGTTGCACCTACAAAAACAAAGTTGTTAAAGTTGCCTATTCTACCAATGCAGCAACATGGTGGGATATAATAGATGAAGGCAAAGACCTTTATCATCAAGATGATACATTTGAACCAATGATTGATGAAGAAGAAATTACTAATAAAAAAACTAATCAAGGTGAAGATGATTTAGAAAGTTCAGCTGATGATCTTGAAGAACTAGTTACAATGATGCAGCATCCTTGGTCAAGAAGACAGTACAAAGGACCTAGTAGTAGAAGACCTCCTAGAGAACGATCTCCCAGAGGAAGAAATTACGGAAGAGGAACACAACCTAGCTTCCATCATATGCCTCCAACAATAAGACGACCAAAAGCAAGTCCAATCCAATTTGATCACCCATACAGACCAAGTGATAATTGGAAGGAAAATAGATTCAGTTTCTTGTTACCAGAAAAAATGCCAATTCAACAACAACTTGCAATAGCAATCCCCACATGGGAACCAGAATGGAGAAAATCCCACACCAAATATTATTGGCAATGATTAGGAGTGAAATAATTAACATTAACATCAACACTAAATCTGAATAGGTTAAAACAGAAGTATGGCTTGAAGAGTATTTGGATTCTTCTCTGTTATCCATGGCAAGCAAGTCTATTCTGGGGAAAAGAAGAATTGTTCAGTCCTTTGAATGGCCAACCCAGCAGCTCCAGGCAATGAGCCGTACAGAGTATGTGGGTATAATTCTTAAACTCTGTAATGGAGACATTCTTAAAACTGATTCTTAAGAGATATATAGTTGTGTCTTTGAAATTAAAATTATTATTAATGTTCACAAATAACCACAATGGTTAATGGGACTGAACTGGTACGAGAAGTCAAGTGACAGCGCCTATTGTACCTCTAAAAACATTTGCTGTTTCAGGAATTTGGGCCTAAATGAAAAAAAAAATACTGGAATTTCAGGAAGACGGGAAGAAGTGTGTTTATTTTCATGAAGTTCCTAAGAGGAAGCATCCATTTGATGCAGTTATATTTGTTTGCCTTTTTCTTACTTTATCATTGTGGTATTACCTTTACACATGCGTTTTCAAGAAATCTGTAATTTCTGGGACAAAAAACTGTATTTCTGTTATCTTTTGATAATACATGCTTTTAGACAGTACTCTGATGTAGTATAATGTTTTCCATTTGCAACAGGTGCAGCAAAACGAAGGATCATATGAACCTTGGCTTCTCTTTATAAACAATCATCTTCAGATGAACCAAATATTGGAAGCTCACAAAAATGCAATAGCTTTATTATGCTCGAAAGCTTGTGCCAATGAAACAAAAGATAAATCTAGTAGTCCATTTGTGCTGGATTTGGTTTTACAGATGCTTAATTTCCTAATTTCCTATCACTTTCTGGCTATAAGCAGAAATCCATGACATGGATTGATGAACTACTTTCCTGTTCAACTGAAGCCTCTAGCAACGAGCAGTCAGATTTTATCAGTATCTCAGCTGTATTGGCATGTTTAATGAGAAAGGACGCTTGTGTCCTTTGGGTCAGCTGTATGTATTTCAGAGTATGTGCATTCTATGATTTATCTTGAAGCTCATGGAGAGTTTTCTACAGGTGGAAAAGTGTACTTATCTCTTGCAATCCATTGAAACTAGCTTGTTCCCTGAACTCACCAGTTTGGACACACTGGTACCATACTGATGCCCTAAATACACATTGGTCTACTGCTAAACAACCTCCCCATTCTTCTAGCTGTGATAATCTTGTTCTAATTTGAAATTAAAATGTTGTTGAAGATCGCTTCCAATTCCAGCTTCATCTGAGGAATGGGCATATTTTGGCAGCCACAGATGATCTCTCTGAATTGTCTTCCAGTCCCATTATCCGAAAGTTACAGACATTAGACTCAAAGGCTTGTAATAGAGTTCATCCTAGCTCATAGACAACGTAGCAATTATCATACATGCTAAATGATTACTGCAAACTTCTGAATCAATGAGGCTTCTAGTGGATTTTCAAGCAACACAGACATTATGAATGCCCTTTTATTTTCAAGATGTCATCTCTGAACACATTGAAAGACGCTACTGGTAGCACTTCATGGTTCTATCAAGTGACCCAAACTTATTCAACATGATCTCTAACTTAGCCCCAACTTATCCTAATTAATTCCTTTTAAATCAAAAATGAAATCTACTTATAACCCAAATGAAAAATAAAGTTTCTTTCCTAATGTAAAGCATTTAAAATAGAAAGTTAAGATGGTACAGAAGTATTTATTGAGGTTTGAGGATGATTGTTATACTGAAAGAGTGGGACGCTCTCTAGAGCAATCCAAAGTAAGGAACAATTCCTAAAGCTATGTTCCTATTGTGGAGTGGCTTGAATTTGGGCAGAATTTGCCAGTTTAAGTTGAGTGCCACAGTTGTCACCTTTCAGAAGCTTTGATTGTTTGTACCATCAAATCAATGAATAACGTAGTTTCTAGTCTCAATGAATGTCACGATCACTGTTCTTCTCAGTTGTGACATAATGACAGTAATTCTCTTTCATTCCCACAGTAATGTCACCGTCCTTTTCGACTTTCATAAGCCCATGCTCTTTGGGGTTCTTGCCCACCCCACATGGCTATTTGTATCGGTACCCTATCCATGTAGGTTGGGGGTTTTACTGCATAAGGTTTACCCCTTGTTTATTTTCAGTACTTTTGGTCTTCTTTTATTTCATTGGCTGTTGATCCTAGGGTCCTTTTACCCTAGCACTTTGTTTTGTAATTGAATGTGTGTTTCCAACTTTCCTCAGCCCATGCTCTTTGGGGGTTCTTGCTCCTCCAACATGGCTATTTGTACCGGTACCCTAACCATGTGGGTTGAGGACTTTACAGCATTAGGTTTACCCCTTGTTTATCTTCAATGATTTTTTTCTTCTTTTATTTAGTTAGTTGTTGATCCTAGAGTCCTTTTACCCTAGCACTTTCTATTGTGATTGGATGTATTCTTGAGTCCCATTGACCTACTTTTGGTCATTTGTGTACATTAATATAATTTCTTTCTTTCTTTCTTTCTTTTTTTCTTCTACCACTGCATGCATTGGCTATCAACCATGTCAAATGTGTGTTAGCAATTGAAGAATTAGTGAGTGCGCATGAGCTGTGTTTCAGGTATGGAAAGCTATACCCATCATGCATTGAACTTGTTCTCATCTTGTCTTCCATGGAATCACATAATGGGAAAGACAAAGCAGGCATTGCACTCTTTGAAAAGTCATTATCAAATTGGCAAGAAGGAAAACCTGGTATTCAGCACTTCTGGAATCAGGATGTTAGTTGTCTTAGAGTCAAAAGGAGTTGACTTGGCATTTGATACGATCAACAAATGGTTTTAAAATTTATTATATGGACCAACATAAAAATGTTACACATCGTTATTTCTTTCAGAGGCACAGACTATCTTACAAGCTCTCATTTCGGGCATGTAGTGGGCAAGCATGGAGTGGAAAAATACCAGTACAAAAGGAAACAAGCTCACTTCTTTGCAAAAACAGGGTTGGATAAGAGGAGTTGGTGTCAGGATATGATGTTTGTGCTACTAAATCTTGCAATATATAGATTGCTCAATAATGATCCAAAAAAATCTCAATCTGCTATAGATCAAGCAAGGATGATATGTTGAATCGGGTTGTATGCCTCACATCTTAATTTTTGACTTCCTAAGTGGTGTTATATGTGATAATTGATAATTTTCTGGTTTTCTGATTGAGGATATGGGTTTCAAACTTTATTAGATAGAATTTGTATGAATGACTAGTATTACTAAGGAAGCCCTTTCCATGATTGACTCTACCTATATTATCTCTACCACCTCCTCAGCTGACCCCTGCCATGCCAAGATTTCCCCTTGGAGGTCCATCAGTATTTATTTTCATAGTTCCTAAGGGAGGCATACATTTACTGCAGCTATATTTGTTTGCATTTTTCTTACTGCATTATTGTGGTATTAACTTTCTACATGAATTTCCAATCACACTTTAATTTTCGTACAGAAAATTGTAATTCTGCTATCTTTTGATAAGACCGGCTCTTAGACATTACTCTTTCGTAGCATGATGTTTTTCATTAGCAACAAGTGCAGCACAACATAAGATCATATGAACTCAATTTATAATTTTGTTTTGATGCAGGAGGGGCAGCTTTTTAACCACAAAACATTTTGTGATGCATTAGCTGAAGAAAGTGCAAGGATTCGTGGTGGATTAGCAGCTGCAGACAGCTATTTATATGGTAACAATATTCAAGCTGGTTTGAATGCTTCAGGCCAGTCAAGATTAAATTTTTCAAATGCTTAATTTCCTACCGCTTTCTTGCTGTAAGCAGAAAGCCATGACATGGATTGATAACTTACTTTCTTGTTCAATTGAACCCTCTACCAATGGGCAATCAGACTTTATCAGTGTCTTAACTGTACTGGCATGTTTGACAAGGAAGGATGCTTGTGTCCTTTGGGTCAGCTGAACGTAATTTAGAGTAAATGGATTCTATGATTTATCCTAAGGCTCAAGAAGAATTTTCTACTGGTGGAAAAGTGTACTTATCTCTTGCAACTCATCAAAACTAGCTTCCCCTGAACAGGCCAGTGTGGACACACTAGTGTTATACTGCTGCCCAAAGTACACGTTGGTCTACTACTGCACAACCTCCCCATTCTTTTAAACTGTGGTATTCTTTTTCTAAGTTGAAGTTAAAATATTGTTGAAGATCACTTCCAATTCCAGCTTCACCTGAGAAATGGTTTTGGTATATGGTAACATTATTCTAGCTGGTTTGCATGCTGCATGCTAGCCAGGCTCTTCAATGTCTATCATGGCAGCTCCCTCATCCTCTTCTTCAAAACTAAATGAATCTGCAAGGCATTGATCTAGTGGATACACTGGTGAAAGTGAAACAAGTTTATTGGGGTAGGTTTTTTGGTCCTCCTGACGTGTTAGGGTAGGGTTGTGATACAGGAACTGAGGGCAATAAAATTAGATGTTAGAAAGGATTGGTGGGAACTGTAAAAGTAATGTTGGCTTCCCATGCGGCCTTCCTATTGTACTTCGCATCCTAGGGTAGTTTCTATGTTTCTAAGTAATATTTCTGCCAAAGTAACTATATCAGTTCGTTGTTCCGTGGCAATCTACGCTTTTCTCAGTGGATTTCAAAAGCTCTTAAGACTCTTGTTGATGCTGCATTTTTAGCATGGCTTTTGGTTTTCTTATATTTCTATCTTTTTCAAATGATTCTAGAATCTAGACATCAATCTTCATAATTAGAATACAAAGCACACCTAAATGTTGCCCACATAGATCAAACCCTAACAAAACTACAATAAATCTTTCTTAGACATCAATCTTCACGATTAGAATACAAAGCACACCGAAATGTTGCACACATTGATCAAACCCTAAAAAAACTACAATAAATCTTACTTTAAAGCCATTTTTAACATGAACCCCTGTTCAATGTATGAAAAAAAATATTAAACCTCAAGATCCAAATCGCCTCCAAATTTAACAGGGGGAGTGTTATAAGCAGCGTATGGTATATCTTATAAGAGTTAATAACAGAAAACATTACAACTCGGGATCCTTAACCAATAATGTGAAATCCAACTGTGCAATTTGGAAAATCAGAAACCGCTGTCTGGATTACAATCTATCACAATCACCTACAAAAACTAGGGTAAATATATTCACAGAGTTGACTGCTGCCATGGCCACATCCTTAAAACAATAAATATAAACATACCTAGTTATTATTTCTTTAGAATTCTTTCAGTCTTACTGCCACGTGACAGCTTTCTTCAACATTAATTCACTTCCTTATTCCAATCTTTCTACGCCGCCAGACACCCATGTATGGATTCATAAGCTGTAACCGCTAATCAGGAAAATAAACAGTGAAAATGATGTCGAAGTTTAAAACAGGCCTTGCCTTGCCTTTCCTATGAGAAAGCCCTTCCAAGCTTTCGTCCGCACCCCCAGTATCTTTTTGCCACATGTACAGCTGACAAAACGTGCTCTACATAAGCGTTTTTGGACCGGACGGATTTGCTAACCGTTAATGGACCTGGTGATCACGAATCTAAACAAATAGTACCTAATAATAATATTTTTTGTTCGAAGTTGAAAAGGCGGTTTTAAAAACAATCAATAATATTAGTTGAAAAAGCGGTTTTGTAAACAATCAATAATATTACTCTCGAAAAGTAAGTGTTGTGAAGCGATTTTAGTGTTCTTGAAAGAAATTGTTGTGGAACAAAGTAACAGAACTGGAATTGGTTTGATATAAATATAGTGTGTTAAAATTCAGTTTCAAAAGCTATTATTATTGGTTTTAAATACCACATCATAAACTTTTATTGAGTTGTTCACACAATCCTTCTTGAGTTACATAGAAATTAGCATGGATTTGTTAAGCGGAATATTTAGAGTTGTTTAATGTTAATAAATTGATTATAGTTTCAGCGATTAATAGATTTCATGAGTCCATAAGGACATTTGAAGTGATCGTGTGGAATGCTGTAAATTTTTTTAAAGCAATTAAATGTAGAAATTGTTGATAAGTCATAGTTCACAGAGAAAAATGGTGGTGATGATAATAATAATGACAAATTCACTAACAACAAAGGGGAAAACGTGGTGCATCAACTAATGTTCTCACAACACAATCATATAGCCATCAAATTTTCCTATCGTTTCAAAAACATAACTTAAAAAACAATTTAAAGATGATTTTTTTAAAAAGTGGCAGACAACTATTTGTTACATTTGCCATGGTGCATCATTTTCAACAGAGCTTTGTAAAATAAAAAACTTTATAGCCTAAGAAGTTTAAACAAATTTTTCTTTTTTTGTTCGCAAGGCCATTATGAACATTTGGCTCCACAACAA
Organism: Torreya grandis; assembly: GCA_037957365.1. Lineage (NCBI taxonomy): Eukaryota > Viridiplantae > Streptophyta > Pinopsida > Cupressales > Taxaceae > Torreya > Torreya grandis. Next base: position 4,600,595 of record JARHVA010000182.1, read on the forward strand.
TCAAAGTATCAAGATATTGTCAAAAGACGAGTTGTCGAAGAAGACACGACTCGCAAAGAAGGAAGCAACGGCTAAAAGATGCGACTTGTCAAAAAATGTGAAGGAAAAATGACATGATGGCCAAAAAATGAGACTCACCAAAAAATGCGACTCACAAAAAACATGACTCGCTAAAACATGCAACTCACCAAAAGCTGCAACTCGTCAAAACATGTGACTCGCCAAAAGACACAACTCGTCAAAACACGCAACTCACCCAAAAAATGCAACTATGACTCACCAAAAAATACGACTCGCCAAAAGACACGTCTCACCAAAAAATGTGAAGGCAAAAAGACTTCGCTAATTTGGCAAAAAGCCGAAGAAAATTAAAAGGCAATGTCACATGACTCACCAAAAAATGCAACTGCGACACCAAAAAATATGACTTGCCAAAAGACGCGACTCTCCAAAAAACACGAAGGCAAAAAGACTTAGCTGATTTGACAAAAGGTTGAGGGAAATTAAAAGGCAAAGTTTGAAATGGTTCAATTCTAATTAATAATAATCAATTATCCAAATGGTATAATTTGAGGCCTAGGGACAACAAGGGATTAGCTGCTCAAAAATATATATAGATCTTGTAAGAAAAAAATGGTGGTCAATGTCAAGTACTAGTAGAGTAACAATATGCAAACGAAATTTATAGAACATGCTATTTATGAATCCATTTTCATGACTAAATGATGATTTTTGACATCTCCCTATATATTCTAAAGATTATATGTTTTTAATAAAACCTTTTCTTTATAATATATTATACATAATATTATAATATAATAAAAGTATTTAATGAAAATTTTAATATAGAAAATAAATATTATGATAATAGTGAAACCAACATAATATTTGTATATTATATGGTTCTATCTCTGATTGGAATGTTTTTTAACAACATGCATGTATACTTGATTTCTAGTACTTTTGCTTTTGATTACATTTTAATTCTTAGTTTTGTAAGTAATGCAACTCGTAATGTTTTTCTTTTGATTTTGATGGACTGATACGCTAAAGAAAGAACTAGATGCATTATTTGATAGGTCATTGCAATTATTTATGTTCAAGATTGGGCTTGGAAAGTCGTTTTACATAGCAAAAAGAGATTTAACGACAAAGACCATTTTAAAATTTTATTATCTTTTAGTTTTAAGTCTTCCATGAGTTTCTTAAGCTAATTAAGGTCATTTTCTACCTAGTGAAAACATTTTGAAAGTGTAGAGACTTGTCAACTTGACAAAGTTACAATACATTGTATATTGTGGATGTTACAACTTAATCAAGGTTATGACAGCTAATTCACAAGGAAACTTAAGTTTGATTGTAAGATTGACTCATTAAGCAGGGATGAAAGTCAGCTTTAGTGATCTGACGGTGCCAAGTGGAAGGGTCATCATTCAATGGATAAAAGTTACTCTAGGGATAACTCGTTGATCTTTCCGAAGAGCTCACATCGATGTGAAGCTCTAACACCTCGATGTTGGCTCTTTGCCATGTGGGGTGGTAGTATGTTCCAAGCGTTGGGTTGTTTGCCCATTAAAGCAATATGTGAGCTGGGTGAAAATACCAAACTATCATGTATTTAATATTTGTATATAGATGCTGCTTTTTTTAGCAAACTTTAGAAGAAAAGTTGGCTTTGTGACTTGATTGATTGCATGGATGGTAAGAATAAGGATAAACTATAAAAGGAAATCTTATTTGTTTGATCTGGGATATAGACATAAACATCAATGTTCAATGTCAATGAAGCATTTGAGCTTTTGCTGAAGAATTTTAGGGATGGTGCTTGAAATATTAAGGAGAAATAGATGCAGGTTTTAAAATAGATTAGAATTTGCAATGATTTATAAATATATATTAGAATTTGGGGAAATAAATATCTATGTGTGGAGGCTTTTATTATATCCGGATTTGAATTTTCATTTGTAACTAGAATGCTTTCTAAAAATATGTATATATTTGTGTTTTTAGTACTTTTGCATTTAATTGGATTATAGTTTTGAGAAACTGGTAACTTGAAGAAAGGACTCAGTGGAGTTTCATCAAATATGTTATTTTTTGATAGTTATTATTTAGCATTGGGATTGAAAGTTGGCATTGTAAGTGATTTAATTACATTGATAGTAAGAATAAGTTCAAACTAGTCAAGGGAAGCTTCTTTGTATGATCTCAATGTCGCATGTGCTTAAATTCAATCTAGCATGTCCTTATCTATGTGTTGAGATTATTATAAGGTGTTAAATTTGTTGAAAGCACTTTGGTTTTTAACACCAATTAGGTTTATATCATTTACATCAATAAAATAATTATTAATTATATTTTTTTAACTTTTTGTGTTTCAAAAAAAGTATCATGATAAAATTAATCAACATTTTCAATAGACAGGGACAACGTCTGAAAAGATAAAAATTCTTTGATCTTGTTACTAAACAAGTCTAAGCACCTGAATCCAACTCAGCTTTAGTGAGCATTTCTTAGTTTAGAAAATGTTTAGTAAGAGATAGCAAACAAATTCTTATATAGAAATTGTGATCATAAAAGAGCTTACAAAAATGATAGACTATCTATCGTGTATCGGTATGAGGTACATCGTATGTTTTATTACTACATTATTATAAAGAGCAATAATAGACACTAACAACAATGAAATCAGATCATGTGGCTATTTTAACTCTCAGAAAAGAATTTGATATTTATAGTAAAATTGCAAATTTTCTATGCAGTATTTTAGACTGTTAATGCAATGCTCCTATTCAAGAATGACAATTTTCAATGAATTTTTATTACATGGTCATGGATAAAAAACCTAATAATACAAATGCAATCAACATTAGCAACCATTTCTTAGTTGAATATATGCCCAACAAGGGATAAAAAATAAAGTTTTAGCTAAAAAATGTAATCATTAAAGAACTTACAAACACAATAAACTATGTATCGTGTATTGGTATGAGGTACATCCTATGTTCTATTTATACATTATTATAAAGAGTAACAACATATGGTAGCAATGGCAAAGCCAAATTATGTGGTTGTTTCAATCTACAAAAAAGAACCTCATAACTACAGTGAAATTACAAAGTTTTTATGTAGACTTAATCAAGATTGTTGATGCAATGCTTCCATTTAACAATGACATTTTTTTAAGAATTTTCATTATACAGCGATGGACTTTGTGGGAAATTATCACTTGGATAAACATCGAACCATTACTCTGGTTTTTTATTTGCACACATTATATTTTATGGTAGTACAAAATAAAGTTGTGGTAACTATACAACAGGTAGAAATAAAATTTTGACAATAATTACAACATTACAGATGTGACAATATTATAGATATAAAAAAAATATAAAAGCCAATTGCTTGAGTTTGTCTTAAATGTTTAAAATAGCAAGGGCATTTGAGTTCTACATTTACAAAACAAAGTGATTTAACTTTTTAGGGTTTATGGAGTTTAAGTCTTAGGTTATCAAAGGGTTTGAGTATAGTAAATCAAGGTCAAAATATGTAATAAATACATCCACTGATTTGTAATAAAATTGACCTAGTTTAACCTTTTTTAAAATAGCAATGAATGATGTAAACAAGTACTTAGTTGGAAATTGATCGAGACAGGAGATCTAAAGGCTACAAATTGGGACAGGAACTGATATGAGTGTTGCAAACATGATCCAGGTGTCAAAACCCTTCTTAAACAATAGAACCCTAATTGGATAGTAGTATCAATGACACTAGTATCCTACTTTTGGTGATAGTGTCCTCTATGTAGAACTATTTTGAGCTTCTAGGTGAACCTGTGTTTGAGTTTGCCAAGCCTGTTCTTATGTGCACAAGTGTTGATTCCCTATCAGTGACTTGTTTTGACTAATTTTGTATGCAAATCATAAAACTTCATGATGTTAGGGCATCCAGTTGGCACAAGTAACAAAGCGTGATGTTACTGTGGTAAGTTGGATATCCTCAACACCCACTATGATGAGAGTTGCCTACATACCAATACTTTGAGGACAAATCAAGCTCGATGTAGTTCTCCCCACCTAAGTGTTGGTGCAAGTGCAAGTGAAGCTAATATGAATGTTAACTTGAGTGCTTCGAGTGTGCTTGAGACTAGAAATATGAATAATATGAGTTTAGAAATGTTATAGATGGTTGTATGTAGAATTAGGGCAGAATCAAGATTAATAACCTTGATTATGCATAACTTGTTCTGAATTTGTGTTATTTGTATTTGATTTCCATTTAATGAATAATGGGCTAAAAATCATGTATATATATTATTAGAGTGCTTGTGCAGGTCTTAAAAGAGGTATAGGTTGACCTTAGTTGGTTTTTTATTTGAAAAGATATCCATTGGTGTCCAAAGGTGGGAAAAGGACAATAGCACCCAAACTAGGACATTAAAACCATTGGCAGGATAATCCAAATTATGGTGCTAGTGTCTAGGTGGTAGAACCTAAGGCATTAAGGGCCAATATGTTAAAGTGGGGATTTGGGAGTTCTTTAGGGATGTGTATGGCCTGCACAAAGGCTAGATAAGTGTTTAAATAGGACCTAAGATAGGTCTAGGGCTAAGTTAGGGATGGGTGGTCTCAAGTAACACTCTTATCACTCAAGTGTCATTTTTATATGATTACATCCCCTCCCCTTTATTCTAGAAATACAACAAAGTGAAACGATTAGGATAAAGGAAAAATAAACATACCTAGACTTACTTAAGAGGTGAAGCCCATGAATCTAGATCTGAATATGTGAAGCATGCTCCATTGTGTGTCCTACAAATGAAACATGCATAGATCAATCCTTACTTAGAAGATATCAAAAGCAAAGACAAAAACCTGGTGATAACAAGGTATGTGAAAGAGAGAGGAAAGGAATGAATACACCTCACTAGGTATGTGAACTAATGCATAAACCTGGTGATAACTTGTATGTGTGCATATAAATATTAATTTAATAGTGAATACTTGGATTGAGCCAATGGTTTGTTCAATCCCCATGTGTGAGAGGCTCAAAAACTCAATCCAATTTTAATTCCATCATTACCCATGCCTATTTGGTGGATCATGATCTATGAATAACTTGGATTGGACTGATGGGGTGTCTAACCCTCTCATGTAAGTGGCTCAAGAACTTAAGTAGACTATAACTCCATCATTACTTACCCATGTTTAGTAGATGCATCTGTAACTAAATTATGCAATGTAACTAAAGATGTGTAATTGTAATTGGAACTATATATGTCAGCTCTATGGCCACTCATAAACTCTGGAATGTAAAATGACTCTGGGTCACTCGAGAATATTAGGCAGATTTGGGCCACCCGATAATGCCAACTGCTATAGATGGAGGAAGACATCAATCTAGTGTGTAACTTGGAACATGGTGTCTAGTGTGTACAACATAGAGAATGAAATGGAGTTTGTCATTCCATTTGATCAATTGGTGCATCATGAACATATGAAAATAATGTGTCACACACATGCCCCAAAATTTGATATATGAGTATATGGATTCTTGATTGAGTTGTAATAATTTTTATCTGAGTATTTAACCTGAAATGGGAATGATCATGTTGGGTATGATGCCCCCAATCTAAGCAAAATGGTATGATTATGTGTTAAATTGAATCAAATTTGGTTATTTGTAATTGAACCTATACAAACCTGGACTATACCTACTGTGATTTTCTAGCCAATCTGGAATTCTTTGAAACTTAGGCAACCGGACAATAGTGTCATATCTTGGATAATAGCGTTGGTGGCGCTAGTGCCCCAATTTGGGCACTAATGTACAATTGTTCTGATTTCTATGCAACTGAAACTAGTCTCAATATTATTGTTTTCCAATGTATTTCTTTGAAATTGATTTCTATATTATTTGCCTGTGTGCTGCAAATTATACTCTGAGTGCATTCAGATAGCCCGATCTCTATGATAAACCTCTGTGAATGCCCCCTCTTTTTAGGGGAATTTTTCAACCTTGCAAGAACTATCCTCAAAATAAAAGCTCTACAAAATATGTGTTAGTTGGAGTATATATTATATTTTCATAATAAACCAATGTAATGTGCATACATGACATTAGAATGTAAGATAATCTGATCATAAGTTTGTAGTGTATGATGTATGTTAGATCTAACATTCACAAGGCTATCAAGATAGATATAACAATGTTTAAAAATAGAAAATCTGAGTAATAAATTGAGTATCTACCTAGGAGGATGGGGCATGATATCCATCAAGGCATCCAAGGAGGAAGGGGATATACATGAGGTCCCTCATGGCATCTAAAACTAGAGTGTGCAACAATCAAGATACAAGTGTCATAACCATGACACATACATGGAAGCATACATATAACACACATGAAACACATAAAGTAGGCCAAGGGCGCACAATACAAGGGACGTGGGCACATGTAACTAAACTTGAGAAATTAAGACATACAAAGACATGTTCAAATGTCCACATATGCAAATAATGAACAAGCTATCTTAGAGCCACATGAAAGGACATGTTCAAATGTTTGTATACATAATCAACAAGGTGCACATGAGGACATGGACACATGTCCAAAGCATAATTACAATGAGAAGAAGTTGGCATAAAGCCATAGAGAAATGGCATATTCAAATGTCATCGAATAGAAGAAGCAAAGAGACACATTCATGTCTAAATTAAGAAAGCTAAAAATGAAAGTATGCATGAACATGTGGTACAAATTTATATAAGAGCAAAAATGTACATAAGCTGAGTATAGAGTAGTAATAGTTGGCAAAAAATCTAAGTAGGTGTAGGATGATCAATATCAAGATATAACGGTCCTAAATCTACGATGCAGTGTTTAAAAAGATGTAACCTAACAATAAAAAATGAGTATAGGATGCCCCAAATGGGTGAATGTATCAAATAAAGAATTTGTATATCTATGTATATGCCCCTAATGGGTAGACAATAACAAATCTAGATCTCTGTAGTGGACCTAGGTCCTATAAGTATCTACGAACACTCGACAAGAATAAGTGAATCATGTATGTGTCATAAAAACTAACTATACTAAGATAACCAACATATGTATTTCTTGGCAAGTATAAGAAGTGTAAACATTGCAATGCATACAATCTATAATGGTATTTTCTCATTAAATATTTGAATGTTTTTGTGTTTTGACATATTATATGGTTTTTATATTTTTTGGATATAAGTTATGTATAAGTAACATGAAAATGAAACTATATATAAGGAGTAAGAAATAAGGAAACTATGTACAAGAAGGGAGGAGCATATTAATCAATGAGTGTCATGGGAGACTCACTATCAATGTGGCTCGTGTCAAATAAAGGAACAATAATCATGTGTGATGTGTGAAAAGGTAATTGAGATCCCATAACCTACTGTACTAAGTGATCTATAATTGACATTGCCTATAGAGTGGTGTTAGGAATATGTGAAGCTAACTAGGGTGTCATGTGAACTGTAGGGGTTTTAGGGACCCATATCATAGAAGATATTGTAGCTAGCATGGGTGACCTATGTTGAGAACCTTGGGAACTCAATGACATTGATCTCAGAAGGAAAGGGGTAGAGGGAGGCCCTCTAGAATTTGCAACATATCTTTGACGTAGGGGTCTCTCTAATAAGGGTCTCCATGGGAGAGTATGCATTTGTGGTAACACTGTAAGAGTAGACCTCACCTACATTCATGGATTGATTGAACTCTATGGTGTACTAATGGGACTTGTGCTTGGAATTGTAATTGGTAGCTATGGTGTGAGTGTCTATGGGATAGGTAAAGGATAATCATATGAAAGACCCTCAATTGTGACCACCTGATTAGCATGTATGTACTAGAGGCATCTATGCACGGTGGATGGAATTGATAGTAGTTGTTGTATCCATGGCTTGCCCAATAACATGTCAATTGTGCATGCACTAGGTACTACTAAGAATTTAGTGGCCACATGTGCTATCCCAACCTATAGTGGAAGTATAATCTCCCCAATGGAGCTTTGAACATGGTCACTAAAACCATGAATAACTATGTCGGTAGGAGAAATGTTTTGATCTTAATAACCCAAATGTCTTAGAAGTGTGATATTGCCCATGTTAATAATTGAACCATTATCAACCATAACACCATGAATAGGATGATGATCAATGTAGGCTTGTATAAAGAGTGTATATAAATCTAAATCGTCATCGACAATCTCCTACTCTGAGAAAGTGATAAGAGGTCTAGCTAGCACTATAGTATGATACAAACCAATTATATTATGTAGGGGATGTGCATCCTTTATAGTAGTGTGATATGATGCTCATGGTGGATGTACATGATACGTATAGTGAACGCCTGAAGTGTCACCTATTTCATTAGTTTATGATTTGGACATGGATTTGAAAATATTTTCAATGCCTTAGATTCCATTTGTTGAAATTTGGGTGACTCTATGAGTGTGCCCACATTAATGATGTTGACTTCTATCAAATATTGTATCTTATGTTTCAAGATGATTTATCAGTTTGTAGTATGGCTTGGTGCCATATGATAGTTGTAGAATGCATTGGAATCATAGCTCTTTGGAATAGACCGTGTTGTATCAACATATTTAATAAGAGGGAGAGATATGACATTACATTCTAGGAGTTGCTATAAAATATGTGTTGATGATTCTAGAAGGTTTTTAAAAACTAACCATGGAGGAGATAATAAAACCAGGCAAGGAGGTGCCTTTAAAGTTGCGTTAATTGTGGCCTTTGGATCACTCTTATTTTTAGTAGCCCTTACTTTGTATGGAGGCTTGCTATAACTCTTATTAGTTGAATCTAATCCACTTGTATATTTTAATTTGCCCATAGAGAGAAGCTTGACTTGCCTTTCTTTCACTATGTGGCATAAATCTGTGAATGTTGGAAACTTCTTGAAAAAGATAGCTTCATGCAATGTTGGTAGTAAACTCTATTTGAATGTGTCTTGGAGTTCTCTATCTACCATGGTGCTAGTCATCTTTGCCAATATTGTTTTATATTGTAACACATTCTGCAATAGTCTCATTACATTTTTGATTAAGTTGTGCCACTTGAACATATGAGATCTTACCACTGATGTTAATTGAAAAGTGTGCTAAAAACATATCTGCCAATGGATTGAATGTAGTGATAGACTGATTTGGAAGATCATAGAACCATTGTAAGGAATACTCATTTAGGCTGTGTGGGAAAAACTTAGTAAGGAACCAATCATTGGATACATAGTCCAAACATGTTGTATAGAAAGCTCATAGATGGTGCTCTTGGTCACCCTTACCATCATACAAAGTAAGCTTAGGTGCCACGAATCCAGATGGCAAAGGAGTTATCAAATGTGTTGTGCCAAAGGTGTATGTAAAAGAACATGAGAATCTAAGGCATGCAATGGCCGAGTATCATCTTGCTTAAGATGTAATACCTTAGCTTGTAGAGAATAAATCTCATGCATAGGGATTGTGTATATGGAGAGGAGGAACTAACCATAAGAGGTGTTGCTATTGTTGAAGGTTTTTGATTTAAAATAGGTTGTTATACAAGTTGAGTTACCCCCAAAGTAGGTGTAAAAATATTGTTATCTAAGGGAGTAGAAAATTGACCATTATTTGATTTGTTCTTTATTTCCATTATGGCTTGCAAAATTTAATCATGATCATGGGGTTGTTCTTGAATTCTATCTCTGAAACTTTGTAAAATCTCACCCTTTATCGACTATAATATTTTCATTGTTAACTAGGGGGAGAGAGTCTCAATTCTCATATTGTGCATCATTTTGATCTTGATTGTATTGTTCATATTTAGATGTATGATCATTGAAGTCTACACAATCAGGGTGTGAAGGATCAATGATGGGGTTTGTAATTGGTCCTTTGTCCAATGGTATAAGATCGAATAAAAGTAATATGGGTATGCTTAATAGGATTGTTGCTAAGCCTAACACTTCTTCTTAAGAGAAGAGAAATAACATTTTTAGATGGTATACAGTAAACAAAGTGAAAGAGGGTTGATAAAATAGAATGTATGAAATATGAAAAACCTAACATAGCCAATGAAAATACGAAAAAGAAGGCTACAAACCCTAGTATCATTTAGGGCTAGGGTTGGAGTAATATTAAAAGTAAGTTGGGTTCACCAAATGATTTAACTTTTTAGGGTTTATGGAGTTTAAACCCTAAGTTGTTAAAAGGTTTGAGTATAGTAAATCAGGGTAGAAATATGTAATAAATATAGCCACTAATTTGGAATAAAATTGACCTAGTTTGACCTTTCTAAAAATAAAAAATGATGTAAATAAATTCTTAACTAAAAATTAACTGAGACAAGAGATATGGAAGTTACAAAATGGGACAGGAGTTGATCTAAGTGTCGCAGATAGGATCCAGGTGTCAAAACCCTTCCTGCACAATGACACCCTAACTAGAAAATAACACCAATAGCATTAGTGCCCTTCTTTTAGTGCTAGTGTCCTCTGTGTAAAACTGTTATGAGCTTCTACGTGCACCTATGTCGAAGTCTTCTAATCTTGTTCTTATACACACAAGTTTTGATTCCCTATCGATGACCTATTTGGATTGATTTTGTATGCAAACCCTAAACCTCCATGTTATTATGGCATTTAATTGGCACAAATAACAAAGTGTGATGTTAGCGGGGTAGGTTGAACATCCTTAACACCTTGTTATGATGAGAGTTACCTACATACCAATACTCTAAGTAGGGATCGAGCTTGATGTAGTTCTCCCCACTTATGTGTTGGTGTAAGTGCAAGTGAAGCTAGTATGAATGCTGACTTGAGTGATTTGAGTGTGCTTGAGATTGGACATCTGAGTACTCTGAGATTAGGAATGCTATAGATGGCTATATGTAGAACCAAGGCAGAGTATGGATTAATAACCTTGATTATGCACAACTTCTTTTGAGTTTGTTTTGTTATTTGCATCTAATTTCCATCTAGTGAATAATAGGATAAAATTCATGTATACATATATATTGTTTTAGTGATTGTGTGAGTCTTAAAAGAGATCTAAGCTAATCTTAAGTGATTTTTTATTTGAAAAGATATCCGTTGGTGGTCAAAGATGGGAAAAAGACAATAGCACCCAAATTGGGACACTAGTGCCATTGGCGCTACTATCCAAATTATGGTGCTAGTGTCCAAGTTGCAAAACCTGAGGCACTAGGGGCCAAGATGGTAAAGTGAGGGTTTAGGACTACTTTAGGGATATTTAGGGATGCATATGGCCCACATGAAGGCTGGATAAGTGTCTAAATAGGTCCTAAGATAGGTTTAGGGCTAAGCTAGGGATGGGTGGTCTCAATTAACACCTTTATAACTCAAGTGTCAGTTTTAGATGATTACACAAAGCAATAAAAATATAGGATAATGGTTTTTGTTAAAAGCAGTGCTAATTATGATCTAAAGACAAAAACAATTCAATATAATATGAGTTTTATTCTAGATGCGATTTGATTATTAATACCAAGTGTTATTTTCAAGTTCTTAAAGTGTAATTAGTCATTATAAGATTTTACATCTAAAAAACAAGTGTTGTCTGACAAAAATGTATAGAAGTATTGTCCTTGCAATCTTTAGGATTATGGAACCTCTGACCAAGTTTTTGGCTCTATCTTATTATTATTATGTGGTAAAGACTTTTTTTAATGTTAATTAGCATGGACATATTTTTTGATACTACGCTTTTAATCGTTTATGATAGCATGTGTGCAAGATTCATTATATTTAGGGTGTTGGGAGCTTGCACAACAACAAAAAGCTAAGGAATCCACCATTTTCTATTAGCATGTGTAACTAGTTGAAAGCAAAATAAAATCCAATACAAGAATATAGAACCTAATTTATTTGTTCACTCTAACAAAACATAATAATGCAACTAATTGAAGCAAATAACTTGTATTTTAGCATATACAATAATTTACTATGACTTGGAAAAGTGTTGGAGCGATAAGCCATCATAAGGATGCATAAGTCATTATAGATGGATGCATTTCAGGGAAAGGAACATGATAGGCATTTTTTTCTAACAAGCTCTAGCCATGCACAAGGTTTAGGGGTAGACAAATAACAATGACAATATCAACATTTGAAAAGGTAGAAATAAACAATTTTTGTTCCTGGTTTCAATGTACCTATTTCATTCATATCTGATCTAGATTCCATTCATATTGGATTAGTTAAAAAAATTAGCCATGGATTTGTATTTAGGTAGACATATTTATTTTCCATTTGGATGACATGAAACATAAACCAAAGTTTGCATCCGAAATGAGAAAACAAGAATGAAATCAAACACAACAATATTGGATAAAAATAAAGGCACAGACAAAGATTATACAAGGCATGGATTCTTTTTCTTTCTTTCTTTTTTATGTTTCTTTTAAAAAAAGTAGCACATATAATTATTTTTTTTTGGAAAAGAATGTATTTGCTTACTAATATATGTGATGATATCATTCTTGCCAAGTGTGAAGTTGCCATGCAATTAGAAATCTTACCAAAAAAATGTAGTAGTTGAGATGTCTTACTTATATTCATTGAAAGAGATTTTAGTTAACTCTGGTAGATTTTTATTCAATTGTGTTTGATTCAAAATGCAATCAATTTGTCCATTTTATGTTTGTATAAGACATTGCAGACAATGCTAGTATGAGTAGATTTGATTATGTAGACAGTTTATACACTGTGCTTAATAATTTGTTGAAGTTGTGTCGACTATGACCAAGTGCTTGTAATTGTTAAAGATTGGTTGGAAAGGTGATGCATGAATATTTTTTGATTTTAGCAGACCTTTGACCTACAAAACAAAATTGTTATTTTGTCATGTTGTTAAATTATGGAGATTATAAAAATCATTGGATCCTTTTTTATTTATGAATAAAGTAATGAATCTGAGATAGACACTTGCCTCAATGTTTGTTTTTGTCAAACTTTATAGATGATATTTTGTAAGATTGTTGTTTAATATACATAGAAAAGTGGACTGAGTTGGGTGAAGCAAGGAAGTGCCTTTAGTGCCATTCCTAACAATGTTTTTGAAAAGTAATATTGGGGTATTTGATGATGATAATGTTTTTTGCAACTCAGCATGTAGATGCTTGTAGTTGTCATTAATTATAAGCTACAAAGTAATTGTAAAATGTTAGTGTTTTAGAAAACAACATTGATTTGTATGTGTTTAGATAACTCAAATGACAATGGAAATCTTAAAAAAAAGAATGAAATGTTTGATTGTGAGTACTTACAGTTGCCATATCTTGTTCAGCTTCACCATCTTTGAGATGGAGTTCATATTGATTGTATTATTTTTTATATGAAAATATAATAGTAGCTAATGAACCCACTACATATGTGATATTTGATAGTACAAGCCCATGTATTGTGGTATTTGGTTAAGTTTGTGTTTCTTAGACACTGTTGTAATGTTCTCTATAGTACTTTTGTTTTTAGTACAAGACAAAATTCAGCATCACCTCTTTCATATTGGATTTTATTTTTTATAATGGACTCTATGATGTGGAAACCATTTATAGGTGTAAAATTTGATAAGAATTTTTTGATTAGTTTACTATTGATGTTTAGAGTTATTGCCAATTTACCAAATTTGTTGACAAGGTCTATGAACTATTTGTGCATTTAATGGTGAGTTTGGATTATTTATGGAACCAAGACCATAAAAAACTAATACACCACCTTCAAAAACATTACCACATCCTTTTGTTGTTAGGTCCATGATTGAAAATGACATATGTTGTCATGTGTTTGTGCTATAACAATAGTTTTGAAATGCAAGGTTTGAGTACAAATAGTTTATGCTAAGACATAATGGATCTTTTTTTCTTTTGAATTACAGAAGTCAAATGAAATTACAAGTCACAAAGTAAAATAAAATAAAATGCTATTATTTTACATTGTAATCTTCTACAATAAGCAGAGAAAACAAAATATTACCATTTTGGTGTTTTTTGTTGCTCTACTTATGTTTCTTGGCTATTGTCTTTAGTTGCTTGCATATTTAGTTCTCTGTTTAGATTATGATAATGACATGAACATGTTGTATTTTGACATTGTTAATGAGGGAAAATCAAAAAGAAGAATTGTGACTTTGAAAAAGCATTAACTTATGATAACTAGAAATAAAACATTACCATTTTGGCACTTTTTTTTGCGACAATATCTCTGTCTCTTGATGAATGCCTTGACTGGATCCATTTATTATATCCTACATTCATTTTTTTTCAATACATAAGCATCTTTTTATTACTAGAAAAAGACAAAAAACAATGCATAATATGGATTGCAAGTTGTGCTAAAAAAAACAAGTGTTTTTTTTTGCTATTGACTTAAACAAATGCATAAAACAAGAAGAAAAAATATATTTTAGCTTCTTCTTATTGTTTTATTTTTATTTTTGGACTATTTTACTCTATTGCTTCCATATGTAGTTTCTTGTTTGCAGTATGGCAAATCAAATTTCAATTTGTTTTGGAAAATGTCGAGGGAAAGTGAGGAAAAAACAGTAACAAGTTTTAAAAAACAATAACTTGCGAGTTTTTCTATTTTTATTATGTAGACAAAGTTGGAGAAAAAAATCATTACCATTTCATAGGCTTTTGTTGTGCAAACTCTACTTTTTTTATTATTGTGCTTTATTTGTTGCTTATTTACCTTCCTCAAGCATTATGACAATGGATCAACCTTTTCTCATTGGAGAGGAAAAGACAAAAATAAATGCATAGGATAAACATGATAAATTACCATTTTGTGTAGAGACATTTTTTTTTTACCTTTTTTTTTTCATTTTAAAAAAAATTCTTCTTTGCTATTGATTATTGTTATATGCAAATTGCATTTTTGTGAAGCTATTTATTTTAAATTGACAACATGATACAATGTATAAAGCTAATTTTATGCCTATAAAGAGTAATTGTTATTGCAAATCTACACAGTAAATTGAAGGCAATCGACATGATGACTAGTCCAATAGGCATCAAAAATATTAAATTGAATGCTACTGATATCTATATTTGTCCAAAATTAGTCTATCAAAGTACCTGCATTGGTTGTTGTCATGTTTGATACCAAGAAAATACTATGTTTATGCATTATGTCAAGAAGTTATTTTCAATATTGTGTTTGGTTAATCATACCTATATTGAAGTTGCCAATAATTATGATCTTTGTGTTCATCAATAGAGTGATATCTATTTTTTATACAAATTCCTTTATAGAAGAAACTGGTGCATGGGCTACTAACTATATATTAACTATTAGCATTGGTATATCTAAGTAAAGTATATATCATGTGCCATAATTTCCATGTGTGACATAAAAAATGTTGTATTATTTTTCAAAACAATGTTTTTTAAAAACATGACATTATTTTGTGCAATTTAATTGATGAATAACAATAATTTTTTTGTCTAACAATCAATTTGATCAGTGTTTCAACATTTCTTGTTTCTTGAAAACATAAAATGTTTGCATTCATCAGGTCATAGTCATGGATCATGCTTTCTAAGTGTAATTACAAAGTTTGTGTATTCAATGTGAAAATTACAAACTTATTGTATGCTTTAGAATTGTTTCTAAAAAGTGAAATCCATTATGCATAAGTTGTTTGTATTTGCATTTCAGTACTTACCTTTTTAGATATGACATAATTCTCTAGCTAAAATTTGTTGACAAGATATAATGATTTAATGTTTTTTACTCATGAAAGTACAATATAGACAAATCCATGACACTTGACCCCAATAAGATCAAAGGCTAGTACATCCATTGTAAGACCTTTTGATCTATGTATTATATGCACACATGCTATTTGTATTAAAAATTGTTGAAGCACAATAATTATTGGTTTCTTTATACAAAATTTTCCTAAGATTCTTGTTACAGGAGTCTAGCTTTGGGCAATCGGATCAATGTAAAATCTTTGAATTTTTTTGTGTTGCAATGCTCCAATCCTATAGTCATTAAATTGTATCTAAATTATGTCTAAGTCTCAAGGTGTATAATGTTTGACAATACAATCTACACCATTTACTAGCCCATCTTGTATGTTGAAGTTTCCACTAATCAATTCAACTAATACATTTTGTTTCAAGTTTATTTTGTCGGGCAAGCTATGTTTTTCATTAGTTGTAATGTTTTCATGCATAAAATGCATTTTTTGTTAATAGCATTTAAAGTATATGTTTCTTAATTTAGAAGTGAAAGCATTTTGGCATTGTGTTTTTTCACATCATCATTCTTATGAAATAAGTATGGAAATGTTGGATCATATGGAAGAAGTCTATAGTATGTGCTATATAAGTAATCAATATCTGATGTAGTTTCGTTACATGTTCTGATATAGTTCAAAATGGAAACATAGTACCTGTCATTTTGCCTAACAACTTGTTTTAGTTCATAGCATTTAACATTGTCAAGCTAATAAATGTAGATAATCAAATTCCCATCCAAGGTTGCATGCTCAAAAATCCATGTATCTCAAATTGGTTATATTTGGTAAAAGTCACTAACAAAGATAATGTCAGGATTTGTAAATAGTTTTGTAGGTACATGCATGATTTGGCATAGTCTTTTGTTTATATTATAGAGAATGTGAATTCCTGGTAAAGATACTTCATCATAAGTAGTAAATGCAATTGTTCATAATGTTTGCTTAAGGCATCCAAACTATTCGAGTCTAATGACAACAGTCATGTAGCTTTATATGGTAATTAAAAAAATGGAATGTGTAGTTACACCATTTGTATTATATGATGCTTTTCCAGTTTATGCAATAATCAATCATTTTATTTTTAAAGGATCACTATCAAGTTACTTGTTGTAGAATCATGTCAATGTTTGATATATTTATTTTACTATGAATGTATTCCATGTGCCTACTCCTCCTATTTAAAAAAAATAGATTGAGGTATTTGGAGCTAGTTTTTTCTCATTGCAATGCCTTTGACAATAAGTTATTGTTCTTTGTTCAATTATTTTTGTAATTTGAAGTACTCATCATTGATTTATATAAATGGTTGTTTGACTATTTGAAATGTATCCATTTGTTGATTCTTGCCTAGATTATGAACTCTTATGCATTACAAATTGCAGTTTATTTCATATGTTTCACTACATCATAGTTTTCATTGTTTTCTTTGTCTTTGTCAATGTCAAATATCATAATAGAAGCAACATCAAATTTTTATATGACAACATCAATATTGCCCTATTTTATTGTAGGCTTAGAAATAAACATAGTTTTATTTTTGTCTATTTCTATCTTATGAATAAGGTATGTGTTAGGCCAAGTGCTCAAATCATTTTTTAGTATATCATCATTGTCACAATATCGTATAAACAACATCATTTTTTCTCTATAATAGTTTTCAGGATCTATATGCATATTATACCTAACATGTCGAATGATGTGTGATTTTTTTTGTTTCTTGTTATTTGCATATTTTCCTACATAATATGGTACATATTCTACCAAGCATACATATTTAAAATGCATTGGTCTTGTAACATATTTTTATAAAAGTGACATACATAATATGTTTTCTAAATTATTTGGTTCCTATGCTAATAATTTTGGATTCTTCAAAATGTATGTTCTCTTTGTTTGAGGTAATGGGTTTATGAAAATTGTTTTTCTTGAACTATAATGCAATGGCAATGAAAGCATAATGTGACTTGTTTGATGGCTAGAAATATGTTGACGTTGTGAAAGAGTGTTTTTTTAGGTGTGAAGTTACTATTCACATAAACATTATTCACATGACAATGTTCACAAGACACTATTTGTGGGTCAGTATTCACGAATGAGATGGCAATGGTGACTAGGCATGTGAGGTGGCTCCTAGGTGATGTGGCATGGCCCACAGGGTATCTTTTCATTATTGAAAATGTATGAGAGAGATGTGGGGTAAATTTATCCACTAGGCACATGTGTTTCCTTTGTTTTTTCATGTGGGGAGCATGTGGGGTGTCTCTTTTGAGTGGAATGAGTGAGTGGATGTATGGGGCACAATTTTGTGGAGGATCCACTATCTTAGTGTTTGGCTAAAGACAAGAGATGAATGGGAAACTTTTGGTATTTAGTGGATGAGTGGAGCACCAGGTTTGGATGCTTGTGAAAGTGGAGGACAAGGGACTAAAGGTCACATGGAGATGGTGATGCTTTTGTATAAATAATTTCCACTTTGTTTTGGACTATGCACAAAGTGGAAGACATTGTTTGATGTCCACTTATGCATCCACTTAGAATGTGGCCCAATTTTCTTCTCTCTCTTTGTTTTTTCCTTCATTCTTTTCTCTTTGTAATTTGGATTTTAAGTATGAGGTGCATAATTGGTCATGAAAGTAAGAAGGTTGCATTTTATGCATTGTGAGCTTGGTTTTAAGCTTGGTGAATTGAAGGAAGAAGAAAGAGGTGTAAGAGAGATTGAGGATAGTAAGAGTGACAAGTTTATGTCATGGTTGTATTCTCCAAGACTCTATTTTAATAGATAAAACTACAAACTTTTCTGTAGGCATAGCCTAAGTGGGGTGAACCATGTTATCTTGGTTTTGTGGTTTCCATTTTCATTTCCATTTCCATTTCTATTTCCATTTTTGTTTTAATTTACAAGTTTTAATTTCTATTTCATAGTTTTCCTAATGGATTACAAATTAAAGGAGGACAAATTCCACATGTTTGTATCTTAACAAGTGATATCAAATCATGGTTATTGTTGTTGGATTTAAGTTGCAGGAAGCTAAAGGGATTTTAGCTTGAGTGGGAGATATGGTAGAAGATGGCAAGTCAAAGGTAGAGAAATTTAATGGTTAGAATTTCAGTTTGTGAAAGATGTAGATGGAAGATTACCTATACCAAAAATACCTCTTCGTACCTTTGGGAGGAAGATCAAGACAACCTACAACTATGATGGATGAGCAATGAGAGTTACTAGACAAAAAAGCACTCAGGACTATTCGGTTATGTCTTGCTTTAATGGTGGCCTTCAATATATCCTAGAAAAAGACTACATAGAGTCTTATGATAGCCTTGGGAAAGTTATAAGAAAAAATTTATGCCTCTAACAATTTTTTTTTCATGAAAAAATTGTTTAATAAGAGAATGGATGAAAATGGTTCTGTTGCTAACCATTTAAATAATTTCAATACGATTACTAGTCAATTAGAATCTATTAGTATTAACTTTGATGATGACATCAGGGCTCTCCTTATTTTATGTTCTTTACCTGAAAGCTAGAACATATTGGTCATGGCGGTGAGCAACTCTATTTCAAACAACACAAAGCTTATGTTTGAGGATGTGGTGGGTGTGATCCTTAGTGAGAAAATATGAAGGAGAAGCACGAGTGAGACAACCACATCAAGAAATGCTTTGTCCATAGAGATGAGAGGGAGATCAAAGAATAGAGGAAGAGGAAATCATTAGAAATCAAGGAAAGGTTCTAGATCAAAATCAAGAGGAAAGTTGGAGTGCTGTCATTATGGGAAGTTGGGTCACACAAAGAAATAATGTTGGGATCTTCATGAAAATTCAAGCAAGGACCAACATGAAGGTAACAATGAGGTAGATGTAATAGGTGAGACACTACTATATGCTCTTATACTTTCTTTGGATAACATTAATGAATCTTGAGTTTTAGATTCAGGGGCTTCATTTCATGTTATTCCTAACAAACACTATTTTAGAGATTATGTTCAAGGTGATTTTGGACATGTGTATCTTGGTGATGATGAACCTTGTAGTATTGTTAGAAAAAGCATCATGGGTGTGAAATTATAGAATGGAAACACTTGGGTGCTTAAGGATGTTAGGCACGTTCCTAGTTTGAAGAAGAACTTGGTTTTTGTAGGATAGTTGGGAAGTGAAGGTTGCATAGTTAATTTTATTGATGACTTGTGTAAAGTTACCAAGGGTTCTCTAGTGGTGGCCAGAGGTGAGAAGGTAGGTACTTTATATTTATCTACTATTAGTTATAATGCATCTTGTGATTTAGTTTTTTCAGGTGTAGATGCATTTATATGGAATTACAGACTCAGTCACATGAGTGAAAAGGGGTTAAAATTATACACTCAAAGAAAAGATTACCAAGTCTCAAAGAGATAGACTTGGACCTGTATGAGCATTGCATATATGGAAAATAGAAATGGGTGTAGTTTCTGAAATTTGGACGAGCCAAGAATAGGAGGAAGTTAGAGCTGGTGCATACAAACATATGGGGACCCACTCATGTATCTTAACTTAGTGGTTCAAGGTATTATGCCACATTCATTGATGATGCTACTATAAAATTTTGGGTTTATTGCATTAAAAATAAATCAGATGTATTTGACACATTCAAGAGATGGAGAACTTTAGTTGAAAATGAGACATGTTTAGAGATCAAGTGCCTCAGGTTGGATAATGATGGGGAGTACTGTAGTAAGATGTTTAATGACTATTATTCATAGAATGGATTCCAAAGGCAGAGAATGGTTCCAAAAACACCACAACAAAATGGTGTGTCAGAGAGGATGAACATAACAATCATGGAATGTGCTAGGAGCATGAGGTTGGATGCAGGATTGACATTGCAATTTTGGGTGGATGTGGTTGATACATCTATGTACCTGATTAACAAAGGACCTTATACAACCTTGGATGGTAGGATACTAGAGGAGACATGGAGTGTAAGAAGGTTGACTATTATTTTTTAAAATTTTTTGGTTGTGAAGCTTTTGCTTATATTGATAAAAAGAATAGATCCAAGTTAGAGGTTAAATCTCAGAAATGTACTTTCATTGGCTATGGTACTGATGACTTTGGATTCTAGTTGTGAAATAAGGAAGATAGGAAAATAATCTAGAGTAGAAATGTGATCTTCAATGAAAAATTCATGTATAGGGATCTTTCAGGGAAATAATCAAAAGAAAGCCAAGAAAGAATACATAGTGTTGAAGGACATCACAAATAAAAATGTTCCAAAGGCACCAATGCAAAATGTACGGTAATAACATGAACCCCAAACTCATATTATGAAGAGATCTACAAGATTAAATAGACCACCTAAATGATTTTCTCCTTCATTTCATCATTTGTTACTTATTGATGGTGGTGAACCAAAAAGCTTTGAAGAAGCAGTGCAGGTTGATGCCAATGAGAAGTGGGAGCAGGCTATGGATGAGGAGTATGATTCTCTCATGGAAAACCAAACATGGGATTTGGTTGAGCTTCTGAAGGGCAAGAGGGCATTGTAAAACAAATGGGTTTACAAGTTGAAAGAGGATGATGACAAAAATAAGTATAAGGCCAAATTGGTGGTGAAAGAGTTTGCACATAAGAAAGGTATAAACTTTGATGAATTTTTTTCTTCTGTTTTTAAAATAACTTCTATTAAAATCATTTTGAGTATAGTTGTAGTGGAAGAGTTACATGTAAAATAGTTTGATGTGAAGACTACATTATTTTATGGGGACTTGGAGGAGGAGATATACATGGTGCAACCACAAGATTATGAAGTTAGTGGTAAGGAGGAGTTAGTGTGCAAATTGATGAAGAGCTTGTATGACCTTAAAAAAATAATAGGCAATGGTATCTTAAGTTTGATAGTTTCATATTAGAATAAGGTTATTCTAGATGTCATTATGACCATTTGTGTACTTTAAAATATTTCATAATTATAGCTATATTATCCTTCTTTTGTATGTAGATGACATGTTGGTGGCAGGGTCTAACATGTATGATATTAATGCACTCAAGAGGCACTTAGGTGATTATTTAACTAAGAAGGATATAGGTGCTACTAAATAGATCCTTAGGATGAGGATATCCAGAGATAGAAAGTGTCAGAGTTTGACACTATCACACGTAGAGTACATCGAGAAAGTGTTGGAGAGGTCTAGCATATAGAATGCAAAACCTATTAGGATTCCTTTGGTAGACCACTTCAAATTGACAAAGGAGTAGAGTCCCAAGACAGAAGAAGAAATGAATCACATGTCCAAAATTCCTTACTCATTAATAGTGGGTATTTTGATGTATGCTATGGTGATCCAAGAAATGAGCACTAGTAGACAGTTAAGTAGATTCTTCAATATCTAAGAGGGACCACGAATTTAGTGTTATGTTATGGTGGATTGGATGTAGTTTTATAAGGATATTGATTTAGACATGGCAGGAGATTTAGATGGTAGGAGCACTATAGCGTATGTATTTACTATGGGTGGTACAATAGTGAATTAGATCTCCAATCTACAGAAAGTAGTGGCACTTTCTACCACATAGGTTGAGTATGTTGTGGTTACAGAGGTGAGAAAGGAGATGATATGGTTTTAGAGACTGATGGAAGAGTTGAGATACTAACAAGGAAAAGGGGTACTTTTCAGTGATAGTCAGAGTATCATTCACTTATCTAAGAACTCAACATTTCACTCTAGGATGAATCACATTCAATTGAGGTATCACTTCATTTGATCAGTATTAGAGGAGGAAAAATTAAGGATGTAGAAGGTACATGTAGATGAGAACCTTGTGGATATATTGACCAAGGTGGTCACGAGATTGAAGTTGAAATTTTATTCAACTTTAATTGATCTTTGTGGATGAGGAAGATTGGGATGAGAAGTTTATGCAGTAGGTACAACAACAATAAGAATTTTTGTATACTAAATTAGAGTGAGAAAATTGTTAGGTATGAAATTATTATTGACATAAACATTATTCATAAGAAAATATTCATACTATTCATGAATGAAGTGGCAATGGTGACTGGATAGGTGAGGTGGATCCTAGGTGATGTGGCATGGCCCACAGGGTATCTTTTCATTATTGAAAAGGTATGGGAGAGATGTGGGGTGAATTTATCCACTAGGCACATGTGTTTCCTTTGTTTTTTCATGGGGAGAACATGTGGGGTGTCTCTTTTGAGTGGAATAAGTGAGTGGATGTGTGGGGCATAATTTTGTGGAAGATCCACTATCTTAGTGCTTAGCTAAAGACAAGAGATGAGTGTGCATCTTTTGGTTTTTAGTGGATGAATGGAGCACCAGGTTTGGATGCTTGTGAAAGTGGAGGACAAGGGACAAAAGGTCACATGGAGGTGGTGATGCTTTTGTATAAAGAATTTCCACTTTGTTTTGGACTATGGACAAAGTGGAAGACATTGTTTAATGTCCACTTATGCATCCACTTAGAATGTGGTGCAATTTTCTTCTCTCTCTTTGTTTTCTACTTCATTCTTTTCTCTTTGTAATTTCACTTTAAGTATGAGGTGCATACTTGGTCATAAAAGTAATAAGGTTGCATTTTATGCATTGTAAGCTTGGTTTTAAGCTTGGTGAATTGAAGGAAGAAGAAAGAGGTGTAAGTGAGAGTGAAGATAGTGTGAGTGACAGGGTTATGTCATAGTTGTATTCTCCAAGACTCTGTTGCAATAGAGAAAGTTGCAAACTTCTTCATAGATGTAGCCCAAGTGAGGTGAACCACATTATCCTAGTGTTGTGGTTTTCATTTCCATTTCCATTTTTGTTTTGATTTGCAAGTTTTAATTTCTATTTCATAGTTTCCCCAATTGATTGCAACTTAAAGGAGGATAAATTCCACATGTTTTTATCTTAACATGTTTCCCAATTTTGTTATCGCTTGTAGCTTATTGTCATTATTACAAGCAAATTCGACACATTTTTTGAAATGCATTTGTCAAGGTGCTATAAAATTTTATCATGTAAGAATAATGGTATGTTGCATTTACATATATATCAAGAATGAATTGTGCATATATAGTTGCATATCACAATGCAAGAACATTTATCATAAAACCATTTATCCAAATATGTGATTGATGTATTTTTAGCATTATAGTAGGTTTTAAAATACAAGATCATAATGAAAGTATATATTTGATTTCAAACAAATTTGCATCTTGCAAAAACATTTCAAAAGTTTCAAGCTTGTTATATTTTTTATGCTCAAATTGGGATAAAATTCTTATATCATTTTCTTTATAAAGCTCATTGCTTTCATCCAATGGTTCTAGAATTGTGTTTTTTTCATTAGAGGCAGTGGAAAGTTGAATCTACAATGATATTTTATATATTTTTTGAATGTATTTCTATGGTAATGTGTCTGTATTCTAACCAAAATATCGTCAAGCAATGTTGAATTGTAGTATATGTACCAGTCTATAAAATTTTCAATTTTAGTGTTTGAACAGTGTCCATATACAGGTGTATTTTATATCCGAATCATGAAGTGCAAATGTTTATTACCTATATTTTGAAATTCTATTACAAAAAAAGAATCCAAAACTTTTTCAAATAATTTTTAGTTTTGTAACATTATCTTTTTGAATGTATTTGATCCATGGTTGAAGTAACGACAATAAAGAATTGATTTTTTTCTAGTCTTTGTGTCAATGTTTTTTTCTTCAATGTTCTCACTATATTTATTATTGATTTTTGGAGACAAATTTTGCAATGCATGGAAAAATGTCTCGTAAAACTAACTTACACTTGTTAATGTAGCAAAAAATGTTTATGGGCCCAATTGTCTGATCATTACAAAAATATTTTTTCTTGAATTTTCAAAATAGTTAGGCGATGTTCAAATGATTTTGAAATCTCTATATGTTATTAATGATTTTAAAATTTTTTGTTAAAGAATTACCCTTATTTAAATCTTTCTTATAGGTTTTTAAGCTTATTTTAACTCTTATATGTATATGCATTTATTGTTTTTATAATTATATTTTATTCTAGCCTTTTGAGGTGTCACTCACCTCTTTAGTCCACTTGTTGGATTTGGAATTACTTGTATGTAACTCCTTTTCTCCTACATGGCACACAGATCCTCTTAATTTATCCTTTTCTCCTTCTATGTAACTCCTTTTCTCCTAAGAGGATTATAGATATATGGCACACATTTTAAAACTTATATATATAACTCTTTATTCTCTCTAGCTCTATTTATTAAGTTTTTATTTTCCTCTCTTATCTTTTTTGGTAGTTCTTTAATTTTGATTTTGCTTTTACTCTTGCATCCTTATGATGCTCTCTTCTAGCTTGAGACCATTATTCTCTGTATTAGATTATTATTTCTATATATTTGGATTTCATTGATTGCAAAGTTTTTAATAGATTGTGATTTTTTTCTCTGTTTGACGGTTTCTTCACTTGTTAACTCTCGTCTCTCTTTACATGGTTGATTCAATCTTGAATTAACTTCATTGATTTATGCAATCTTTAACATATTCAATGTTATTTACATTTTTATCTTTTATAATATTATTTCATGGTATCAAAGTTACAATGTATTTAATATTGAATATTAAGTTTTTTTTTACAGATTTGAAGGTAAAAAAAATATTTTTTCCTTCTAACATTCTATTTTTCTTCATTATTTACTTAATTTTCATGATCTTGGGTGGAAAACAAATTTTGACACATTTTGTGGCAATAATCTAACCATATTTTTTCAATACATTAAGAGTAACTTTTATTTGTCTTTTAACCTCTTTTTTATAGGATTCTAAATTAATTATTTTCATGCTTTTTATTTATTTATTTTTCAGTTGCATTTGAAATTATAATTCAAATTTTTAAAAAAATTGAGCCCTTTTTTCACTTGAACCCACTTAAAAAAGGGTTCATATCTTTTTAAAGATAAATACAGGGTTATTTAAGGCCCTTAGCCAAATAAAAGTTTACAAGAAACCATCAACAAAAGTAAGAAATAGAAACCAATAAAGTCTACACCAAGACAAGATAAAAGAAACAAAGAAAACTCCAAACATATCAGGGGATTACATCAACCATGACGGGATATGGAACACCCATAACACTACCTACAATTGACATAGACCAGTATAAAAAGTCAACAATAGATAAGCAAAGCATTAAAAATTAACATAGGCTTGCATCTTAGCATCCATATTCTTAATGAAGATGAGTTCCCTGCCCTTGAATTCATTGATGGCAAGTTCTTCATAAACTTCACACTTGTGTTTCTTTAGCAAACCTTTGCAACCTTCTTCAAGAGTCGTTGCGTTGAGTTTGACAGAGTTACCCTAAAAAACCTTTGATTGTGGTGAATTTCTAAACCATCAGGGGGTTGTTACCAAACTGTGAGCTACCATTTTTGAAAGCTTCTTAACCGCCTCAACCCTCACCTTATTATGGCAACTATCTTGCCACGGCATTATCTTAGGAATCACCCTTTTTAATTAAGGGTTCATATCTTTTTACTGCAATCTTTATTTCTTAATTTTTTTATTGTATTTTATTAATCAGTCATCTAAGTTTATATTGTACAAATTTAAAAAAACTATGCTTATAGTTTTTGAGATATCATTAAAAATGTACCCGCATTTTAAAAAAAAAAGTGGTTAAAATTTCTAGTTTTATATTTTTTCTAGTATTTTCCTCACTTTATTTTTAAACTATACATGACTTTATTTTTTAGGTTATATATGACCTTAGTAAGTGTTTTTTAATACTTTTCAAATTCAAAAACATAATTTTGTTGATTTTCAAAATTTTTTTTTAATTAATTACAAAAAAATTAAATCAATTTAAACCTTTCTTTAAATTCAATTTTTTTTCAAGTCAATTAAAATCAAAGGTTTAAATTTAAGTTTTCACGTGGAATTATTTCTTCCAAAGGATTTTTTTATTTTTATAAAAATTTAAAGACTTGTTTTAAAAAAAAAGCATTTGCGTATTAATTTTTTTAATGCTCTAAATTACAAAAAGAAGTTTATTAAAACTTTAAGATAATTTTTTTACAATTAATCAAAGAGATGTTAATAAAGCATTTTGATATTTTTTGTGGCCTTATATTTACAAGTTAATTGATAATTTTGTGCAAATTCATTTTTTAAGCATTATTGACTATTTTAGACCTTGCAAATAAGTTATTATCACATTATTGTCTTTTACACCTTAACGTGTTTAATATGGATTTTAAATTTGCATTGTTTTTAGCATTTAAAAATATTTTTCATCAATTTTATTTTAAAAAATGATGAGATTATTACTCTTAAAACAGACATTGCATGTCAAAATAAATTTTTAAATGTTCTACAATACTCTTTTAATGAGAAAATAATATCTATGCAATCTTCTATTGATGTTTTAAATGATAAATTTGCATCTTTTATACATATTAATAGTTTTAATGTTGACACTAACTCTCTAAATATTGATGAATCCTTTTGTGTTTCTCAAACACCTAAAACTTTTTAAAATACTCCTACCAACCTTGATTTAAAAATCATATTGTATGGGCTATTTAGATGATGGACTTGGTAAGTATGAAAATCATATTTTTGAACCTCTTTTACCTAAACCTAATATAAATTCTAAAAGTCTTAGCTATAATGCTTCAAATGTTGCTAATGAAAATTTAGAATCTTATTGTCTTTTACACTAAAAAACTTATAATGCAATTTTTATTATTATATTATCTCTAATGCTCATATTTTGGCTAAAAATATTAAACATTATGTGCATTGTGAAAAATCTAGACATCCTATATCTAAATATTATAAATTACACTCATACAAATTTTGTGGTAAATCTACACATGATACTTTGCATTGTTAGAAAATGATTAAATCTCCTACGTCTAAGGGTAAAATTATTTAGATTTTTAAAACTTATGAATCTTCTAAAGACTTTGATATGTCTTCTTTCAACAATTCTTATAATGCTTCACGTAGAATTTTTTTGTAAGTGACACGTTTTATTTATCTTTATTTTGATAATTTAAATCTCTTTTATGCATTCCTTACTTTTGGTTGTACATAATACATATTTTGATTATTATAACTTTTTTTTCCAGGTTTATGCACTTTTTGATGGAAGTTATCTTTATTTTATTTATGTTTTTTGTACATCTACTTTTATTACATTATATATGTAGATCATATTTTTGGTATAATAGTTACATAATTTGAAAGATTGGTGTTAATTTATTTGTCTTGTAGATTTGTGGATCATTACTACTTCTTGTTGGTTTTTATTTCATTGTAGATCGACCATATTATCTGAAGAGGATTCTTAGAGATTGTTCATGATCACACTTTCTTTCTTGCAACTTTTGATGGCACCTTCTTTTCTTTCTTCTCTAAACTATTATTACTCTTCTTGAAGAAATTCTCTATTAAGGAGGAGTATTATACAAGTTCAAATCCCTTCATTGCTTGTAAAAATGATTTCTCTACTTTTGTAACCCCAAATTAAGCTTAAAGGGGAGTATTAGAGAATTAACCTTATTTAGGTCCTTCTTATAGATTTATAAATTTATTCTAAGTCTTATGTGTGTGTGCATTTATTGTATTTATAAATACCTTTTATTCTAAACTTTTGAGATATAATCATCTCTCAAAGTTAAAGTTACTTGCATGTAACCTCTTCATTTGTAAGAGGATTAAAGATACATGATACATATGCTGAATCTTGTACATATAACTTTTTATTATCTTTAGCTCTATTTATTGAGTTATTTACTTCCTTTCTTCTTACCTTTTTTGGTAGTTCTTCAATCTTTATCTTTTTCTTGCTTTTACATCTTTGTGATGCTTTCTTTTGGCTTGAGGCCATTCTTCTCTCTATTAGCTTCTTCTTGCTATGTACTTGAAGTTAATTAAATACAAAGTTTATCAATAGATTGTGAGGTTTTTCTCTATTTTATGATTTTCTCACTTGTAAACTCTTGTCTATTTTTACATAGTTGATTTACTCTTAAGTTAATTTCGTTGATTTATACAAGCTTTAAAGTATTCAATATTATTTATATTTTGATCTTTGGTAATATTCTTTCATAGTATCAGAGCTATGGTGTATTTAATATTGTATGTTGAGTTTTTTATGGATTTTAAGGTGGATTTTTTTTTTTTTTTTTCTTTTAACATTCTATTTTTTTCATTATTTACTTAATTTTTAAAGTTTTGGGTGAAAAATAAAATTTTAGACACCTTTTATGGCAATAATTTAATCATGTTTTTTAATGTATTAAGAGCAACATATATTTTTTATTTAACCTTTTTTTACATGATTCTAAATCAAATTTTTTCATACTTATTTAGATTTATTTTCGGTTGCATTTGAAATTGTAATTCAAGTTTTAAATTTTTTTTAACCTTTTTTCACTAAAATTCTTCTAAAAAAAGGTTCATATCTTTTTATTGTAATTTTTGTTTCCTAATTTTTTAATGATTTTTATTAATTGGCCATCTAAGTTTATGCTATACAAATTTTAAGAAAATTCAGTTTATAACTTTTGAAATATCATAAAAAAAGGTACTTGCAATTCTTTTTAAAAATGTGGTTGAAAATTCTTATTTTTTATTTTTTTCACATTTTTTCAAATTTTTTTTTGGTGCTATATATGACTTTAGTAAGTGTTCTTTAATACTTTTTAATTTGAAAAATATAATTTTGTTGCCTTTCAAAATAAAGTCTTTTATTAATTCTTAAAAAAAAACAAAGTCTTTTAAAATCAATTTAAATCTTTTTTCAAATTTAAAAATATATTTTTCCTTCTTCAAATCAATTAAAATCAAAGGTTTAAATTTAATTTTTCATGTGAAATTCTTTCTTTCATATGATTTTTTTGATATTTTATGAAAATTTATAGACTTATTTTCAAAAATAAATAAATCATGTATTTTTTTTTTTTTTTTTAATGCTCGAAATTACAAAAAGTAATTTATTAACTTTAAGGTATTTTTTTGGCAATTAATCAAAGAGACATGAACAAAGCACTTTGATAATTTTTATGGACATGTATTTACAAGTTAATTGGTAATTTGTGCAAGTTCATTTTTTAAGTATTATTGGCTATTTTAGACTTTACAAATAAGTTATTATCATATTATTGTCCTTTGTACCTTAACATGTTTAATATAGATTTTAATCTTGCATTTTTTATAATATTTAAAAATATTTATTATCAACTTTATCTTAAAAATGATGAGATTATTGTTCTTAAAATTACACATTGCATGTCAAAATAAAACTTTAAATATTTTACAATACTCTTTTAATGAGAAAAAGAGGTGTATACAATCTTTTATTGATGTGCTAAATAACAAATTTATGTATTTTATGCATACTAATAGTTCTAATATTAACACTAGCTCTCATAATGTTGATGAATCTCTTTATGCTTCTCAAATAACTAAAACTTCTTTAAACATTTTTTCTATCAACCTCAACTTAAAAAATATACACAGTATGGACTATTTAGATGATAGCCTAGTGAGTGCAAAAATGATATTCTTGAACCTCTTTTGCTTAAAATTAATACAAATTTTAAATTTTTTGGTTATAATGCTTCAAATGTTTGTAATGAAAATTTGGAATCTTATTGTCCTCTACACCAAAAGATTTATAATGCAACTTTTTTTTTTATTATAATGCATCTAATACTCATGCTTTGGTTAAAAATGTTAAATCTTGTGCACATTGTGGAAAACTGAGGTTGTTGGGGATCAATCAACAATATGATTACACTTATGAAAGCAATAAACGCGGAAATAAATTAGATAGATAAGTAACTAGAATCAGAATAAGCAAGAAACAAGAGATACAAGAAACCACCCTGAAAACTTGTATTCAACTCTTTACATAAGGAATTACAATTGAAGAAACTTCTTTTCTTCCACACCTCTCTAGATGTATAGATCTCTTCTTAGATCTCTTTCCCTCAAGAGTCCTCTCTCTCAATTACAATCTATTCCACAATCTGGAATGATATACAATCTGTATTCTACTTCTATAGTATTGTCTTCTTCTTGTCTTGTCCAATACAATACAATGAACTATGAAGATCTATCTCTATTATATAACTATAGAGACTCATGAGCATGCACTTACAACCAATAGATGCACCTCCAAACAAGGGCTCTAATTTCAGTCCTACTCAAAATAGAAATGTGGACTTAACAAACCAACAGTTCGTTCCTTAACATGCAAACATTCTGTTCATGCATAAAATTAGATTCTGCCTACACAGGTGACCGACGTCGGTCCTTGCTAGCTTAAACCTGTCGACGTCGGCTGACCTTGGTCTGTTCCTTAACCGACGTCGGTCACCTTTGGTCTCCTACAGATCGTCTCGGTGACTGATGAACTCCAGCAACTTTGCACCTTGCTCATGGGTGAAGCTTTTAGCTCCATACCCTAACAGAGGTATCATATATTGAAATGTTGAAAATTGCACCCATATAAATCTTGTAGTAAATTCACGTATGATACTTTACATTATTAAAAAATAACTAAATCTCTTATTTCTAAGGGTAAAACTATTTGGATTCTTAAAACTTATGAATCTTATAAAGACTTTGATGTATGATTCTTAATACGTTACATAGAATATCTTTTGAAAGTGACAAATCTTATTTGTCTCTATTTTGATTATCTAAATCTCTTTTATACATTCATTGCTTTTGGTTTGATAGGATACATGCTCTGATTATTTTGAATAACTTCTTTTCTTGTAGATTTATGCACTTTGTGATTGAAGTTGTCTTTATTTCATTTATATTTTTTTGTACATCTATTTTTATTACATTATGTATGTAGATCATATTTTTAGTATAATGGTTATTTAACTTGAAAGATTGGTGTTAACTTATTTGTTTTACAAGTTTGTGGATCATTACTCTTTCTTGTTGGTTTTATTCTATTACAGATAGTCCACATTGTCTGAAGAGGATTCTTAGAGATTTTTTATGATCACACTTTTTTCCTTATGACTTTTGGTGGCACCTTCTTTTCTTTTTTCTCTAAATTATTGTTATTTGCCTTGAAAGAAGTTTCTGTTAAAGGGGAGTATTATATAATTTTAACTAGTTTTCTTTTTTGTAAGAAGTTTGTTTCTATTTTTGTAACCCTAAATTAAGTTTAAAGGGGAGTGTTGGAGAATTAAGTTTATTTAAGTCCTTTCTATAGGTTTTTATGCTTATCCTAAGTTTTATGTGTGCATGTATTTATTATATTTATAAATGCACTTTATTATAACCTTTTGAGATGTCACTCACCTCTATAATCCACTTGTTAGATTTAGCGTTAATCGCATGTAAATTCTTTCTCTCTATATGGCACACACATCCTTCTCACTTGTAAGAGGATTAAGAATACATATGTTGAATCTTGTAGATATAACTCTATTTTCTCTATAGTTCTATTTATTGAGCTTTTCTTTTCCTCTCTTCTTACTTTTTTTGATAGTTCTTCAATATTATTCTTGTTCTTATTTTTGCATCCTTGTGACTCTCTATTGGATTTTTATTTCTATGTACTTGGAGTTCTTTGATTGCAAGGCTTTGTAATAAATTGTGAGATTTTTCTCTATTTGATGGTTTTTCACTTGTCAACTCTTGATGATTGATTCACTCTTAAGGTAACTTCATTGATTTATATAATCTTTAAAGTATTCAATGTTATTTATATTTTTATATTTGGTAATATTCTTTAATTTTATAAGTTTTTATCATTCCTAATGTCTTTGACATAAAACTTCCTACATTTCAATTCATAATTTTGTATACATATTCAAGCACAAGTTGATACCTGATATAATAATTTTAACAACTTTGAGAAAGATGTTAGTGATATGTGTTGCAATGCCATTTATTTTATGTAGTAGCTCCTACTTAAACTATTTTTTGGTATGATAATTTTTTTGTCATATCATCAGAATGGCTAGAACCATAGTACAAAGTTGGAAAGCTCATTTCTTCTAAGAATTTATTTTGGAATATATCTAATGGTTTGAATCCTTCAACTTGAGTAATCTCTATGATTTCATCTTATATATATTTTATTAGATATGCTTCAAGAAAGCCATGCACCAAAGATTCAGTAATTGTCTGTAGTTCATTTTCATGTGTCACAGGGTCATTCATTTTGATAGGAACATTATCACTTGATGCTTCTTCAATTTTTTTTAAAGAAACTTGTTTTTCAATTTCAGTCAATTGAAATTTTTTATTGCTTATATAGTGGAGTCTGTGAAATTTATAACAATACATTCATGACATATGTAGGTCTGGCATTTCTATCAAATATGCATCTTTATATTCCAGTTTGCACTTTATCTTGATTGCAATCATTTCAGTATGATTAAATTATCTAGGCAATGTTTTTTGTATTCGATCAGAGTCAATTAGAACATTTATAATTATTTTAGTCAAGCCATCTTGTGAACATTTATATCCAAGTTCACGTATCTATGCAAAGGGAATTCTCAAGGTAACTACTCTCTCTTCTAAAAATGTCAATTTTTGCACAACTTTTAGTTTTTCATTTTTTCTAATGTTAAAAGGAGAAGCTAATGTCGAGAGTTTTTCATTATCGATAGATTTTTTACAATGCTTGCATATTTTTATCCTAATACAAGTTTATTAAACATTGAGTCAACATAAATAGAATTAAATGTTTGCACAATAGTAATGTCAATTGTGAAAATATATTTTAATAATGTAAACATTCACAAAGCACACATGCATGGATGGGTGTGTCTTTGATTGATGTTAGATAGGCGTTTGTGTTCTTTTTAGCTTGTTGATTTTGTTGATTGCATGCAAAACACTAAAATTCTCAACTGTGTATCATTACTTTTACAGAGTACAACGATACTTTATATTTGTTTATGTCAATGTTTTTCTTAGTTTTTTCATTGCATACTTTAGCCATGTGTTTTTTATTGTTCCTATTATGTATCTTTTACTTTACAAAGTGTAATGATTTTCCATAGTCATTTTTAGTGCAAGGTATACTTGTAGGAGGTTTGTCAATTGTATGATCTATGATATATGTAAAAAATATTGCTTTTATTTCAAAATATTTTAACATGTCAATATGGGGTGATCTCTTGTCAATCCCATCAGCCATCCCATACATAACATTGGTTCCATAAATTGTTTGCAATGGCTCATAGTGAATAAAATTAATAAGTATCAAAGCAAATAATGTTGTACATTATTTGTGGTTGATGATAATTGTAAAATACTTTCAAAGTGGTTTTAGTTTTTGTTGACCATATTTGAAACTTTGTCTGTAGGATGTTTGAAAGCCACGAGCAATAAAGTCATTACCTTCAATCCCACTTTCCTCATATGGCATTCAAATTATACCAATGCATGTTCTCCAATCAGAAACGGTTTTAAAGTTTAGTTTTGCTAGTTTCTAGTTACAAATTATCAATGATGTCATTGCATTGCTATTTAACCCTACAATTTCATTATAAAAAGACTGAGTCATATGGCAGTGAAGAACATGACCATTGAATTATTCTTTGGCTAAGAAAGTAATGGCATTGAATAAGCTTTTTCCACAACTTGATTTGAATGCAGTTATTCTATGTATGCCAGATGTTTGTATTTTGTCAACGATAGTGTTCTAATACAAAGAAAGATTATTGCAAGTATTTGATAGATTTCTATTGAAGATTAGAGTGTCAATCTATATTTTTTTGGAGAATAATGATTTGAAATGGCCATGAGTTGGGTTCATATCATGGAATAAGATTGAATACACTAGAATGTAGCTTTCTTTGTTAAAATATAAATATTTTTTTCTTTATTAAATACCAAACACAAATTGGTATTTATAGCCATTTGCATAACAATTGGATACAAAATATATCATTCCAAAGGCCTATTTTGCCTTGATCTATAATTTATTTTGAAAAAATTCTCATTTTGAAAATATATGTGGTTTTATCATGTATATGATGCAAATCATATAGTTCACATCTGGGTGTAATTGATGAGCATATGAATATATGACTTCTACATCACTATTATTCAAAGAGTTTAAAAAATAGTCAATGATCCAAATTCTTATCAAGTTTGATGTGTAATGGAAATTTAATAAGACTTGAAGTGCATAAAAAAGATAATCACCAACACTATAATTGAATGATGCAATTCTTAATATATTTACATGTTTTAGATCATCATCAATGGTTCTGAAGCATTGCTTATTTTACATCTTATATGCATCAACATCAATTGATGATTTCAAAGTATCCATTGCAATGTATTTTTATTGTCTTTTCATATTTTATTATCCCTTTTTTTTTGTTTCAAAACCATGAAAGTGAGGGCATGGAGAGTAGAATACAAAATTTGAAATGATAAAAACCTTTTTCTTAAATTTTTCGTAGCATACAAAAAGAATCTACATGCAACATGCAATATAAGTTATTAATTTATTTCTTAAACTTAGTTTGCAAGCTATTTATAGTTTTTTTCCCACTCAATGTTAAATAAAGCTATAAATTTAAGCAGTATACTTTATAATACTAAAGATTGTGCATATATAAATTTGGTTCTATTTCTTATTTCTTAAATATAGTATCCAATCTAGTTTTAGTTTTTTTGTTTCTTATCCTACATATTTGCTTGATCAAACATATAAAAATGGACCATATGAAGCCTTTCATTATAAAAAGTAGCAGACAGAAGATATGTTATTTCACACTGAGCAATAGGCTTCCATGCAAAAAAAAGCAAGTAAAATACAAAAGCCTATTTCACAGGTCAAAAGTGTTTGCTATTAGGAGAGAGCTTTGTCTTGAAACTAGACGTGTTGTTATTCAAATGTATGAAATTTTGCATAGTATATATTTATTATTCCATTTCAACTTCTACCCAATATGCAACAAAATAGCAATTTGGCTCACCATAAGGTAAAGTCTATGATAAAATGATGTGGCTAAAGCATAAAACTTTATATATGATATCTAACGTGTTTACTATTAGCATACGCATATATATTTGTCCAAATTCCATAACACAAACATATATCAATGTGTTCACATAACAACTATTGATGTAGTTTGTAGTTGGCAAACACAACATTATTTCTACAGAAAATAGTCCTTACAAAAATCTGTTACAACAACAGTTGCTGTTGTAACATAAAACACATATGTCACATGAAACATATTAGTTTATGATATAACAGAGTTTAATGACAATTTTTTCATATGTTAAAGGTGAGTGTAGCACTGCATTTTAAGATCCACCATAGACAATCTAATTAGACATAGGCATGAGGACCAAGATTTATGATATGGCTAACAAGGAAAGCTTTTAGTAGCTTTTCCCTTCAGAAACATAACTACATTTAGGGTGAGTTAATGACATGGATTTAGACAAACCTAATGGCTGAGATAAATTTCACTTAGAATTCATATCAATAATAGTTGTGTTACTTATTCAAGACTGTTAATAGCCATGATTTCATTAAATGCCTAATTTAAATAAAATTCAAAAAAAATATGAAGAATCAACAATATTTTTGAAAGCTACTGGCCATGTTTTAATTTGATATGGACAAATATTTATGTTAATAGATTTTATGAAATCTATATGTATTAACAATGTGGTAACTGATTCCTTGCAGAGGGCTTCCTAATTTTCCAAGCAGGAGCCCTTCAAAATTCTACAAGCATTGTTTTTGGCAAGTGATTTATGAATTTTTTTTTGGCTTAAAATTTACTATAGCATTTACATTCAGTTTACCAAAATGTTTTCAAAAATTTTCACAATGAAAAATGTAGAGAAGAGATTTAAAGGGAAGATATAATCTTTAGTTGTGTAGCAAAAAAATGCTAAGCAACCATAGATTTAAGAACTCCTTCCCTACATTTCCTTATCTTGTGGACACATCTTGCACATACCTAAAAATTAAAATAGTTGTGCCCTAAAATATTTACCACTTTGGGTCTTCAAAAAAACTCTGTATTCTATGAATAAAATCTAATCCACTTAGTAATTATCATATTTTTGATGAACATTTCCTTTTGCACATTTGAAATATGCCATATAAAAGATTTTTTAGGATTTATAAGCCAAACCTTACCTCTTCAAACAACACCAACAACTAAAGTAGCAAGGAGGGAAGCAGAAGCAGTGTTGAGTTGAAAAACAAGGGAAGCTCCTTGAAATATAAGTCATTGAAAAAGTCATCACCCATTGTGAAGCTTCTCATTTGCAAGCTGGGTTAGCCAAGCATTGATGGTCGATAATACCCAAAAATTTAATATTCGAGAGAATGGTGATGGTTACCTATATCAATATCATAGTATGGATTGATTGTAATTAATGTGTAGCTACTTTCCAATAATAAATTGATTGCTAAAAAATATTTTTTTACTGTAAAAATCCATCAAGAACGTCCTAGTAGAGTAAGGCTAGTTTTCAAATTTTTGTCAGGTTTTAATTCTAGTAACTAATTGCACAATGTATTTTTTTTGAATTTGTTTAATTGAAAAAGGGCTATTTTCCACAAAAAATAGTCTTATTAACCAGTTAAACCCTAAAAATCATAATTTTTGAATTTAATATTTTATAAATTACAATATAAAATATTTTAGCTATCCATTGTCTTTAGAAACTAGCAAATTTTTGTCGTGCATGTTGTCTAACACAAAATTAATCAGACAAACCAATTATAATAGTTCCTGCACAATAGGTACTAATAAGAGAGAATTAAACTCTTAGGAATCAGAGTCAGGATGGTTGAATTGAATGGAATGAAGTGCATTAATTAAGCATGACACAAAATTAAGTATAATAAGGGCTATGTAGTAGTTAGTCCCTATCTTTACATTGAAAATTGTTTATGGTTGAATTTGTATATAAATTTTTAATGTAAGTTAAGTATAATAATGAATGATATCCAAAGACTAAGTATGATTAGTTAGAGTGAAAATATTATTCGTTGGGGTGAAAGCTATATTATTTCTATTTTTGTAGGGACTAACAAGATGTTTGTAAACTTTTATAGTTTGTTAACTTTTTCAAAACTAAATTCAAATGTGACCTACATCTAGTTTAAAACCAAAAAAATAGAGCAACGTTAAACTTGAAATAGGGTAGATAAAATTATGTGTATTGGACTAAATATGACAATAATAACTATATTTGAAAGAGATCAAGTGAATGTCACAAAAATAGAGAGAAGCTACATTCAAAGGTATTAGACACTAATTAAGTGATGAGTATGTAACCCTTCATATATAAATACAAATGTTTAATACTAAAGAAATATAGAGGATTACATGGTCATTGATTAAGAAGTTATATAGTGATTATGATATAATTATCAAAACAATATAAGTTGTATAATAAATATAAATTTTTTAATAGGACATTTGTCATATTTAATTTTTTTTAAGTATTGAAAAGGAAAAAAATCTTAATCAATAAAGTTATATATTTTAAAGATTTTCTCTCTCCAATAAACATAATCAGGTATAATTAGTATTATAAATGTAATATTTTTGAGTTAGACAAGTGTCTCATGTAATAATTTATTATTAGAGTGTGTATTTCATATATTTCTCATGTTTGCTAGTGTATTAGCTTATTTTTTCATCATTTTGTGAGTTTGTCCTATGTGAGGATTTATCCCACATTGGCTAGGTAGGCTAGTTTTGTGTTTTGCCTTACCTATTTATGCAAGAGCTCTTCTTTGTACTAAAATATCTTATTTTTGAATAACAATTGATTTTATTTACTATGCAATCAATTATCTTCAGCTTCATTATGTGATGTTCTTGGTGTTATCACTTCTGAATCTTGGGTCGAAATGCTTGTTTGCCATTCCTAACATGGTCCAGAGCTTTGAGGTGTTGATCCTATCTACATTGCCACATTTTTGCTTCAAATATATCTCTTGTCACTGCTTCTTCCCTTGTCATATTTCCTCACTCTTTTTTTCCTCGTATGGATATGACATTTTTTGAAGCTTTGAAGAAAGTGTTTGGTTTTATTCTTGAGAGAAGGTGGAGAGGAAGCATAAGAGAGAGATGTGAATGGATATCTTCTCGTGGCTCCATTTCTTAAATAATTTTTAAATATTTCATTACTTTTTATGTTTCTGAAGCTTGGCATTCTATTTAAAGGGGCAGAAACAAGGTGTTGTAACCTAGATCTATTAAGAAAAATTTGGCTTTTGCATTGAAGTTCAAGAAGAGGCATCCTTGTTGGGAGCTGAGGAACTTTTGAGGACTAAGGCACTTTTTTGGTAGCTTGGCATTGAAAACTCTCTCTATTGTGTTTTGTTTTTTCTTTTTTTATTCATAAATCTATGTGTTGAAGTTTGAAATTTTGAAGATAGAAAACAAGGTGCTTGAGAGAGGCATCCTGATTTAGTCAAGAGGTAGTAGAGGAGGGCATTGGCTTTGAAAGTTGTGTTGTTTTTTCTTAAGCATTGCATTGAGATTGAGGTGTTGAAGTTTATTGAGGCATTGGAATCTGAAAGTGGTATTACAGATCTGTAAGGAGGAAGTATGGAGTTGTTTTGACTTACATAGTCTTCTCTTTATTAATGTTTAACCTTTTCTTCTGTAGAGGCATCATCTATCTCCTAGATCTAAGTTGGAACTTTTGTAGAAGGCATTGGAAATATGATAGAAGCTAATGTGTCAGGTATTCTCTGCTACATTAGATCTGTACTTTAATTTGAGGTGTTGACTAGTTAAGTTTGGCATTGGGTTTTCTAGCATTTGTGTTGGTTTTTTTTGTTATTATAGATCTGCTTGCATAGAGGTGGCACCCTTTTTTCTATTACAACAAATTTGATCTAAGCAAGCATATGAGAGAGGTGTCCTGATTTGCTACTGTGTTAGAAGAGCAAAAGTGCCAATGCATTGAGGAAAAAATATTTTTGAGATCTACACTATTAGTTGGGCATTGAAATCTACAAGTTGGAATCCTTATTGGTTGGGCATTAGAAATCTACTAAAAATTAAGGAATTTTCATTCTCTACTGAGTTTTTTATTCACTTCTATGTTGGAATGCTTCGATTTATATGGAGGGACATGAGTAAGAGTAGGCGTTGACTACACAACTAAGACATTGTAGATTTGAGGTAAACCAAGGCTTCATCCTACAAGGAGGAAGATTGTCATGGAATATTGAGGCATTATTTTTGACTTGGACAACACCTTCCTCTACTACAGTGACAAAAAACATCATTTATCCTCCTTCTATTCTCACAAACATAACTAGTTTTATTCATTTATTTTTAATTTCCAAGCTATATTTTTCACCTCAAGAAGAAGCAAACTTCAGTTGCACACATACCAAGGTAACTAGATGGATATTTTTTTCACTTTAGTTGGCATTTATAAGTCTATGGTTCAATTATGGTTCCAACAAGTGGTTGGATGATTATATTCTTTTTTTATTTGGTCACAAAAATCCATTTATAGTGTTTTTTTAATGTTTTGATCCATTTTACAAGAAATTGTAACACCTATAACTTTTGAACCATAACTCATATTTGAGTTCTATTTTCTTAAAAAATGCATGGTTTTCAATTATCTATCCATTGGTGTCATTAATTTATAAAAATGTACTACTTTTATAAAGTGCCAAATTGAGGGGGTCCTTAATACAATCTTTTAAAGGGTTGTCTCAGTGCCAATTTTATGCACCCTTTTACATTCTTTCTACTATTTGGTGACTTTTTAGCATAGATTTTACTTTTTATATTGACCATTGTGAGCCTTTGACTACACATAATTACCATACATGGAGACCTCAAATAGAAATAATCATAAAGCACAAAAGATTGTGGTCCCTAATGAATGATACTCAACCACAATTTACACGTGAATTTATAAAAAACTAGCACCAATGTAAGTTTGAAGATTATATGAGCTTACTTGGGGGTTATGTGAGTGACAATATTTTATTTCATTTGGATGGGTGTGATTCTCCATTCAAAATATGGGCTTGTTAGGATGTGGAGCCTAAAAGCTTCACTTAGGTGCATACACAGCAGTTTTGGGTCTACACAGTCACCGGCGTCGGTCAGGAGCGATCGACGTCGGTCAGTAGCAATGCAGGAGACGCCGACGTCGGCAGGTAGTCGGCCGACGTCGGTCATAGGCAAGCAGTCAGGAACCGGCGTCGGTTACCTGTGCATCCAGAATCTATTTCTGAGGACAGCAGTGATAGTTTGCATGACGAGTTTGAGTCTTAGTCTTGATCCGTGTTTCTAATATTAGCAAGACTGTATTTAGAGCCTTTGTTCAAGAGGCATAACTGTTTGTTGTAAGTGCATGCATATGTTTGCTAATTCTATATGTAGGATTAGATCTTCTTAGCTAAGTAAGCAAGTATGAGACAATTGTAATGTTGAAGAACAGTACAGAGTGTTGAATCAATCCAGACTTGTTGGAATTGATTGTGCTTGAGAGAGATAGCTCTTGAGGGATAGAGATCTAGTGTGAGATCTTGTGCATCTGAGAGAGGTGTGGAAGAAAGGTGTTTCTTCATTGTATTCCTTCTGTAAAGAGTTTTTAATACAAGTTTTCAGGGTGGTTTCTTGTATCTCTTGTTCTTGCTATTATTTGATTCTAGTTACTTATCTATCTGATTTATTTCCGCATTTATTGCTTTCATAAGTGTAATCATTGTTGGTTGATCCCCAACAAGTGGTATCAGAGCTCAGGTTCACTAACAGGTGGTTCAGATCTGTGTAGTGTGTATTGATTACAGGGTAGTCATAGAAGTTTTCTGTAGGGATTTCTGTTTGAGTGGGAGAAGCAATGGCAGAAGAAAGTAAGCTCAGAATGGAAAAGTTTAATGGCAAAAACTATCAACACTGGAGAATGCAGATAGAGGATTATCTGTATCAGAAAGACTTATACTTACCATTAAGTGGAATTGCCAAGAAGCCCAAAGACATGGATGATGAAGATTGGGAAGTTCTTGATAGAAAGGCTCTGGGGTCAATAAGGCTCAGTCTAGCATCTACTGTGATATCCAATTTATCACAGGCAAAAACTACGGTAGAGTTAATGTCTACTTTAGCAAATATGTATGAAAAACCCTCCGCTTCTAATAAGGTATATCTTATGAAGCAGTTATTTAATTTGCATATGAATGAAGGTGGATCTGTGTCTACTCATCTGAATGATTTCAATGGTATTGTTAACCAATTAAATTCAGTCAGTATTGTCTTTGATGATGAAATAAAAGCTCTTTTAATATTATGTTCTTTGCCGGAAAGCTGGCACAACTTAGTAATGGCAGTTAGCAATATTGCATCTGCATCACATATTTTGAAAGTAGAGGATGTTGTTAGTGTTATCTTGAATGAGGAAATTCGTAGGAAAAGCACAGAAGAGACATCTGGGAACGCTTTGAATTTGGAGAGAAGAGGGAGGCAGAAAGACAGGAGCAAAAGGAGATCAAGATCTAAGTCTAAGGTGAGAGGAAGATCCAAATCCAGGAATGGCAGAAAGCCACAATGCTGGAATTGTGGAAAGATGGGGCACATAAGCAGAGATTGCTGGTCTAAGCCTAAGGAGGACAATCAACACGAAGGAAAGGATGAAGCAAAGGTAGCAGGTATTGCACAAGATGCTTTAATTTTCTCTTTGCACAATAATATAGAATCTTGGGTTGTAGATTCTGGTGCATCTTTTCATGCTACCCTTAACAGAGAATATTTCAGTGACTATGTCCAAGGAGATTTCAGAATAGTGTATTTAGGGGATGATGAGCCTTGTAAGATAATTGGCAAAGGTAAAGTGCAGTTAAAGATGCAGAATGGCAACACATGGGTGTTGAGAGACGTGATGCATGTTCCTAGCTTGAAGAGAAATATGATTTCTACAGAAAAGTTAGGGGATGAGGGTTGTACTGTAACTCTCACAGCAGAATCTTGGAAGGTGACCAAGGGAGCACCTGTAATGGCCAGAGGTAAGAGAGTAGGTACTCTCTATTTGTGTAACTGTGTTACTAATATTTCTCCTTCTGTTTTATCCACTTCAGATGTGGATGCAAAATTGTGGCACTCAAGGCTCGGCCACATGAGTGAGAAGGGGATGTCAATTCTTAAGTCTAAAGGTATGCTTTCAGATTTAAAAGGCATAGATATAGAGTTTTGTGAGCACTGTGTATTTGGAAAACAGAAAAGGGTTAGTTTTCTCAAGACTGGGTCTATTAGGAAGAGGCATAAGTTGCAGCTTGTTCACACAGACGTGTGGGGACCGGCTCAAGTTGCTTCCATTGGAGGATCACAGTACTACGTTTCATTCGTAGATGACGCCACAAGGAAGGTATGGATCTACTGTATTAGAAAGAAATCTGATGTTTTTGAGACTTTTAAGATTTGGAAAGCTATGGTTGAGAATGAAACAGGCAATAGATTGAAGTGCCTGAGATCTGACAATGGTGGAGAATTCTGCGGTCATAAGTTCAGAGATTATTGTTACATGAATGGAATCCGTAGGCAAAGGATGGTTCCAAGGACACCTCAGCAGAACGGTATTGCTGAAAGGATGAATAGGACAATAATGGAGCGTGCAAGATGTATGAGATTGCATGCTGGCTTGCCCTTATAGTTTTGGGCAGAAGCTGTAGACACTGCAGTGCACCTGATTAACAGAGGACCCTCTACAACTCTGGATGGTGGAATTCCAGAAGAGGCATGGACAGGTAAATAGGTAGATCTCTCATATCTCAAAGTTTTTGGTTGTGAAGCCTTTGTGCATATTGATAAGGAAAATAGAAAAAAGCTGGATGCTAAGTCTATGAGATGCACGTTTATTGGCTATGGCTCAGATGATTTTGGTTTTAGACTATGGAATCTAAAAACTAACAAGGTAATCAGGAGCCAGGATGTTGTTTTCAATGAAAGAGTGATCTATTGTGATCAGCTAAGGAAGCTGAATCATTCTGGGCAGAGCAATGAAGAATTGGATGAGGTAACGGTCCAAAGTGAGCTCGCGGGAAAAAGAAATAATCACTTGCAGGAAAACACAGAGACCGACATCGGTAGGGTAGGAACCGACGTCGGTAGAACAGGTAACGACATCGGTCACACAGAGATCGACATCGGCGGGTCAGGAATCAAGGTCGGTCAGGCAGAACCGACGTCGGCCAGAAGCAGGCCTGGAAGTGACCGAGGTCGGTCACTGTCAGAGAATTTGGGTGGACAGCGTGTTGTGGACGAGTCTCAAACACCCATCAGGAGGTCAGAAAGAGTAAGTAAGCCTCCAATTCGATATTCTCCTTCTTTATTTTACCTATTGCTAACTAATGGTGGAGAACCAGAGAGTTTTGAAGAAGCAATACAGGTGGAGTCCAAGGATCAGTGGGAGCTAGGCATGAAAGAGGAAATGGAGTCCTTGAGTGAGAACCAGACATGGGATTTGGTTGAGTTGCCAGCAGGAAAGAGGACACTGAAGAATAGATGGACTTACAGATTGA
Source organism: Torreya grandis (assembly GCA_037957365.1). Classification (NCBI taxonomy): domain Eukaryota; kingdom Viridiplantae; phylum Streptophyta; class Pinopsida; order Cupressales; family Taxaceae; genus Torreya; species Torreya grandis. Next base: position 4,644,914 of record JARHVA010000182.1, read on the forward strand.
AAGAAGGTGAGAATGGAAAGATGAGATACAAGGCCAGGTTAGTAGTGAAAGGATTTGCACAGAAACCAGGTATTGACTTTGGTGAGATTTTTTCTCCTGTTGTTAAAATGACTTCTATACGGACTGTACTGTCTTTGGTTGATATTGAGGACTTGCATCTTGAGCAGCTAGATGTTAAGACAACTTTTCTTCATGGAGATCTGGATGAAGAAATATACATGGAACAGCCGAAAGGATTTGAGGTCAAAGGTAAGGAGAACTTAGTGTGCAGGTTGAAGAAAAGCTTGTATGGCCTCAAGCAAGCTCCTAGGCAATGGTACTTGAAATTTGACAGGTTTATGACTGAGCATGGCTACAGTAGGTGTCAATCCGACCATTGTGTGTATTTCAAGAGATTGGATAATGGTAGGTACATTATTCTATTGTTGTATGTAGATGATATGCTGGTTGCAGGATCTCACATGCAGGATATCTCTGAGCTTAAGGTGAAGTTAGCTCAAACGTTTGCTATGAAGGATTTGGGAGCAACAAAGAAAATCCTAGGCATGAGCATAAAGAGAGACAGGAAGAATCACAGGTTGATATTGTCTCAAGAAGATTATGTGGACAAGGTGTTGAAACGGTTCAATATGCAGGATGCTAAACTGGTAAGTACACCTTTGGCTGGACATTTCAAGTTGAGTAAAGAACAATGTCCCAATTCACATGATGAGGTAGAGTACATGAGTAAGGTTCCATATTCTTCCGCAGTAGGAAGTTTGATGTATGCAATGGTGTGTACTAGACCGAATATTGCCCAAGCAGTGGGAGTAGTAAGTAAGTATATGGCCAATCCAGATAAGAAACATTGGAAAGCAGTTTAATGGATCCTTAGATATCTGAGAGGAACCAGCAGTAAGCATTTGTGCTATGGAGGTTCAGATACTTCTCTACATGGTTATGTAGATTGAGATATGGCAGGTGATTTGGATGGCAGGAGGAGCATTACAGGTTATGTTTTTACTGTAGGTGGAACGGTGGTTAGCTGGATATCTAAGTTGTAGAAGGTGGTTGCCTTGTCAACTACAGAAGCAGAGTATATTGCAGTCATGGAGGCTAGCAAGGAGATGATATGGATGACACGGTTCATGGATGAGCTTGGTAGGAAGCATGAGAGTTGTAGATTGTATAGTGATAGTCAAAGTGCAATCCATTTGGCCAAGAATTCAGCCTTTCATTCAAGAACAAAGCACATACAGCTAAGGTACCATTTCATACGACAGGTATTGGAAGATGGTGAGTTGAAGCTGGAGAAGATCCATACAGATAGGAATCCTGCGGATATGTTAACCAAGCCGGTTACTAAGGAGAAGTTGAATCTTCATTCAACTTCTGTTGGTCTTCATGATTGAGTTGAAGATGGGGGAGCTAGAAGATGTTGCTGTACAGGTACTGGTGCAGCTGTTTATCTCCAAGTGGGAGATTGTTAGGATGTGGAGCCTAAAAGCTTCACTTAGGTGCATACACAACAGTTTTGGGTCTACACAGTCACCAGCGTCGGTCAGGAGTGACCGACGTCGGTCAGGAGCAATGCAGGAGACACTGACGTCGGCAGGTAGTCAGCCGACGTCGGTCATAGGCAAGCAGTCAGGAACCGGCGTCGGTTACCTGTGCGTCCAGAATCTATTTCCAAGGACAACAGTGATAGTTTGCATGACGAGTTTGAGTCTTAGTCTTGATCCGCGCTTCTAATATTAGCAGGACTGTATTAAGAGCCTTTGTTCAAGAGGCATAACTGTTTGTTGTAAGTGCATGCATATGTTTGCTAATTCTATATGTAGGATTAGATCTTAGCTAAGTGAGCAAGTATGAGACAATTGTAATGTTGAAGAACAGTACAGAGTGTTGAATCAATCCAGACTTGTTGGAATTGATTGTGCTTGAGAGAGATAGCTCTTGAGGGATAGAGATCTAGTGTGAGATCTTGTACATCTGAGAGAGGTGTGGAAGAAAGGTGTTTCTTCATTGTATTCCTTCTGTAAAGAGTTTTTAATACAAGTTTTCAAGGTGGTTTCTTGTATCTCTTGTTCTTTCTATTATTTGATTCTAGTTACTTATCTATCTGATTTATTTTTGCGTTTATTACTTTCATAAGTGTAATCATTGTTGGTTGATCCCCAACAGGGCTAAGCTAAAAGGTTTGTTTGGGAAAGTAGACCACTTGAGAGCCATATAACTTGAAGTGGAGCTTACTTAACTTAATCCAGATGACTTTGCCTTTATTGTAGACTACCTCACTAAGTTTAAGTATTTTTTGACATAGTTGAAGGGGAGTGGATGAGAAAAAAAGGATGAAGAGTGTGTGTACTTTATTTTGTCTAAGTTGAGTGGCATATTCCAAATCTTTGCTTTGACCTTTTTCTCTAGTATGGATGCCTTAGGTGTTGAATTCAAAATGCCAAATCTAGAGTTGTTTTGTTAGAGACTTAATAGGGAGGAATTCAAATTATCTCACCTTGAGTCTTCCACCTCTCAAAAAGCATTAATTGAATCACATCCTAAGATTAAGAGAAAAACTAAGGGTAAGAAGAAGAACACTCCTCCATCTCAAAATACACCTAAGCTCAACACTAACACATCTAAACCCAAATCATCTTACAAATCCAAGAACAAGTCTAACCTATCTTGCTCCTATTGTGGGGGGACTAGTCATGAAGAGTCTAGGTATTTCAAAAGAATGCAAGCCTTAAAGGATGCCATTAGGAAATAAAAGATTTGTATCTCCACTCCTCCATCTCATGAGCATGGAAAAACACTTAATATTGTTAGAAGATCATAGTTACCTATTTTGGATAGTTGGGTTCTAGATTCTGGTGCTTCACACCATATAACTTCTTCCAAAGAGTCTTTTATATCTTTTGATCTGAGTTCTACTTATAACAATAAGGTTGGAGATTCTTACTTCATTTTTGTTAAGGGGAAGGGTGATATATAACTAGTTGGTGGCCACATCAATGATGCATTATATGTTCCAGACATCACCACCAATCTACTTTCAATTTATCAGATTTGTCATTCTAATTAGGATAAGACAATGACTTTCACACCATAGGTTGTTGAAATTCGAGATTTGTTAGATTCACACACACTTATTGCATAGGGTGTTGTTGATCATAGTTCTCGACACTATTATTTTTAGGGTTTTGATGATACTCCTCCTATAGGGATGTGTTTAGTTTCTCATGCAAATTTTGAGAGTTGACTTTGGCATGAGAGATTTTGACACCTAAACTACAAATATTTGAAGGAATTGAGCACTCATAATATGGTAGAAGTTTTTCCTATAGTTTCATGTCTTGATGGAGTTTCCCTAGTTGTGCATTAGGGAAAAAACACTAGGATTTGTTTCTTAAAGATATGTTCATGAGAGCTTATTCTCCCCTTGAGCTTATGTACAATGATTTGATGGTCTTGTCTACTCCTTCCAATGGAGCTATGTATGCACTTACTTTTATGGATAATTTTTTGAGACGTACTTGGGTTTATTTCCTCAAGTACAAGAGTGATGTCTTTGCTCACTTCAAATTTTTTAAGGCTTCGATCAAGAAACAATCTTCAAGTTGCATCAAGAAGACTCATACAAAAATGGAGTGGAGTACTTTAGTGAAGAGTTATTTGATTTGTTGGTAGTCCATGGTATTGTTCACCAACATTTTATTGCACATACTTCACAATAGGATGGCTTAGTAGAACAAAAGAATAAACTTTAAAGGAGATGGCTAATTGCATAATGCATTCATTGGATTTACCTCATATCTATTGGGCAACGGTAGTTAATTATGTGAAATACATTTAGAACTACACACCACATAGAGAACTTGAGCATATGACTCTAGAGATGGCTGATCTAGAACCAATCCTGATATCTCATTTTTCTAAATTTTTAGGAGCCTTGCTTGGGTATTTGTACTAAAGAAGAAAAGCAAATCATTGGATAGGAAGAGAAAACCTTTGATTTTTTAGGGTATTACAAGTACATGAGAGCTTATCATCTTTTAGATCCTGATACTTATGATGTTCATTTTTGAACACATGTAGAATTTGATGAGCATTTCACATCTCATGACTCTTCATCTTCTTCTATGCCTTCTTCTTCTTCTTTTGATGATTCACCTCCTCTCAAGGATTCATTCTTTGAGGAGCCAGTTTAGGAGATTCCTAAGGAGGTTATAGAGGATGAGGATATTCACACTGATGTTTCCACTATGCCTAAATGGGCTTGTACTACATTTTCTATGGCAACACCTTTTATATAAGATCTTCCACCTACTCGACATTACAATACACATTCTACGAGTACTAGAATTTTGTGTTAGTTATTCTCTAGGGATCCACAATATTTTTCACAAGCTTATGGGATATAGGAGTGGGATGATGTGATGGCAAATGAGTATTCTTCATTGATGAAGGATCACACTTGGGATTTGGTCACTTTTCCTAAGAGAAGAAAGCTGGTAAGGTGTAAGTGGATTTACTGTACCAAGTATGCAACTAATGGGTCTATTGATAAGTATAAGGCACATCTTGTTTCAAAGGGGTTCTTACAGGTCAAAGGTATTAACTATTCTGATTTGAGATTTTTGTATCCATTACTAAGATGGGTTTTGTTCACCTTGTACTTTCTCTTGTTATATCACATATTTGGATAGTAGATTAGATGGATGTTAAGAGTGATTTCTTACATGGAAACTTACATGTGGAAATCTATACAGAGCAAATTGCTAGGTTTGTTCATGATTCTTCTCTTATTTATCTACTTAGGATGTCTCTTTATGGTCTCAAATAGGCCCCTCAAGCTTGGTATGAGAAGATGGATTCATTTCTTCTCTCCACTTGCTTTGTTCACTGCCACTCCTATCCCATAGTGTATATTCAACATATTGGGGAGGACATAATTATACTAGTCTTGTACGTTGTTGATCTAATTCTCACAAGCAACTCCTCATCTTAGATTCAAATTATTCACCAAGTACTTTCAACATAGTTCAACATGACTGATCTTGGTCTTTTAAATTTCTTCTTTGGTTTACAAATTTCACAGTCAGATACAAGGATTTATTTGAGTCAGTAGAAGCACACCCTTGATCTTCTTCAACATTTTGATATCACTAATTGTAAGTCAAGTCCTCCTTTTTAGTCTGGAGTTATTCTCACTACCTCTTTTACTACTCCACTTTGTGATCCTACATTGTATATGTAAATGGTTGGGAATTTTATGTATTTGACCCATACTCACCCTGACATTTCATTTGTAGTTGGGCTTGTATCTAGGTTTTCATATGACCCTCATGATAGTCATTGATAAGTTGCAAAGAGGATTTTATGATATCTGCAAGGCATTACTCATTTTGGATTAGATTGTTTCAGGGGTTCTACTCAGTTGGTTAGATATAATGATTCAGATTGGGTAGGTTCTCTTGATGACATGCATTCTACTTTTGGATACATATTTTATCTTGGTTCTTCACCTATTGCTTGGTTGTGAAAAATGCAACAAGCTATTGCACTTTCATCTACAGAGGCCGAGTACAGGGCAATAGTTACAACAAGTTAGCAGATTCTTTTACTTCATCAATTATTGATAGAGTTTGGCTTCACGTAGGATTCATCCATTGTACTTTAGTGTGACAACAAGAGTACAATTCACATATCTTGCAACCCAATTGATCATAAATAGATCTAACACATTAAGGTACATATGCACTTCATTCATCAGCACATGTAGGATGGATTTCTTATCTTGGAGTACATTTTGACTCAGCAGTAGATTGCATATATCTTCATGAAGCCTTTTACATCACCTCATTTCCTTGAATTGGGTGGCATGCTTGGGTTTTAAAAGTTATACTTGCGGGGGGGGGGGTGTTAATGAGGACATCTTCCTTCTTCATTTCATGGATACATATTGTACACGAGTACCTTATTAGGTCTAGTTTTTGGGACTCATATTGTGGATATGACACTATTTCATTTTTGGCTATTGCTAGCACTTAGCTTTACTTGAGGGGGCGTATTAGAGTATGTATTTCATGTATTTCTCACTTTTTCTAGTGTATTAGATAACTATTTTATCCTTTTGTGAGCTTGTCCTATGTGAGATTTATCCCAATTAGTTAGTTAAGCTAATTTTGTATTTTGCCTTTCCTATTTATGCAAGAGCTTTTTTTTGTACTAGAATATATTACTTCTGAATAAAACTTGATTTGCTTTGTTTTGAAATCAATTGTTTGTAGCTTCATTATGTGATGTTCTTGATGTTATCACTTCTAAATCTTGAGTTTGAATGCTTGTTCACCATTCCTAACATTAATATATTTAAAAAAAATAAGATAATAATAATGTTACATGTCAAATCATGCTCTTTCCACCTATAAATATTAGAATGATAATTTTTAGTGAAAAAATCAAGATAATAATAATGTTGTATATCAAATCAATACTCTTTCCATCCATAATTAATTAGTATTTTAATAAGCAAATAAATATTTTCATATTTGTCACTTTTGAAATGATTTTTTAATTATTAAATTGATATAAATGAAATATTCTATGGGAACATGTAGAGGAATATTTTTAAATATTTGGGTACTAAACTTTAGAATTGGTAAAGTTATATAACTTGTCAAAGGTTTTCATTGACTAGAGTAGAAAAAATATTTGTTCAAGTGATGCTTATAGCACTACAGGGACTAAAAATCATGTGTGTGTGTGTGTGTGTGTGTGTGTGTGTGTGTGTGTGTGTGTGTGTGTGTGTGTGTGTGTGTGTGTATAACTTAACATTGTAAATGAATGCCCCCTAGATGGCCCTTTTATGTGTTTGTAAATGACATTAAAATCTGATGGGATAATTGAACCCCATACTAACCTTTTCATAGAAAAGGAAAATAATTTTGATATATCATTTTAAATAAATTAAAAAAATATGTTTATATGGTTATGACAATTAAGTGTGTTCAATTAGTTATTTGTTGTAAAATTGTATTCTTTTGGGGTACTAGTGTGTTTGTCAAATTTTTTGTTTAGGTTAGGATTTTTTTGGTGTGCTTCCCTATTTTTAGTGTATTTGTTTATCATTTTATGTTGTGTTCCTCATGTTCTTCTCTCTTCCTCTCTAACCTGCTATTTTCTTATTTGGGTTTTTCTCCAAAAATGTACAATTAAATTTTTGGGCCCAAAATTTTATTTATACAATTCTTATTCTTCCTTATTTTTTGATCATTTTTTGTCATGCTCTCTCTCTCTCTCTCTCTCTCTCTCTCTCTCTCTCTCTCTCTCTCCACTTATATTTTCTTGTTATTCTAGATTTTTTCTCAAAATCATATTTATACGGTTCTAGTTATTCCATGTGATTTGATCATTTATTGTCCTACTACCCTTAATAATCTCTCTCTCCTCTTGTTTTTTTCTTTTGAGTTTTCCCCCAAAAGCATATTTATATAGTTTAGGCTCTTCCCTATTTTTTGATATATATATATTTTTAATCATTTTTTGTTATGTTCCCTTATTTTTCTCTCTTCTCATCTTCTCATGTATCTTCCCTCCTATTTTATTATTCTATGTTTTTTCCCAAACCTGTACAATAACAAATTTTTGTGCCCAAATTGTATTTATATAATATGGTTCTTCCTTATTTTCTAATCATTATTTTTTGTGTTTCCCCTATTCTTATATCTTCTCCTATCTTTCTCTCTTTTCCTTCATGTTTTATTATTGTTCTAGGTTTTCCCCTAAAACTATACAATTATAGTGTTTTAGGCCCAAAACCTTGTTTATATGGTTTTGCATCTCCCATAACAATAATTATATAGTTATGGGGCCTTTTGTTCTATGGGTCCATTAGGGTGCACATGTGTTGTATGGTCCCTTTTGTGTCAATTTTCCTACTCATTGTATGTCAGCATGTGTGCTAAAAGGGCCCTAATTTGAATTAAATAAATATATAAATACACGGGTGCATTGTAAATTATACCTTTTTAGTCTCAGTGTAAAATGCTGATAGATGGATAAATAGATATTTTAAAAACATCCAAAACAACAAAACAATCTATTGGACCATTAGAAAAAAAGGTATGTTATGAATTTCATAAGATTCCCATTTTTTCAATGTTATATTTTTTGTGTATCAATACCATTAATTATCTTGGTGTGTTTTTTTTATGGTGGGGGTTTCATTAGCACTTATTTCAAATTTACAAAAAATAGAATCACATTCCTCATGACATACTTTATAACCTAGGGGTAATTATTAGTTTAAATTGTTATACCCTTAACACAATGCAATATATTGAGTGGATTTTGACTAATTTTAAAAGTCCTAAAATTAAAAAAACATGTTAAGGTATCATTTAGTATGTGACACACCTATGGTAACAAGTGGTGCCAACAATGAAATAAAAGCTCACACAACGATTTTGACCATCACACAAAATAATAATTAATTTACAATATACATTAGGTCTTGAATAAGGAGATGACACTTATCTAGATGTTACTTATCTCAGCACTAGCACCAATGCCATAGACTCACCTCTAAGGAATGGGATTCTTCTTTCACACCAAGACTTGGTTGAAGGGTTAACCTCTGCATGTCATCATTGATAATGGGAGATGGAAAAACATCATTAGACAAGCTACATTTCAACACCTAGGCCTCACCACTAAAGCACACCCTAGACCGTACTCTTTGCGATGTCATTAGCAAGGGAAGGATACCCATGCCTAATGTCAATGCACCTTATAGTAAAAATGAAATCACATGGAGGAAAAAGTCCCTTGTGACATTACACCAATTGAGGTTTATGAAACTTTGGCTGAAAGGTCATATTTGTATGACTGTGATGTTACATATGAAGCCAAGTTTCACCAATTGACTCCAACAATGAAATAAAAGCTCACACAATGATTTTGACCATCACACAAAATAATAATTAATTTACAATATACATTAGGTCTTGAATAAGAAGATGACACTTATCTCAGCACTAGCACCAATGCCATAGACTCACCTCTAAGGAATGGGATTCTTCTTTCACACCAAGACTTGGTTGAAGGGTTAATATCTACATGTCATCATTGATAATGGGAGATCGAAAAACATCATTGTACAAGCTACATTTCAACACCTAGGCCTCACCACTAAAGCACACCCTAGACCGTACTCTTTACGATGTCATTAGCAAGGGAAGGATACCCATGCCTAATGTCAATGCACCTTATAGTAAAAATGAAATCACATGGAGGAAAAAGTCCCTTGTGACATTACACCAATTGAGGTTTATGAAACTTTGGATGAAAGGTCATATTTGTATGACTATGATGTTACATATGAAGCCAAGTTTCACCAATTGACTATTTGTGCCAAGTATTATTTATTCAACCTTTTAGAGTCACCTCCAACAACCAAAATAAATTTTGTCTCTACTAAACAATAATGCAATTTCATCTTGTACATGAAAATGTCCATGTTACTCATGGTCCATCGATAATCACTTGTGAAGGGAAAAAACACATTGATAACATGCCATGCCATGCAACTACCGTCACAATAACAACTAATTGGCAAGGTACACCAACAATAAAAATATGTCTTTAAAGAGACAAAGGGTCTTCCAACACATTTCATGATAAACCATCATATAAATTTGGTTCTTGGATCCCCTCTTTGAAATAATATAATGTACCACAAGTCCTTTTGGGATAATGTTGAAGCTCTACATCAAATTTAGGAGCTTTTTGATTAAGGAAAGATCAGGCCTAGTCCTTTTTTTTAGAATCCTGACAGTCCTCACTCCAAATATATATGAGACATGACACTTAGAATTAAATATTGTATGCTTAACAATATAATGGTGAAAAAATGGTAATCTATACCACATATTAATAGCCTCTTGAACCAGCCCTGAAAGGCACAATACTTCACCAAAATCAACCTGATTTAAGTTTGACTAATGTAGCAATAACATTTATGTGCCTAATGGATGACATACTTAGGCCCTTCACAAACTCCTCCATCATCATATACTATGATGGCATTCTCATATTTATCAAAACTTAGGAGGATCATGTGGAACACATCTTGCACATCATAGCCACTTTGCATAGACACAAGTTACAAGCTAGCTTTAAAAAGTGCATGTTTAGCACCATGAAAATTTATTGCCTAGGTTATGTCATTAACCACATAAGCATCCATGTAGATCCATAAAAGATCAAAGTAATCTAAAATTGGCCAACTTCACACAATCTCACTAAGTTGAGGAGTTTTCTTTAACTTACAAGTTTTTACCTCAAGTTTGTTCTTAGTTTCTCACACATATCTTGGCCTCTTAACTAGATCATGCATGCCAAATACACATTACACCAAACACATGTGCAATAACATGATTTAAAGGAGATCAAGCTCTACATAACACCTGATCTAACAATGCCTAACACTTTCCACTCATTTAAAATCTAGACTGATGCATATGGCTATGCACTTAATGTAGTACTCACATAACATGGACATCCAATCAAATATCACTTAGAAATTCATCAACATGGTCAAGTGGTACTTCACCTATGAGAAATAATTGTATGCTATTGTGCAAGCAATTAAGCAATGACACCACTACATCTTGTATAAGGAGACAACCATCCATTTTGATACTAATCAAATTTTGTTCATGCATATATAAAACACATTAGAGAATGCACGCCGCATGAAATAGATGAATTAATTAGAATAGTTTAATATGGTAAACAAACACAAGAAGGGAAAATATAGTAAGGCAATATATTACCTTAGCAAATCATTGGTACAAGCACTCATCACAATTATTGACAAGCACAAACACAACTTCTCTAACTAGGTATCCCTTTATTCAGTAGACTACAACTTCATAGATGCCTATATCACCCTTACACATGGTGAATAAGTTATTGAATTCCACATGTCTTAAAACCTTCCTCTATAGGTGTGAACATCTTTATGTTATTAATGGTGCACCTTGCCAAAAACTAATTTGGGAAACACACTACACCAATACAATAGGACACTTTAACATTACCAATACATTGGGAGGGATTCAACAACACTTGTAATGGCCTCACATGTGCATATACATTGAGCACCATATTATGTCTTACATTCCTTATTGCATCACCAAGTCCACGAAGAAGTTGGGACTTTATATGTCTTTTTCAATGCCTTCCAAGCCTTGGGAATCTATTAGTGTAAATTTTATGATTGGATTACCTATGAAAAAATTCCAAAATAAATTTGTGTTCATTATAATGGATTGGTTTTTAGAGGTATCCATCATGGTTGTTTGCATGAAGAGCATCAACACATAGTGAATTGCATGCTCATTCTTCAACCATGTTTGGGATCATTTTGAACTTGCAACATCCATTGTATATGGTTTTATCCATGATTTATCAATCATTTATGGAAAACCTTGTGGAAAATAATGGATACACAATTGGACCAATATATAATTTTTCATCCATAGATAAATGTACAAACAAAAGTTGTCAATCACACACTTTTATGTATGATACACATATACAAAGTGTGAATTCACACACTTGGAATGATAATATACTATACATTTAACATGCATTTAATAAATATCTTAAATCTATGGGGTATTTTCCATTTAAAATGTGTCTTGGGTTCCAACCAACAACATCCTTGGACATATACTATCGCACACTATCTAGTACAAAATCATCCACCCAGGAAAAAAAAGTGGACAAGGAATAGAATTTTCTACAACACATCCAAAAAAATCATGATTAGGTTAATCAAATACTTTTTTCCTAACCATTTAAGTATAAATAATATCATGATGCACACTACATACCTCATGAGTTCAAGGTACCAATAAATTATGGTTGCATATTTAGAAGGAGAATTTTAAGGATCCAAACTATAATATTAACCTTTTGTGCCATAGTCAATACATGATACTATGAATAGATAGAGAGAACACATTTATTCTTGACCTGTCATAATACTTGGGTTTGTATATAGTCTTCAATTTGGAACTCATTAAGCCTTACCTCCCACCTTTTCTTGTGCTAACATTAACTCAACATTTTTAAGACTTAGAATATGAACACTTACATGCATCATTGGATTAGATCATTGAAGTGATAACAACATGCACATGCCAAGACACACACACAAACTATTCTAAGTGGTCAAGGCAAGGTAATACATTGATTAGGCTAAGTGGTATGAACTAGACCAAATTTAGGTTCAATTTTCATAGTTGATTGACGATGTAATGGGGAGCATTGCTCCTCAAAAAAGGGTAAATGATCTATGTGAAACTTATAATAAGGTATGTACACTCCTCATAAGGTATTTGATTTCCCCACACTTGTATCATATTGCTTTATACACGTAGCCTTACAATACCTCAACACACAATCACAACATCAAGTCAGATATCATAAAAGATTCTAACACCACACAAATGTCTATGAGCTTTACATGTTACACATCATCTTGTGGCACTGCACACCACCTTGGTAATTATGCACACTAATAAAACATTGAGTACCATATCATGCAAGTACCTAATATCTCATAATACCATCAACACTCAACATCTATGTGTGAAATTTCCACTATTTTGTAGCATGCCAAGTGACACTTCCGAATTTTTCATCTAATCAACATATTATGATTTTGGAAGTCTGATCATCATACCTATAGGAAGGTGAACTACCACCTAGGAGATGAATTATTTCATAATTGTTCACTTCTATAATTGCATTCTTGCAATGATTGTATATATATTATAACCATCCAACCCTTAAGGGATTAAGAATGAGAGAGATCACATAAGCAGATAAGAGAATGTTAACATGATTTGAGTATCTATAGTTTCACACACATTTGTGATCGTGTTCTAGTCTTGATAAACTATTTGGAAGTTTTCTCCCTTTCTGATCACAAGAACTTATACTTCCAACCTTAATGAATTATTGTACACATATACTTTCCATACTCTTTATATTGAATTGAAGTTGCACCATTCTAAAAATTCTTCCACATTTGAATATGTTTTGGTTTATTTTTATTTAATTTACATTTATTCATATAATAACCCATAACTTACTACTAAGTATAAGGTCATCCCCCACATTGGCATCATAGGCCCTATGGTGCAAATTAGTCTCACCCCAAAATAAAAGAGGAAGTAAAAAATGTTGAGAATGATTTAGAAAGGCATATGGGAAATAAAAAATACCAGGGATGAGGTATACTTAGATAGACAAGTGGGCACCTTAAATCCTATGAGCTCTCTTACCATTCACATTACAAATATTTCAACTAATAAAATAAAAGAAAGGGAAGACCCATTACAATCTTGGTGGAATCACTCCTTAAAACAACTAAAATTTGAACAATATCCAATGAAAATATAAGTGAAATATTTTCCAAGATTGAAAATGAGCCTAGTTAGCTTAAAGAAACTTAATCTTAGTCTATGGACCTCATAATTCATTTTTAGCTCAGTTCTCTAAAACCTTGGAATTGATATAAGTGTAGTCCTCTTTAAGGAACCTAACCGTAGTCCGCTTGAACCTTGAAATTTATTCTTAGCTAGTCCTCTTTAAAACTAATATTAAATTGGTTGAGATAATTATTCATTCAACATTAGATCCATTTAATGTTTTGATTACTAACTATATATATAGAGTGGCTCATGAAAGATAAAAACAAAGCCAAAACTCTATGCAATAGATAAATATGATTTTTCATTTTTGGCTTACAAAGGTCAGGGTTCAAACACATGAATCATACTTCATAGATTCATCCAGGTTATAACCCCACCCACTAGGGAGGCTCCATGAGCTTGTACCATAGCTTTCCACCCCTAATGTGTGCTTACATTATTTATTCTCTTTTCAAAATTTGGCTCTAATCCATATTGGAACATATTCTCCATCAATTACCTTTGCTTAACTCTATTAGTGGTTCTATTTTTAGTATGAAACATTCCATTCAAATGATTCTTTTGTAATGCCTAGATTTGCATATAATGACCAGTTTACAGGTTTACTATTATCTTATTTATTTATTTAATTATTTATAGGTTTAATGTTTTGTTTTATTTTTTAATCTTTGGTTATTAGAGTCCTTTTATTACCATCAATTAGCTACTATAAATTGTTGTAATTTTCAATCCCATTGACATGATTTGGTCATATTTGGATGGACATTAATATGTTCATCTATCATGATTGAATTATGAAAGGAAGCCTACTTTTGCATCACATTCAAGCTATTTCCTAGTCTCTTTGGTTTGACTCAAGGTTGTGCTTATAGATCCCTTTTGAATGACACTTCTTTGTTTCCATCCTAGATGATGGTCTTTAGTTAATTTAATAAAACTCGGTTAAAGCTCATTATCTATAGTGTTAGTGTTGAGTTAATTTTTACATGAAATATTAAACATTTAAAAGTTGATGTGGAGTCATATTTTTTGATTAACACTTATTATAATGCTCAATAATATCCATAGATACTCAAAAAATCGAATCATAAATCCAGATATTTGTATCTTGTACCAAAAACATGTCCCCATCTCACATATGGGGACATTAGAAGACTTAAAATGACTTTTCCTAGAATCTCTAAATGTCTACTTTTCCTAGAAACATTGCTTGAAAATATATAAATTTTCTTAAATATCACATAAATTACATTGGCATTTTCTTTAAGTGTTAATATCTTATTGACAAGAGTTATAGGAAGTAGTATAAAATTTTATAATCAAAGCCCAAAGTAGTACCAGTAATAAGAGAAAACATTAATAAGGCTTAAATGTTTATGTATAGATACTTTATCAATTATTTGACATGGGAAAGCAAGATACTTTGTGGTAGTAACTTGTGCTAGTCATCTATAAGTATAACATATATATTGAAAACTAATACTTAAATTTGTATATATTTAAATAAATTATATTTCTATATTAATTTATTTAAATTTTACAACTAAATATCCCATACCATGTATTTTTCAAGTTGCATCTACATCCTAGTCCCTGTCGCTATCTATTATACCAAAGGCATCTCGTGTCTCTAGGTGATCATGGTAATACCAAAGAATAGAGTTTTAATCATAAAATATCTATATTGTATAAAACCCCATTAATAAAAATAATGTGACTTGATGAAAATAAATTATAATTAGTCGATCAATAGTTGACACTAACTGAATTATGGCGTAAGGTAAAGAGTGCATTAATAAGATAGTGGCCAAATTAAAATCTCCACATGACATTAAGGCAACACAAAAATTGTTGGATCTGTGTTACATACTTTACATGATTTATAGACCTTATGGATTGTACATCTACTTCTTTTGATATTGAAGTAGAATAATTAGATGTAAAGACAACATTTCTATGTATAGGGAGTTTGAGGAAGAGATATACATAACATAGAAAAAAAAATCAAAGTTAAATGAAATGAGGACTTGGTTTTTATGTTGAATAAGTCTATTTATAACTTGAAAGAATCACCAAAGATGTGGTTTTTAATGAACTAGAAGCACCCCAACACTCATAACTATTAAAAACATTCCATAATCATGCCTTCAACATTCAACAGACTATCTACCTGAGATTCATCCAATAGTCAAAAATTTGTTCCTCCACCCTTATCTCCTTTTTGAGGGCATAAAATCATATTAATAGGTGTGGTGACCATTATGATATTACCTTTTTATCTTGTTCCATACAGTAGTGTTAGGGTGCTTCTAGTTCATTAAATTAACATTATTAGTTAGTTGAAGTATGGTTTAAGGTTGATGTGATGAATTTTAGATGCATGTTTCTTAGTTATCATTTTGTCTCATGTTTCCCATTAGCAGAGGAGTTTTGAGTAAATTTTATGGTTATATATCTTTATCTATTATATAAGGTTATGAGGCCTTTCAAAACCTACATCTATATATACATAAAAAAATATTATTTGGATAATTGTATTCTAACTACTACATATATTCTTAATTGGTTACTATATAATCCTCTATCCTTCTTTATTGTTAAACATTTATAAAATTTTCCTATAACTAACATAAATCTATTTGACAACAAATACTAATCTAAAAAATTATTTAATTTTAATTATTTTTAACAATTAACATTGCAACCTATTTGATTGTGATGGCATCCCTTGTTAGGATTTCATAGGTAGAAAGACATTTTGCAAGCAAGGCGGTGGTGGCGATGAGACAAAGGAAAACATAGATAGAGAGTAAGTAGGTGCCCCTTCCTGGTACTAAGACATGCATAGAATTTAGTGAGGATGGTATTGATCCACATATATATACCCATTTATTTTCAAAAACAAGGGTGACGATGGTACTCGAACAAATATCTAACCAAGGGCCACAAAGCACCAAATTGACTACTAAGGGGGGATCTAAGAATGGCTAGCCAGAGGCTAAAAAAGGGGTAGATGGATCTGGTATGAGTACTAGACTAAATATACCAAATAAAGGGTTTATTCTATAATCAAAAAACCTAAAAGACATGGGTTTGAAAGATAAACTCATTGTTGGACACAAAAAACCATCATATTTAGAGGCACTCTCAAGAAAAAGATAGATTCAACCTTTAACTACTGCTAAATATAATGTTATTATCATTTTTGATAAAGAGCAACTTGAAGCGATACAAGAAAGGGAAGATTGGATTGCTTCTAATGGAATGATATGTTGATTTAATGACATCTAGCCAAGTTTGTATAACCTTCATAACTAGATAAGGTGACATTAGAAAGCTTTAGTAAAAGGTAAAATCAAAATTAATCATTGTACTAGAGGTATTTTTATTATGATTTTGGATTTTGTTTAGGATAAGGATGTCATATCTAAGGAGTGTTATTGGGATTAGGAGGAGTGTCACATGCTAAGTTAACTAAGCCCTGGTATCTATATTTTAATCCTCATAAACAAAATTTTAACTCTAATATGATCTTGATACGATTACCAAACCTCCATTTTTTATTTTAGGACCATAAATTTTTTAAATCTATAAGAAATTTAATAAGGGAATTATGGACTGAGGACCCAATGTTAACTAAAAAATGGGTCATTCAACCTATGCATAAATCTTGTTTAATATAAATATCTCTAAAGGATATACCAACAAAGTGGATTTGAATGTAAGGGATATAACATGGGTTCAATCTCTAGACTATGAAGGGTTACTGTTCATATCTCATAGGTGTTTTAGTACTGGTCATTTGGGAAATAATTATTTGATTATTAAATATAAAAAAGATAAACTTGGTGGAAGGATGCTAATTTAGAACATGCAATAGTTGAATCATATACTGAGAGTGAGGATACAAAGGTGGTTCTTGAAACATTAGTAGAAAAGGCAGATCTAGTTCAAAAAAATACTACTTGTGTTTTAGAAAATTTAGCTATATGTGGTAAGGCCATGACCAAGTATTCATATATTTAATCTAATGATGGGATGAAGGCTCAACCTATATTAAACATTCTTTCAACTATTTTTTTTGAAGTTATATA
>JARHVA010000182.1:4667500-4720000 GCA_037957365.1 Torreya grandis
TAACTATTAATGAACTATAATCCATGATGATTTTCATATAAAATAAACTCCATAGGAAAAATATAATGTCTTCACTTCTTGAGTTCTTGAAATATTACATAGAGATCCCAATCATTTACTGAATACTCACATTTTAAATCATTTATCTTCTCATTGAAATATGTGATAGTCTTTTCTACTTGAATTAATACTCCACCTATTGCTGCATCACTAACATCACAATATAATTCAAATACTTTACCAAAATATAGTAATGATAATACTTGATTTCACTATCTAGGAAAAATCCTTTGTATCTTTCTACATTACCTCTGTAATCACTCACACTAAAGTTCCTAATGAACTTCATGTAAAAACTCATTAATATATAAATACTACATGCCGCAAATGTATTTTGTGATGAATGTAAATTAATTATATCTCACACCTTCTTTATATCCATCTCTAATTCTTCTCGAGTTATCACAAAGTTATAGTATAGAAATTCCTTCTACATTAAATTGCAGTTCTTCAAATTCACATGCAACATTCAATCTCACAACTTATCTATCACTTTACAAAAAAGTGGAGAGCATTTTTACTTCATCCTACTAAAAATTAATATATAATAAAGATAAATAATGACAAACTCAACCAAAAATGGCTTAAGAACTTCATTCATTAGTCTCATGAATGTACTTGGTGCATTAGTTAGCCCAAAGGCATAATCAACCACTCATATAATCTTTCTTATGTTTTTAACACATTCTTCCACTTGTCACCTTCCATTATGAAAATATGGTGATATCCACTCTTTAGTTCAATCTATTTGAATTATCTTACTCCACTTAAGTAATCCATTATATCATTCATACATGGAAATAGAAAACTATACTTTATGGTTATCTTTTTAATGGCTCTAGAATCAGTGCACATTCTCCACTCTCCATTATTCTTAGGTGTTATACTGATGGTAATATACATGGGATAAAATTTATTTTATCAAACCATTATCCAACAACTCTTGTAATTTATAGTGTACCTTTGCATTCTCTTTAGGTGAAAACCTATACAATGTTTTGTTTGGTAAACTAGATTCTAGAATCAAACCCATGCGGTGAGGAATGCTTCTCATTTGTGGGAGCTTGTTTAGTATATTTTTTGAAATAATCTCTATAAATTCACTTATCATCTCCTTTATCTTACATAAAAGTGATTTTTCCTTTCCTTTTTTATTGCTCGCCACCTTATTGGGCTTAGGGATTACCACAAAGCATATTTATTCCTCCATATCTTTCAGAAATTATGTTCCTAAAATCATCAAAAAACCTTTGGAGTAGTTTCCATTTCTTCACATTTGTCCTTCAAAGGATTCAAAGTATGCTTCTTTCCATATTTCACCAGTGTGTATGTATTTTCATTACCATCATATTGTGCCTTATGATCAAACTACAAAGTCCTTCCAAGAAAAATATGAAAAACATCCTTAGGCATTATATCTCATAAGACTTCATCCTTATATGTATTAGTTCTAAAACTTATTATACTGCTCATTCACCAAAACCTGATATCCTTTCATCAACCATAAAACCTCATACCTATTCAAATGCTTAATTATATTCAAATAAGGTTTATCTACTATATCCTTTAAAATAATGTTAAATCAGTATTGTACCTATCAATAATTAATTTATAGCATTTACCTCTAGAATTAAAAATGGTCTTGAATGAATTCTTTCTCTATGTAAGATTATTTTCCTCTTTCAAAATATTCAACACCCTCTTCATCATTATAACTTATCTAATTTCTTATTCATCTATATTATGATTGGACACAATACTTTCCTCATTATCTTGTGTAAACACTCACATCAATTCTCTTGACACCTTCATTATGCATGTGCAAAAACTCAAATGCTCAATATCTAATCTCACCACATCTAGAACATGTACCATGGAATCCAAAAATAATACCTCATCCATAAGATACGTTATATCTAAAATTTTCTCTACCTATTTGATTAATATCATCATTGTGTTGAGAAATAATTGCCTCACCTTCTTCCACATGTGAATTTTCTTTTTCATCACACTGCTCCTTGTTATCTGTGCAATAACATTTCTTCTACCTTTAGCTCATAGTCATATAATTATTGAACAAAAACCAATAAGATCATACCAAGCTCATCTTGAATTGTAATTCACATCCCATTTACATACCTTGAGATCTTCTTTCCATGATCTTCAATGTGACCCACACTAATGGCAAGTCTATAAAAATAATTAATGTAATCATTTAATCTCATCTCCCTTTGTTGTAAGTTTTGAATATTCAAGAAAAAAATTTAATTAAGTTACACATGAATGAATTTAGCCTTTAGCTTCACGATGAATCTATTCCATGTCTTAATCTTATCCTTGCCTTTGTGTAACATTTCAGCTTGAACATGCTCCTACCATAAGGATGCTTGACCTTTCAACTTTGTACCAATGAACTTAAATCATTTTGGATATTCCATACTCTCATACACAAAACACTTTTCCATCTTAGTGATCCAGTCAACGAGCTCTTGAAGCTTCAAACTACTAAAATAACTTCCATGGTCCAACTTTTATTTTACTAGTCATTCTTGTAACAACTCATAAGGATCAATATTCAGGTTCATCAACATCTTCATATACAACTTGGTTATCAAACACTTATTCTATGAGTTTAACATCACTTTCATCATCTATTACCATAACACCTAGGCATTGGGTTATCTTCATATCCTTTAATTGGCATTGCATATCTCTCATTAATCCCATTAAATCTACCAGTCTTGACACTCCATCCACTCGTGGTATTCTTGAATTCAAACAACCTAAACCTCCTATTTGTGTCATTACCTTAGAATTAAAATATATTATACACCTTATATCCAATAATCTTGCTGGAATATGTCTACAACTACTTTCTACCCACACTCATAAATGTGGAAGGCAATACTAACCTATAAAGACTAAAACCTAGATTTGATACCAAATTATGTAGTCATGGATAGGGGTATCAATTAAGTGATGCCTTATACCACATAACCCTCAAAATACAAAATAAAGTATGGATTCAAGTGCAAAAAAAATCAAATATTTATTATATTTCAATGGTTGGAATATAACTTGCATGCACAATGACAATAACCTAGTACTACAAAATCTCAAATGAGTTGCATTTACAATATGAGATCCTTATATATCTATTATTATTTATACACTTAAGCTTTTAGGATTGCTAGCTCAAGTGTAGGGGCATATTTATAGAGGCAGAAGACCCACCTATTTACTACCATCATTAAATATCTACAAGACATCACTATGTGCCACAAAGATTAAATATTCACCAAAATTCCACTACACCTTAGTACACCACAACATAAGGCATCTTGGAAAATCACATCACAAGTGATATTAAATTACTCCATATCAACCTTAAATGATTCATGATATTAAATGTTAACAGTTAGGATCTATACTTAGAGTAAGTTATGAAAAATACAAGACACATGGATATCACAACTTCACAAAACCATTCCACAATAATTTGTAACCAAAGGTTGCACATGAGAATCCTTATACAATGATCCTAATATTCACACCCTAGTTTACAAACATCTTGTATAATACATCATAAGTTTTCACATTGGAACTCACAAGACTTTAATTCAAAACTGGTGTTAAATTAAAAAATACCTTCAAAACATACTTACATAAAAATTTGTAAGAAAATTCAAACTGAAACAAACCATGATAACCATCAAAGGCCACATGAACATTACAAAGACTTGATGTGTGGGTGAAAGGATTATGAAAAACAACACAAATAAAGTTATGCATAGCTTAGGAATTACAAAAACTACAAAAATGATTATTTTTTACTAAGTTTTAAACTAAGTCTCCCACCTAATATTAAACTTTCCTTTGATTGATATATGCATGTTGTTTATATTGCATATAGCTTGTTTCTAACTATCTGCACACTTGTTAATGTAAGTCACACATATTGTCAAAAAAATATTCTTCTTTAACACTTTTCCTTCCTTCATTTTTGATGTCACGTAATTTTACAACTCGTCATCGACTTGACCCATAAACAATCTAAAATGGTGTATTTCATATACTCTTACTAATTCAAATGTTATATGTGAACTCATCTTGCACCAAAATCTTATCCTGTGTTCTTGGCTTATCTTCAATTAAACATCACAACAGATTACCCAAAGTTTGGTTACTACCTTTATCTATCCATCTATTTAAGGATTATATGATAAACTCAAATTAAAATTAGTGTTCAAATTATTCTACAAAGTCCTCAAGAAATATCCTAAAATTTCACCTCTTTTTGATACTATGCCATGCACAAAACCATGTAACCTGACAGTCTCCGTGAAAAACAAGTTATTAATGTTTGTCACATCACAAGTCCTCTTACAAGCCAAAAATGTGCCATCTTTACAAATATATCAACTAACATAAATATTGAGCCCTTTTATATCTATGTTCTAGGTAAACCTAAAACAAAATCTATTCTTATATCTTCCCATTGTTTATCTATAATATTTAACGGTTGAAATAACATTACATTATGACTTATTCCTTTTTATATTTGAAAAAATCTACACTCCTAAACAAATTTATGTGCATATGTGATCATTTATGGAAAAAAATAGTTTTATGCTCCTTATGGTAATGTATTTTCATAAACAAAATGACCTATCAAACCTCCACTATACTTTCCTTAATCAAAATTTCCCCCATTGAATTGATAGGTTTGAATAATTGCCTTCCTTTGAACAATAAATATTATTGAACAAAATAATATAACCATCATGTCATGTTACCACTCATTGGTTCTACATGTGCTTTCCATGCTTTTTGAACAATTCATCATTTACATATTGATCTATTATAAGATCAAATCTTATGAATTTCACTCTCAATTTTGTCAATAATAAGACTTTGCAACTCAACACGTTTGCTACTTTATTTGACATTCCATTCCTATCCTTTGATATAAATGAATTCAACCCACTTCATATTTCATTGATTTAACTTAATTTAACTATTTATAAATATTAATACCTGATGATCTATATAAAAAATAAACTCCTTAGGTAATAAATAACATCTCCACTTCTTGAGTGCTTGCACAATTACATAGAACTCCTAATTGTATATTTAATACTCCTATTTCATAATCTAATTTAAATGCTTTACTAAAATTTAGAAATGCCAACACTAGATTCTTAGTTATTTTCTTCTTAAATTTCTGAAAAATATGTTATGCTTCCACTTTCCAGACCAAATATTGTATGTAATTTTGCATTACCTTTGTAATTGATATACACATCCATAAAATCCTAATGAACTTCCTATAAAATCTCACCAATCCATGAAAAATATGAGACTCAAATGCATTATATGGTGACAACCAATTCATTATAGGTCACATCTTATATGGATATAACTTAAAATATTTTTGGGAAATCACAAAGCCCAAGTATACCAATTCCATCTACATAAAAATGCATTGCTTTAAATTCACAAACAAATTTTCATGTCACAATTTCCTTATCACTCTACATACATGTCGCAAGTGTTCTTCCTCCTTCCTATTGAGAATCAATGTATCATCAAGATACATAATGGTAAACTCACCCAAAAATGGCTTAAAAACTTCATTCACTAGTCTCATGAATGTACTCAGTGCATTAGTTACCCCAAACAAAATTACAAACCAATCATATAATCCTTCTTATGTTTTGAACACAATCTTCCACCCATCACCTTTCCTTATGAGAATATGGTGATATTCACTCTTCAATTGAAACTTTGTGAAGTATCTTGCTCCATTAAAGTAATCTATTATATAATCTGTGTGGTAATTAAATTTTTTAGTTTATGGTTGTCTTCTTAACATATTTAGAATTAGTACACATTCTCCACTCTCTATTGTTCTCAAGTGCTAATATTTTTGGTATTGTGTAGGGATCAAACTTTCTCTTATCAACCCTTTATCGATTAACACCCATAATTTCTGCCATACCTCCACATTCTGTTTGGGTGTCAACCTATATACCACTTTGTTTGGTAAAGTAGATATGGAACTAGATCTATGTGGTGACTAATAATCTTCATCTGTGGTAATCCATCTAATAGATTATTTGAAACAATTTCTGTAAGCTAACCAATCATCTCCTTCACCTCAAAAGGAAGTGTATCTTCCTTTTATTCTGATGTGATCACCACTTGTGTGGGCTAAGGGATTATTGAAAATCATATTTATTCCTTCATCTCTTTCAAAAATCACTTTCTTGAAATCATTAAAACATTTTGACTAGTTTTCACTTCTTTAGTTTTATGCTTCAAAGGATTCAAAGTATGCTACTTTCCATTTTTCATGAATTTTTACATTTTTGCACAACCATCATGTTGTGCCTTACAATCAAAATTCTAAGGCCTTCCAAAAAAATATGACAAACAACCATTGGCATTATCTTTCACAAAACTTCATCCTTATATGTATGAATATAAAAATGTATCAGACATCACTCATTCACTAAAGCTTGATGTTCCTTCAGTAACCACAAAACATTATACTAATTTAGATGCACAATTATCTCTAAAAAATCCTTATTTACCATCTCTTGTAAAAAAATGTTATCAATACCACCATTATCGATAATTAATTCATAACATTTACATCCAAACTTAAACATGGATCTAAACATATTCTTTCTCTATGTAAGACTATTCTCCTCCTTTGCATGCTTTAACATGTTCTCACCATATAGATGCGTGATCATTTAAATTTGGGCAAGTGAAATTAAATCACTTGGCATTTCTCATACTTTCATATTCAAAATACTTCTCAAGCTTATATAGTTAGGTTCATCAACTGTTAGTGTAGGCTTTTTCCCACCTAGTGGTTTTACCTACATGTCTTTTCACCTTAGGCTAGTTAATTAAGTTATTAGGGGTCATTTACCTTTAAGTGGGTTATAATTATGAGTTAGGATTTTACCTTTTTGGTGACCTAATCTCACCCTATATGTACTTTCTTTTTTCCTAAAGTGGCTAATGCAAACATTTCCTTTGTGAAATTTTCTTATTTTCAGAGCTCTCATTCTGCCTCTACAGGAATTCAACATTCATTGTGTGGCTGCTATTCATAGATCTTAGAGAAATATATCGTGGTACCAAAGCTTTCTTGATATCATCATGCATTTATCTCCTTTGGTAAGATCCTCCTGCATTCACCTTATTATTTTTTCATACTGTACGACTGCCATTTTTGACCTTGCAGGCATTTTTTTAAAACTACCTCAAAATTTGTTTTATAAGAACTTTTAATAAAAAATCCATCTATATATATATTTTTTGGGTTTTTTGAGATCTCAAATGGGTTATCTTGAGTTTTTTAAAAAAGTTCATGGATTTTTCTAAAAAATCCAATATCTTCCTACTGGTATGACACTGTACAGATAAGTAATCAAGCCTGCTATCTCTGATTTAGTGCCTACAGACTAATTCAAGTTCTCTGGGGTGCATTACTTACTCCTAAGACCAATTTAAGTTCTCTGGGGTGTATTACTTGCTCCCAAGACCAATTCAAGTTTTTTAGGTACACCTACAAGGAAGTAATCAGACTTATCTAGAGTGACAACTTATAAGTAATCAAGTTTCTCAACCATGACTACTTGACTACTTGCTCATAGACTGGATCAGGTTTTTCAACCCTGATTACTTACTCGCTAGATCCATTCAAGTTTTCTAGGGTCAATTACTCATTACTTATTTCATAAGTTGTAGTTGTTTAAAACTCTGAAGTTGTGTAGGATAAAGAACTTGAAATACATTGAGAAGACCATTCAAGTTTTTGAAGGTCAACTACTTATTACTCATTACTTTTTTTTTTATGTAACAAGTCATGCAGGTTCATAAACCTGATTTAAACTAGCAAGACCCACTCACGTTTTCAAAGGTCAATAACTTATTACTTTTTTTAAGTTGAAGCAGTTGGAAAACTAGAATTTGAAGCAGTTGGTGCATCTTGGTATGGTTGGTGCATGAATAGTGTGTATAATTTGAAAATGTATTTATGATTTGGTGTATTTTCATGGCATATGCACCTCAAATGTGTCTCAAGCTGAAGTAGCCATAAAAATGTAACTTTTGATCTACAAAATATGTATATTATGTATCATAAATCTAAAAAATTATGTCCCAAATCTATGCTAAATGTATAAAATTCTATCCCAAGTGTATATTTGAATAATGTAAATTGAATCAAAATCTACCAATTCTATCAACTATATGCATGTGGAGTCATATCTCTATGACGTGCCCGCACTGATATGAACCCCCTTTTAATGCGAAGGGAATGAAAAAATGATGTTCACCTTTTCTCAAAGGATAAGACAACTATGTTATATCTATGTGGATCATGTAGTAAATAAACATATAGTAGTATCATGTTAGAGTAGATATATCAATGAAGCTCACAATATACATACACAAAAATCTATAAGATGCATGATATGAATCATGTTAATGTTTATAAGATAAAAAATCAACAAAAAATCAATTAAACACACAAAAATACTCAATTTTCATGCCAAAAGGGGTCTAAGGAGACCATAAACAAGGGTCATATTTAAATTTTTCATTATATAAATGTCCACCCACCAAATAAATAAACTAGATTCAGGGCACTATGACTAAAAATCAAGGAACATGTTCAAAGTTTCAACAAGCAAGACAAATAAGTAAATAGGAATTACACTCAAGTAAGCCATGTGAATAAATTAAGTAAATGAAATAGAAGTAACTAGTATAAACATGTCATACTATCCCTACATACATATGTTAGCAAAATGCCATGTAGAATAACATATCAAGTACATTGTGTAAGATAAGTAACATGAGTATAGGCATGTTTAAATGTTAGTATATAGGATCAATGTGATAATAAAAATGATTCTATAACAATATAACATGTGTCAATATTGATCATATAAAATCAAGATGCCACCATTTTAGTGTGCCACATGGGACGAGGAAAGGTCAAACATATGCATGCTCATGTATCGTGGATCTGATGTATCCTTATATCACACTAAAGTACTTGTGAAATAGATGTTTTTATAGAAAATGATATGCTATCTAATAAGATAAAGTAAACAATATAAGAAAAAACTAGTAAACATGTGAAATGCTAAATATTTTCATATTTTTGATCTATTTGAATGTTTTTGTATTTTCTTAAATATTAGATTTTTTTGTATTTTTTGATTTTTTGATAATTTTTATTTTTTGAATATGTTTGGAAGAAGAGTGCTAGCTAATGATCCCATTTAAGGGATGCTCATAGGGTTCTCTATACTCTGAATATGCAATGGTAAATTGGTCATGATGCCAAGGATCATGTATATGTGCTAAATCTAGAATTGGAGAAGTTATAATACTTTGTGTATGTTTCATAAGACTTTATGGTTGTGAAGTAATATTTGAAGGTGTGTTGGTTCATGAAAACCATTGTTTAAGGCTCTATGATTTCCTTGGTGTAATATTGGGTCTTTTTATTGGCTTTGAAACTTGGTACTCTGATGTAAATAATTGGCTTATCCATGGAATTGTAAATGAGGATCTCAAAGAGTCCAGTGTTGATCTTTGATGCAATGGCCTCTAAAGTATTGGTCACCTAGTATGTTTTACCTTGATTTGGTTAAAAACCTAATATCATAGAAACTATTAGAATTACTCAAATTGATAAATATGGAATTCAAGCATATATTTGAATGTCAACTATTGAAACTAATTGTAGTGATTTGACAAGAGACATATGATAAATATAATAAGTACAAAAATGAATGAATTATATATTTTATGGTTGATTATTTGACTATGACTATGTTCGAATAGTGGAAAATAAACTAAAGTAGGCTTCTGATTTATTTGATTCAAGAATTATGTTTCTTTTTTATATAGGGTTAGTTCCATCATATTTGTGTTAGTATTGACTGTTGACACTAACCTATTTGGTTGGTATTGAATTATGTGTAAATGAGGAACAATGAACAAATAATGACTTTCACTTGTCTTTATAAATTATGTATGTGTGAGGCCAAACCCTGATGCTACGTGAAACTATATAAATTAGCCTATTTCACCTTGAAACCCTAAGTATGCATATGAGGGATATATATATATATATATATATATATATATATATATATATATATATATATATATATATATATATATATATATATAATGGAAGGTGTAATGCATTGAGATGATATCAATCACTCATTTTTTATGGTTAACCACTGCCTATGTATTTGATAATTTGAGGAGAGAAATAAATCCATACATACTTATCCCACATAGTGTTATTTTGAAATTGTCTTCCTTCGATATATGTATACAACTAATAATTTATATTTGACACTAGATTTTTTTCTTTAACTTGGATTAGGTATACTTTAGACGTGGACTGTGACTCATCTTAATTACTAATTTTCAATTTTTTAGAATAATAGGGTATAATTTCTTTATGTTCAATAATGTATAGATTTGCACCAATTGAGTGCCAAGTCCATTTTCAACTGAGACAATGATATATATATATATATATATATATATATATATATATATATATATATATATATTATATGATTCAAATTGTATAATTTATCATACCACCAATAGGATATGAATATGGGCCAAACCTAAGGAAAGGCTATATCCTTTGGATAGAGATGATCGGTATTGACCATATGAGGTCAATATAATTTTAATGATATTGACCGAACCTAATAGTGCCAACCTATGTGTAGGTAGTTTATTGAATTGAAGTAAGGAGATGTCTGTGCATGATGTGTCATAGGTTTGAAATATAAATTGAGGTACTTGTAGATGTCTAATATTGGAACAAAAGGGTAAAAATCATAATATGATATGTAGGTCTAAGAGAATGGTAAATTAAGACCATATGTGTGAAATCAAATCATGTGTGGTAAATGGGTGTCAATATTATAAGTGTTGAGTATATATACCATATTTTATTACATATAATTAGTGATATAAAGACACACACACACACCAAATTATAAAAGTTGTGTGTGCGTGCGCACATATGTGTGAGGGTGTCTGTGTATGTGCAAAGATGAATGTATATAATATAAGATGATATTTGGCTTCATATTTAAATTTAGATGAAATATAAAATTAAAAAATATTAATTTAAAATTTTATAATTTATTTTACATTTTTGATACACACTTTTTATTTTTTATAAATAAAAGTTTTTTCCAATAAAAATTTGATCATATATAATAAAAGCATGATAACATTTATTTAACTTAGCATCTTAGCATATGTTCCATCATTTAATCCAATGATATATGTGTTTATGGATTTATTTCCTAATAAAGTATAACCAATAGATCTTAAGTTGAATGGTAGTCTATGTTATGATAATTTTTATAACATAAAATTTAGATTATTTTAATACAATACTATGATTTCTTATTTTATTTTAATATTGTACAATTTAATTTTTCTCATATTTTTACGTAATTATAAATTTTGTTATATTATATTAGTAGATGGTGATTTTTATTTTTATTAATACATTACTTTAACTTATGTTTATATTTTTATTTAACATTCAATATTCAAGAAATTAAATATGTAAAATGGTTAACATTCAATGAATATGTAAAACAACAAATATAAATGAATTACTTATACTTTCTATGAAAATAACTAAAATATGTTAATGGTCTATTGATTTATCATAGCCAAAAGATTACCAAAAAAAAAGGCTTCATTGTGTTTTAATGATATATCAATTAATTGTTCTCATATTATTTTATGCTTGGAACATTGGTTGTCTTATGTTACTAGATGAATTTTTTTTAAATTAATTTATTTTTAAATATTATAAAATGAAAAACATTCATTTAATTTTAATTAACATTGAAAACAAATTCCTTCAATTGAATCTTTGTGTGATTAGTATTTCACTCTAGGAAGCAATGGAAACATGAATGAGTAATAAAGATAAACTTAAAATCATAATTTTGACTACATTTTATAACACGAGATTAGATATTATTAATGGGTCATAATTTATTCTCAATAATTTACACTAAGTATTCTAAACGTACGATACTTAATATCAAATAAATGTTAAAATTTTGATTGTAGTTAATAAAGACAAGAATAATTTACCTTTAAATATTTTTAAATATGGACTTTATTTCCAAGGGAATCATCCTTATATAGACTATAAAACTAATGTGAAAAAAATATTAGCTTAGTTACATGTTCGAAAAATATTTCCACCATCATACAAAAATAATTCTAAAGCTAAAACTAAAAACTAAAATAAAAAAATTATAACTATTAACTTTGATTTTTCTATAACTTACTTTTTAATTGAAAAGAATTTATTACATTCATAAATATATAGTAATGTATTATATGATGCATAAAATATAATTACTTATTGTTAGATTTATAAACTTTTTAACATAAAAAATGGATTATTAAATAAAGTTGATTTTTTCATTTTTTTTAAAAATAAAAAATCTAATATTAAAGTACTTTATTACTCAATAAATATATTTTATCATTAAGTTGCATGTTTCATATCCTTTATTACTCAATGTGTCATTGTTGATATTTTATCTTTGCACATTGAAAATTAATTTTTTTTGGGGTCTTACTCATGTCATATTCCTTATGTTAATTTTTTTCACTTAATTTTCATTCCTTA
This sequence comes from Torreya grandis, assembly GCA_037957365.1. Classification (NCBI taxonomy): domain Eukaryota; kingdom Viridiplantae; phylum Streptophyta; class Pinopsida; order Cupressales; family Taxaceae; genus Torreya; species Torreya grandis. The sequence goes on from JARHVA010000182.1 coordinate 4,680,303, forward strand.
ATATTTCAGTTTTTAAATAAAAAGTTTTTACTTTGAAGTGACAATAAGTTTTATGGATAATGTAATTTATCATTTTAATTAAAGAAAAATAAATAAAAACCTTTGTGTCAAACTATTAGAATTATGTTTTATTTATTGAATATTTATCTCTAACATGTAATATCGTATTTATCTTTCCAACAAATTATGTATTTAAACCAATATATTTATACCTATTTATTTAATGAAAATATTGAATCACAATAACATAAGATATGATCTATTATTTAACTAATCTCATTCCTTTGTAAATTGATCAAAAATCAAATGTAAGAAAAATATTTATATTTTCGAGAAAATAAAAATTATTTACTATTTCATACATTTATTATTTTATCTTAATTTTATTTATTTTTATATAAACTATTCTCATTTTAATATTCGATAATCTTATCTCAAAACATAAAAATATTGAAAATACATCTCATATATATCAAACTCATATAACCATAAAGTTCAATTTGGTTCAAGATCAACCCATTGTTATTCCAAAGATAACCCTTTACTTCAAACACCTTTGGATGTATCACCCATGTTAAAAAATACAACAAATTCTCTCTTGCATGTTATAATATTTGATCTTTTCACAAAAACTTGATTGATCAAATGGAGAGAACTTTAGAAACCTCCTTCCGTGAATTTGGCAATGGAAAAATCCTTGAGAATTATTTAGTTTTAATTTGATTGATGATGAAGGGGAAATACAAATAGCATTTCTTAATGATGTTTTTGAGAAATTATATTATCAAATTAATATTGGTGAGGTTTAAATTAAAAAAGAAGAAAAAATAAATAAGAAAATAAATATTTCAATAATTTAAACAATTTATGAGAGATAAGTCACAACTTGCATTAATAGTGAATTATTGTTTTCTAAAAGATGTTATTATATTGATCCATAAATTATATGTAGTAAAATAATTGATATTACACATATTGATAAGAATTATATGGTAAATACTAATAGTGTTGTAATGTGAATTTCATCTATATCTATCACTCAACAAGAGCATAGATGTAAAACAATTAAAATAATAATTCAACTAGAGTACATGTCCATGTATAATGTTGCCATGTCATTTTAGGGAGCACAACATGAAACATTGGCTAACTATATTATTGAATTTATTTGTGGGATATATTTTCCTATTCTTGTAATAAAAGTATGGTGGATATTTGACTTTGATTGTACTAATATTGAAACCATTTCTAATATTAAATAATTGCATTGAAGTCATAAGGGGCACTCTAGGTGAGTACATATTTACATATTCCTATACTTTGTACTTTTATCATACAACCATTGCTTGAAAACTGGTTGTTATTAATATTTCAACAATAATCGATCTAAAGGTCAGGTTGACCATGGAAACAATCCATAGTTACAAGGGATTACCCTTGTATCATCATATATTTTTATAGATAAGCAATTTAGAAGTGACTTGTAGAAGTTAAAAAATAAGGGGGGAGACTTCATCATGGAAGGATGCCCTTCCTAAACTACTTAGAATGGATGGAGCTTCTTATTCTGAGAAGAATGCTTTGAAACCAGGTTTGGAAGATTTGAGCCCAGAAAAAATTATCTGTTATTCAAGGGAGGACCCTTTGAATACATGGATTGATAATCCTAAGGCTATAGACCATGTTCTATAAAAATATATAACAGTTCATAATAGTGTATTATCTAGAAGAAAATAAGATGTTGATAGTTTTGAGGAAGTTAATTCACTCATGGTGTCTATCCCCTTTCTCCATGAATCAGATTCAAAGGATAAGTCAAATTAAACTACTATATGGAACAAGATAAAAAGGTAATATCATAATGGCCACCACACCTATTAATATGATTCTATGCCCTCAAAAAGGAGATAAGGGTGGAGAAATAAATTTTAGACTATTTGATGAATCTCAGGTAGATAATTTGTTGAATGCTGAAGGCATGATTATGAAATGTTTTTAATAGTTATGAATGTTGGGGTGCTTCTAGTTCATTAAATTAACATGGTTAGTTAGTTGAAGTATGGTTTAAGGTTGATGTGATGATTTTTAGATGTCTGTTGCTTAGTTATCATTTTGTCTCATGTTTTCCATTAGCGGAGGAGTTTCAAGTAAATTTTATGGTTATATATCTTTATCTATTATATAAGGTTATGAAGCTTTTCAAAGCCTATATATATATATATATATATATATATATATAATTTAGATAATTATATTCTAACTACTACATATATTCTTAATTGGTTACTATATAATTCTCTATCCTTCTTTATTGTTAAACATTTATAAAATTTTCCTATAACTAACATAAATCTATTTGACAAAAAATACTAATCTAAAAAATTATTTAATTTTAATTATTTTTAACAATTAACATTACAACCTACTTGATTGTGATGGCATCCCTTGTTAGGGTTTCATAGGCAGAAAGACATTTTGTAGGCAAGGTGGTGGTGGTGATGAGACAAAGGAAAACATAGATAGAGAGTGAGTAGGTGCCTCTTACTAGTACTAAGATGGGCATATAATTTAGTGAGGATGGTATTGATCCACATATATATACCCATTTATTTTCAAAAACAAGGGTGACGATGGTACTCAAACAAATATCTAACCAAGGGCCACAAAGCACCAAATTGACTACTAAGGGGGGATCTACGAATGGTTAGCCAAAGGCATAAAAAGGGGTAGATGGATCTAGTATGAGTACTAGACTAAATCTATGAAATAAAGGGTTTATTTTGAAATCAAAAACCCTAGAAGACATGGGTTTGAAAGATAAACTCATTGTTGGACACAAAAAACCATCATATGTAGAGGCACTCTCAATAAAAAGATAGATTCAACCTTTAACTACTACTAAAGATAATGCTATTATCATATTTGATAAAGAGCAACTTAAAGTGATACAAGAAAGGGAAGATTGGATTGCTTCTAATGGAATGATATGTTGATTTAACGACATCTAGCCAAGTTTGTATAACCTTCGTAACTAGATAAGGTGACATTAGAAAGCTTTAGTAAAAGGTAAAATCAAAATTAATCATTGTACTAGAGGTATTTTTATTATGATTTTGGATTTTGTTTAGGATAAGGATGTCATATCTAAGGAGTATTATTGGGATTGGGAGGAGTGTCACATGCTAAGTTAACTAAGCCCTGGTATCCATATTTTAATCCTCATAAACAAAATTTTAACTCTAATATGATCTTGATACGATTACCAAACCTCCATTTTTTATTTTAGGACCATAAATTTTTTAAATCTATAAGAAATTTAATAAGGGAATTATGGACTGAGGACCCAAGGTTAACTGCAAAATGGGTCATTCAACCTATGAAGAAATCTTATTGAATATAAATATCTCTAAAGGATATACCAACAAAGTGGATTTAAATGTAAGGGATAGAACATGGGTTATTGTTCATATCTCATAGGTGTTTTAGTTCTGGTCATTTGGGGAATAATTATCTTAGTATCAAATATAAAAAAGATAAACTTGGTGGAAGGATGCTAATTTAGAACATACAATAGTTGAATCATATACTGAGAGTCAGGATACAAAGGTGGTTCTCGAAACATTAGTAGAAAAGGCAGATCGATTTCAAAAAAATACTACTTGTGTTTCAGAAAATTTAGCTATATGTGGTAAGGCCATGACCAAGTATTCATATATTTAATCTAATGATGGGATGAAGGCTCAACCTATATTAAACATTCTTTCAACTATTTTTTTGAAGTTATATACCCATCTTGCCTTATGAAGGGAGTGAGGGAGAGTGGACCGTTATTTGTAGAAATAAAAATGGGCATGGTAAAGAGTTGGGACCATCTAGTATGACCCTTAGATCTAGAAAAGAGAATATAACAGAAAGATCATAGTTGTTTATTAGCTATTTTTTATCTATATTAATATTGTTTATTTGAGGTGCAGATTGTATTTATTTCATGTTGTCTCTTCAGGCCACATTTACTTTTTTATTCTTTATTTATGTTCTACTGGTAGAGAAGTTTATTTAAGCTTTGTATGTTTTTTCTTTTTGTCAATTGTGTAAGGGAGGCGTCCCATTCAAAACACTAAAATTTACCATTAATAAAAATAATAATCATATGCTGAGGCCTACACACCCATCATTTAATGAGTGTCCAATAATTTTGAATGTAACTTTTCTATGTTCCAATAATTATCACAATCACTTTAAAATATAGTTATTATTGCTACGTTTAATCTAATACATGTATAATTTCATCAAACCTATTTTCAAGTTTATATTTCTCTATTTTTTAAGTTTTAAACTAGATGTAAGTTACAATCATATTTAGTTTTGAACAAGTTGACAAACTACAAAAGTCTATAAACATCTTGTATGACCAGTCCATGACAAATCAAGGATAGTATAGTTTTTATCCCAACCAATAATAATTTCACTCTACCTAATAATAATTAATTATTAGGTATCATTCATTTTTATTTCAAATTTACATTATAATTTTATATGCAAATACAACCATAAATAATTTTCAATACAAATATAAAAACTTATTGCTACATAACAAGGATTGTTATTATATTATAATGATTAAATTGTTTTTAATAAATGTAATCTTAAATAAATAATGTTTATTTTTATCATACATGCTCTTTGACATGTTTTTTAATAATATATGCCTCTTGTATGATTTTATTTGGATTTTGAAGTTAAAGCTATAAATGTCTACTCTAGAAAGCAAATGTCAAAGCCACTAGTATTATGCACAAAACAAATATCATATAAATGAACAAATATGTCATCTCTAACAAGTATTTAAATATATCATAAAAAAATATAGAATAGAAGAGGATTAAATGGAATAGTTCAAATGACCCATCAAGAATCCTTGATTGCAACTCAATCGTTGTCTCATTCCATTTCGTCTAAATCACTGCATACTGGCAATGAAAATTTAATGATGGTTCCCAGGACAAGACATATCTATCATACCACTATATATGTTTATGGAAACATATAATTGTTTATAAAAAATAGGTTTTTTATCTCCTTTTTCGACATGTTCTATATATACGTATAAATATATCAGTATGAAAATTAAGATATTGAATGAGTTTACTATTTTTCATAGATGCATTTATATAAAAAAACTAGTCATTTCTTCTCTAAATGATTAGTTTAGCGCACAATATTGCGGATTGATGCCATGCTTGTGTCGTTGTGCTCACAACTTTTGTGTGGAAGATGATTTCTGCCACAGCTTTATAGGTGTCATGTAGGAGAAATTCATATGGTCGGTATGGTGAAAGCTGACTATGTTTTTTTTTCCATCCGCCTACAACGGAATCGCAGACTGAGAAATGGCACGTGTAGTAAGTTAGGTATGGCCGGAAAGAAGCGATCTCAACATTTGAAAGCTGACTACTTTGTTTTTTTTTCCGTCCGCCCACAACGGAATCGCAGACTGAGAAATGGCATGTGTAGTTAGGTATATAAGGTTTGAGTGCGGAAGGAAAAGGAAGGGCGCCCACCATTTTCTCTTTTCGGCAACTTCAATGAATCTCCATCCCAAGATGAGAAGCAATCAGATCGGCCAATTCTCTAATTGTAGCAAATCAACAGTCACTTTTCCAGAAGGAACGTAAAGTCCATCTACGTGGAAAAAAACAAACCTCGCACGAGTAAAATAGTGGGGTTTAAATAATTTGGTCTACATAAATTAAGAGCCACATTGTGGCAAGGCATGCCCATCCCCCTGAAATTGATCAATATATGGTATGTTCCAACATACACTGGGATATTATATGTTCGAGTTAATTGATTGAAATCATTAATGAGAGTAATATATCTTATAATAAATGGATCATTTTTATGTTTCGAAAAGTTTTTTTTTATAAACATTCATTTATATATGTTAATAGTTTTGGTCCTATGCAACTCATTTCATCGATTAGAATGTATAAAATAAGTGTAAGATAATGAGAAATTAGATAAATATAGTTTAACTACTAATAAATATTTGTTTCTTATATAAACATAGTTCATCTCTCAAACCATAATGAGCATGATTTATTCCTCAACCTAATGTGATATCTAACACGTGGGAGAATGTTAGTCTCAATTTTAAATTCCACCTTTCTACCTCATGACTTTCCAATAAATTATTTCCATTTTATGATGACATTTATCCTCATATATATTAAGGTTGCCAAAAATGACTCAAGAACTTTACTCTCATTTTTACTCGCATCATCCTCATTAAAATCTCGAACTGTTAAATGTTCTTGGACATCATCCTTCCACCAATATTTTTATTTTTTGTGTTTAATTTTCTAAAAATTTGTGATAAATGCCCTATGCTAAAGCATCTACAACATCTAAAAGATATACTTTTATAATCAAGGGGTTGAACCCATTTATGATCCTTAACTGTCAAATAAACATGTGTAGGAAGCTCCTTTGTAATGTCAGTATTAACAAGAATCTGGGCAAATGTAGAATGCCCAAATTTTTTTGTTGTGGAATCCATGCTCATGAACTCAACTACATAGTTTCCTATACCCTGAAGAATGTGATTATCCAAAAACTACAATGGTAAGTGTGTCAACAGAATGTAGATTGGCTTTGAATTGAACATTTCAGTGAGAGGGTTGAAACTAGGTAGCCAAAGCTTAGCTAATAGTATGTGTTGATCCTAAACCCATTAGTATTCATTAAAGCCTTGAAACCTTTTATGAGAATTATATATCTTTCACTAAATATTTTTTACATGTTTTGGAAAGGCTTCTAATAAACATTGATCAATATGTGTCAATAGTTTTAGCCCTATGAAACTTATTTCATTGATTATAATATATAAAATAAGTGTAGTAGAATGGGAAAGTGGATGAATATAATTTAACCACTAACAAATATAAATTTCTTGCATAAGCACAATTTATCTGTCAAACCACAACGAACACGATTTATTCCTTAACTCACATTGAATACACTTCATAAATTATTATCTTTCGATTCTAAGTTAAAGCGATTTCTATGTAGATGAATTATTGTGGAAGTCACTAATAAATGATGTGTATGATATCTAACTTGTGGGATAATGTTAGTAATAATTTTATGTTCTACCTTTCCACCCCCAAATCTTCCCAAAAATTAATTTCCATTTTATGACACCATATATCCTCATAAATATGTGACTAAAGATACATACATATACATATACATATACATATACATATACTTATACATATACATATACATATCTATCTATTTATCTATACACACACACATACACATATGTATATGTATACATACATACATACGTATATACACATATACATATATATACATACATACATGCATACATACATACATATATACACACATAGATACACACATAGATATATATATATATATATGTATGCATATATATATAGATAAAAGATACACATATATATAGACATAGACACACATATGTATGTACATACATACATACATACATACATACATACATATATCCACACACACAGACATAAACACACATATTTATGTATGCATCTATATATGTATGTATATATGTATACACATACACAAACACACATTAAATACACAAAATTTTATTTATAATAACACAAACAAAAGATCCCACAAAAATACTAGGTTGAACATGGTGGGTTTTAGTTTCACCATAACATACTTTTATTTTTTTCATGTAAAAGCAACAATGTTCATGTAAAAGACTTTTCTTCTATTTAGAGAGCTATGTATTATGGTTGAGTAATAAAAGCAAGACTAAAAAAGATAATATATGAGCTTACCTTTTGAGACAATGTTAATATTTATTTATCCTTCTAATGCATCTTCAATTAATTCATTTATTTCAATCCATTATTAATATATTACCCATGTTAAGTCCTTTCCAATGGAGAAACTCGCGTTTACCCATGTTGGTCCTTTCTAATGGGAAAACTAATGCTCTCTAAATTTCAAAATAGATTTTCATAATCCAACCAAGAAATATATATAGATAATTTCTCTAATAAAAAATAACTCATCCCCCTTATCATGTAATGTAACTTCTCTATAATTTTTTTAACAAATAATTACTAAGAACAATTGTATTAGTTACTCTTATGAGAGCCACTTTTTAAGTATTTATCACTTTTAATAATTAAAATATTACTAACATATCTTTTAACTTCACACCCTTTTATTTTATAATATACATGTCATTAGATGAAAAAAATAAGAATCACTAACAAATTTAAATTAATTATTATATATTTAACATATAATTTTATAAATTAATTATTTTACAAGAAAATAAATTACCCTAAATATAAAGTCTTTATCTATAATATGAATATGAATATATTTTAAGGTTTAAATTTAACTATAAAATTTAATTAAAAAAAAAAAAAAAATTGACATAAAATTTGTAATAGAAAAATAGATAAAACATAAAAAAAGAAAAGAAAAGTTGTTGAGATATTTCTTCAGCGAGTGACTCTTGTGTAAAATATTGGATCCCTTTGCACCTTTAAAATTTAGATTGAACAAAAAGGTGTGAACTTAAATTTTGAAACAAAGAGTTGTGATGAAGAATTTTATGGAGGCCAACTCTATATTAAATAATCTCTCTATTGATTTAAAATACACATTGTTAATCCTTATAATAAATAATATCTTATATAGAGACTTCATTTTCTCTAATGAAGTTTTAAAATTTGTCCTAGATCTCATAAAATATTGGACACCTGAATATAACATGATTATCTAATTTTAGTTCACTATTTAAAAGTTTAAATGCATGTTAATGTTAAAAAAGAAGCTGATATGACTCCATACGACATTGATGAGAACATACCTAAAATTAATTAAAAACAAATCTCAAAATAATAATAATAATAATAATAATAATAATAATAATAATAATAATAATAATAGACACAAAAAATGGAGAAGCACTTAGCAACCTACCTTACTTTTCTAAATTATGATTAATGCACTCCCTGTCTCCTCAATACCATAAAAATAAATAAATAAAAAAAAAAAAAGAATAAATTAAACTTACATATCTAATAATGGGAGGATGTGATTTCCTTCAAAGTGTATTGGTTATTACTTATCCTTTATAATTATTGAACTTTTACTGTAATTTTTTTAAAAATTTGCCATTTTTTCCCTTCTAATATGTGTTATCAATTTAAAAATTATTAGTAATAATAAATTTAAATTTATTATTTTGTACTTAATATATAATCTTATTAAATACAAACCAACTTATTTGAAATTCAAATGGTTCTCTTGGGTAGGTAAAATTTAATTAAACCTTTTATGGAGAATCTATTGGAAATAAAATACCCCCAATATCAACATAGTCATTGGGAAGAGAAAAATCCAACATTTATCTATGTTCATGTGTAACATGTATGTATAACATCACAGTCATATAACATGAAATGCATTTGTGTATTACACAATTATGCCATGTACAAAACATGTGATTATTAACATGTGTTAATAGTATAATCTAATAAACATGTCATGATTAAGTCCTAATTTCACACACACACACACACACACACACACACACACACACACACACACACACACACACACACACACACACACACACACACACACACACGTGCACGCATGCACACACGCACACACGCACACACACACGTACGCAACACACACACGCACGCACGCACACACACACACACACACACAAGTTTTTGACCAAAACAATAACTAGTTCTGGAGCACAAAATTGAGGGCCCAATTCCTGAAGACATAACACAAAATTTATAGAAACATCCAAAGCCACTATAAAACCAAATTTAAGAAACAAAAACCAAGCAAAAACAAGAGAACTAATAGATAAGGATCAACACTAAAGAGCTTAAAGCTAAACCATAGAAACCAACAAAAGAACCTAAAGAAAGACCAAAAATGAACTACTCAATACCAACTTGAGATCCCAACTATAAATCAAAATTTTATTATTAATAGAGGCCTGCCCTTATTAGAGAGTAAGAATTCCATTATTATTGCATACCACCCATGATGGAGTTCATAGCATCAATTTGGAGCCTTTTAGCTTCTAATTTTTTGCCTCTTTTCCCTTTTGTGCTATAATTAGGAGTCTTCAGGTCATTGGGATATTGCGCAATAGAAAAAAAATCTCTACTAACTATCTCTTATCCTTCCTCATCCCCATCATCTTCTATCCTTGTTATGCCTTCTTACTGATGGAAATGATCCACTGAATGTGGTTAGTGATTAACATACTCATACCTGGTAGTTACCATAATAGTTTCCTTTTCGAAAAATGTTTTCAAAGAGGAGGAAGGTTACCCTAGCTCTCTATCAATTTGAACTTCTGAAGTCTCCAAAACCTCACCCTTCTCAGGGCTATCGTGAGACACCTAAAGAGAACCTATTAATGGAGTCTCCACATAAATGGACTTTGAAGGGCCCTAAATTGAGTGAACCAAATCTTGATTAAAACATCTAATATTTTTGACCCATTTCTTAAAGAGCATTAAATGAGAGCCTTGAAACCTTTTAGCAGGAGAGTAGGCAATCTTATGGTCAACTTGATTACATTTCAAGTATCTTAAGAAGAGACCTTTAAAATCAACAAACTGAGTCCAAACACCAAGCAAGGAAGAGATATAAATAGAATGATGTAGTGGTTTGGCTAAATCAACCAAAACACACACCCTAACATAGCTTAGATTAGCCTTAATGGAATCAACCAATTTGACAAAAAATCCCAACTTGCTAACTAGCTTCTGAGAAGAATAAGATCCTGTATGGCTAAGGGAAGATTATAAAATCTAACCCAAACCAGAGCTTGAGAGATCACCAACATCATTAAATAAAAAAAAGAGGCCCAATGACACAAAAAAACCCCTATCTTGCCACAAACCATGGTCCCTTAGCCCAAACAAAATCTCTATCAGTCAAGGATTAAAAATTAGAGCAAGAAAAAACCATTTGCCATCATTGAGAGAGAAGGGTTTTTTAAAGCAGGCCAAGTTACCTCAACACATTTTGAAAGGGATTCCAAAGAAGGTTGATGCCCACACATCTACCAATAAAATATCTTGAATCTCTCTCCATATCAAGCATATAAATCTTATCATCAAAAATTTCAAGTAGAAGAGGAGAGTCATAGAAGATCAAAGGAATATCACCTAAAGAAGCCATTTTTGGGGTTTTTTCCTAAATAGTTTACCCTTTAAAAACCTCCACACATGCTTTAACCTCCTTAGTGATATTTTCCTTGGAGAAATAAATTTTTTAAATCAAAAGAGGGTCCTCACTATGCTGATTTTAGATGATAAAATATTTTCAAAAAGACCCACAAGAATGAAAAGGATTTAAAACATTAATGCAACTCAAATACACTGATGCCTTTTCAAAAACCCTAGCTATTTTAAAAATAATTTTTGTAATCCACTTACCTGGAGGGGAACCTCCATTAGACAAGCCACTATCCACATTTGGTTGTTCCCACCGCAAACAATCTTCCAGAGGAAAATTAGTTTGGATAAAATGGGAAGTTGAAAAACTAGTATAGTTTATGACATTTTTTGACTTCCTATTTCAACACTAATTTGATAACTAGAAGGCCCCTGCATACCTTGATTTATCCCAACATTTACATCATATCTATTAATAATATCTTTATATCATCCATGTTTAAAGGGACTTGGGCCTCGTAAAAACTTCTCCCACCACCATATTTCAAACCCACATCCACCATTTCTATTAAAATAATGAGAGGGGATTTCTAAGAATTTACCTATGTTAACTTAGCCCTAAAAACTTGTTTACCATGCCACTGCTCCTCCTGCTTGGGAGTCACCTTCTGAGTTTGCCTACTTAGATCCTTTGTCACTATCTACCCTTTGTCAATCCCCATCATCACTTGAGCCATCATTGTTTTTTTTGCCATCACCATCTAGGTCATCATCGCTTGGTCCATTGCTCCCCATGATTGAATAGGAGGAAGTGATTTGGAGGGCATCTTCATCAGGAAATTTTGAATTGGTGCTACTACCAAAACCTTCTTAGCTAAAATTGGTTTTTTTGGTAGAATAAAATTAAGTTACATGAAATCACCATTAGCATCATCTATGAGTATATTGAAGGGATTTACAGTCACCATCCCTAACCTTCCCTCCATTGATGCAATTTTTTCCTCCTAATTTTTTATTTTATTATTTTTAAAATTATTTAAATTTTTAAATTTTTATGATATTTTAAATTATTCAAGCCAAATGGAAATGGTTTCTAAAATAGAAGAATTAGAAATATCCAAACAACTTGCAATATGTGTCTAGGCATGCTATGAGCAACCAAATGGAAGTTAGAAATGTGCACAATATGGATTCTCATAAGTAATTTTTTTTTTTTTTTCAAACTATGATACTTTAATGATAGGAGCACTCCTAGTGTCATGATGTATGTTAATTTTTAAATATTTCATAGAATATGTATGAAAATTTATAAAATGTTTTAGAATTTATTTTCTAAATGTATCATCATTTTTACTTAGTCTTATTTTATTTGGATAAATATTTTACCTCTCTTGATATTGTATTAATCTTACCTTTTCAATACAATTTAATTCAACCTTTTTTTTAATGAATACTTACCCCCATTAACTTTTATCATGATCCTCTATGAAAAACCTTGTATGCACCTATATAATGAAGAATGTTGAATGTAAAATGACCAAATTTTGAAGCAAACATTACTATAAACTCAATTTATCCCAAACATAACCATATTAAATAGTTTGATCTGTGTGTTGAAGGTGATATGAAAGAAATAAAATAAAGGGTGTAGTAAAAAAATTATTTCATAGTAGTCCAAAATCTCCACTTTGGTATATTTCATGCCATGATAGTAAAATGATCTTTATATGAGAAAGGCCATGTAGTTTCTTCCTTTGGAACCAAATGTCTGACAAAAACCTTTTTATGTGTCTTTATTTTTAAATTATGTCATGAGAAACATTTTATTAAGGATGTTTCTTGCTCATCTCGAGTTTGTCTTCTCAACTTATCTTTTAGTAAATTTTATTGTTGTAACTTTTGTAACCTTTACTATTTTAATTTTTTCTTTTGTAACACTTCATTTTTGATTTCCTCACTTTATAACATTTTCTTATCTAATTATTCTTTTTGTAATTATTCTTTATGCAATCTTTATTATTACTATTGCTCTTTTTTTTAATCTTTCATTTTTAGTTTGTTACCTTCGTAACATTTTCTTATCTAACCATTATTTTTGTAACCTTTCTTTTTCAATATGTTTCGTTTGTCACCTTTATTGTTCCAATTTTTGCTTTTTCAACCTCTTTGTTTCTATTTTTCCTTTTTGAGTTGTTCCTTAGAATATGGAATCATAGTGTGAGTAAGTTTTCAACTATAGATTTTTTGTTTTTTGGAATCAAGTGGTGGTTTGATGTATTTATTTTGTCTAATATGACTTATATCAAAGATAATTTGTATTTTTTTCTTCAAAGGACAATAAGTTTTTGTATGATATCTATACATTCTATGGTAGGCACAATAGTATTTTGATTTATTTAGAGGATGGATAGGAGGTAATTTATCAACTTGTTCCAATTAATTTCCCTTAGAATCTTGATTGGACTCTTATTAGCCTTATGTACACTTTTAAAATCACTATTTGTACATGTATCATGTGTTGAATTCCATTTTTTATATGGAATATTTTGAGGCAAAAAATATTTGGATAGATGTAGAGATATGATTGACACTTGAATTTTACATATTTTTTGTATATGTGATATGTTTGAGTGCGGGGATACCCTTTTATATTTTTGAAAACCTAAATGAATCTTGATCCCAAGATGTGACACAGTCAAAACAACCAATTCTCTAATTGTATAAAATCAATAGCCACTTTTTTAGAAGGAATGTAAAGTTAAAAAATGTGGAAAAAATAAACCTCACATGAGATAAAATAGTGGGGTTTATATCATTTGGTCTACATAAATTAAGAGCCACATTGTGGCATGGCATTTCCATCCTCTTGATGGGTTTATTAAAGACTGGAAGTTATTTTGTTAAGGGTATAACCACTCATGACTTAATTTCCTTTTTCTTTCTTCTTTTCTTTTTTTGGAAAATGTTTTGCTACTTTTTTAGAAGTATTGTGGCTATGTAAAGACTCTAATAAATTATGAAAGATTAATATTGTAAATGAAAAGGTTGTAAAGTGTATCAAGGTTGTAAGGTTGTCTAGAGTTGGAACATAAAAAAAAATTAATTTGGGAACATAAAAATAATTAGTTTATCTGGTGTTAGAACATAAAAATAGTTATTGTCTTAAACAATATGTATTATTTTAAATGTAGATTACATAATGTTAACAACACAATGTTATTATAATAGATATGTTTTAGTTAAAGTTATGAATTTATCTTATGTGTTAAAAAAAAGTAAACTTGGAGGAGCTATTTGAGGAGATTGTTGAACCTAGATAATATAGTATCAATACATTTATAACAAGAATCAATTGTACTTATAGTGTCACTTTTAATATTTGTATGATTTTATATATTTTTTTAATGAGTTGTTTATAATGGTTATAACTAGCAAGTGCACGAAGGAAGTGTAATGTAAAGATTGATAGACTAAAATAAGTGTCTTAAAAATAGTTTAAAAATGAGGGTAAGTGAAACATGTTCAAGATATTTTAAGAAACTACATGATACAAAAAACAATTGATTGATTTTTTCCCTAGGATTAAGAGATTCAAGGGAGAAAACAAACAAAGATAACAAATGTGAAATAAATTCCATAGATTAAGAGTGAACTCTAACAATGAATATAATCTCTAACTTAATTTTTATTAACATGGATATATGGACCATCTTATATTCTTGTATATCGATCAAAAGAAAAAGAAGGTGATATATGAATGCCTTATAAGGATCAAACTCTTGATAATGTTGTAAAAACTAGGCTTGACATTTATTATTATCTATATCATTTTTTTTTAATAATTTTAATCTCTATGGTTTATATATTTTTAGAGCTTATTACATTTTGAAATGAATTTTTTTAAATTTCATTCAATTTATGACAATTTTTTGGACCCCATGTTGGGCCCAAATATTTTTTCATGTGAACAATCACAAACATTGGTAGGTCAGGAAATTTATTTCAAGTTGTATAAACTATAACATGAATTTTTATCAAAACCACCATTAACCAAACAAGATTCAACCTAAAAATTGGATGTCAGCATGATTTTTTGCCATTTTGATAAAATTATTTTTGCATTTGGTTGTTTATCATATGTATCTCTAAAATTCCTTTTCTTATTACATCCTATGTTTTTCCTTAAAATTGATAATTTTAATGATTTCAAAATTTCCATATTATATGTTGAAGTGAAATAATTTGTTTGATATAAGTGAGTTGATATAAAAAATGATAGATTTTATTAAAAAAACAAATGTTTATCAATTTGAAACATTAATAAATTTGAATATTCATGTTTTGATTCAAAATTTATCACATTTAGTTATAGAGTTTAGAAATTTGTCTCTCATGGATCGAAGCCTTTCTTATGAAAAATTATTCACAATGTAATGAAAATGTTTAACATTATCTAAAGGGTTAAACCATAATATGTTCCAACATACACTGTTATATTAAATGCCTGATTTAACTAACTAAAATAACTAATGATAGTAACATATCTTGCAATAAATGGATCATTTTTATGTTTTGGAAAGGCTTATTATAAATGTTCAACAATATGTGTCAATAGTTTTGGCCTTATGAAACTCATTTCCTCGATTATAATGTATGAAATATGTGCAAGATAATGATAAATCAAATAAATATACTTTGACAACTAAAAAATATTTGTTCCTTGCATGATCATAGTTTATCTCTCAAACCATAATGAGCTAATTTAGTCCTCAACCTAATGTGATATCTAACATGTGGGAGAATGTTAGTCACAATTTTAAATTCCACCTTTCTACCTTAGAAATTATTTCCATTCTATGATGGCATTTATCCCCATATATATATATATATATATTTGTGTGTGTATACATACATACATATATACATACATACATACATACATACATACATACATACATACATACATACATACATATAGACACACACAAACACACACACACACACAAAAAAAAAAAACTTAAAATTTGTTTTGTAATAAAAGAAACAAACGAGCCCACCACCACATGAGGTTGAATAGACAATAGGTTTTATTTTCACCATGATTTACTCTTAATTTTTCCATACACAAATGATGCAAGGCCATCAATTTAAATATATCCTTGTTTGTAAATTATAGTCATTTTTAAGTATATGTGGTATTATAAGGTCATCATAGGTTATTCTGGAAATTTTATAATAGTTAGATTTTCAAAAACTTGTCATTTGAGCTTGTTTTGAGTTTTCCCACCAAAAGTAGGAAATTCAAAAATTTGAATTGTAAGGTTTTTCAATATTTTAGCATGATTAGTGAGTCTTGGTCCAATGGTGAAGGATATTTAGGGTATAAATACATATAATATATTTTTTTAAACCATTAATACAATTTAAATTTATCCTAAGTCTAATCTAGAAGAATCGAATGTAGGAGGCTTGCTAAATCAAACATGTTCTAGGATAAGTCATAGGTAGTTGAGATTTTTTTGTGTATGAAACCAAAATAATACCAAGTTTACACATTATAAATGTGTGAAAATTTTAAATTGAATCAATTAAAATCTTCTTTGTAAATTGTGAACCACCATTGTATGTAGTTGTATTATGTAATACATGATCTTGTGATGAATTGTGGGAATTTACTCCTTAGCTATGTGCTATGTTTGATGCCATATATTTCATGATAGTGTGAAAAAACCATATGATTGGTGTATTTAGTGAGTTTATTTTATTGGCATAGTAAAAATTCACTTGTGTAAAATGTAAATGTGTAGGATGAATTTATTAAACCCCTTTGCCACTATTTAAGTCTATGGACATAAATTTATATTACATTATACTAAATGACATAGATTATTCAATATTATGGGAATGCAAGACACCCATTTTAAAATTAAATAGATTTTATTATTATCATTTTTTCAAAAAAAAATTTCTTTGATAATGATGTAGAAAAAATAGGCCAACCTTCTGGAGGCCATCACTTTTGACTCGTAACTCTTTTTGAGCTCTTCCACACACCAAAACGACCGTATCAAAAAGTTTGATTCTGACCTAAGTTACTATATCTACTTAGATTTGATTTTGATATTTTTTTAATGCCAAACGTGATCATTTGAGGCTTTAAAATTAATGTTTAATGATTTTTTTGAGAATTTTCTATTTTTAGAAATTGTATATTTTTGGAACCGGAAGTCAACTTCAGTTAAATTTCATTCCATAGGCTAATTTTAGTATCTAGGTTATTTTGGGAAATTTTTAGAGTCCTACGCACTTGCATGCAAAACTTACTATAAATAACGACTGCTAATTTTTTTTTTTTTTAGATTTTAGTTTTTTTTCAAAATTTTTATGTAGACTCTAATTTCTAAGTTTAGGCTTATTTAAGCATGGTTTAGGTTTGTAATTATTTCAAGCAATCAATATGAATTATTTTAAAGTATTGTTTCAAGATCTTGGCCTATATCATAATCATACCACTCTATTCATTTATATCAAACCAAAAACAAACAAAAGAAAAACACATAATCATACCACTCTATTTTTGGTTGATGCAAGATTGTTTGTATGGATTGCATTTACCTATATCAAAGGGTCTTGTTATTTCCTCTATGCCCTATGCCCATGTAAATTCTTATTTATATCCTTAGCATTATCTACCCTCCCCCATTTTAGATTCATTTGGTTTATAAACCTCCACCCTTCCAATTGATTCTTAGTGTTTATTGTTCTTTCAAAGGAGCCCTTAAGCACCATGTTCCTAATGGAAACCATATTTTATTTGGTCATTTTTATGTTGATATTTATAAAATTTTACCTATCATTGAGTTTGTGGATGAAGCCATCTCTAGAGAAGTTTATTTTTAAAAACACAGTTTGTTAGGAATACAAAAAATAGATAAATATTAATGAATTAAAACCAAAAACAAAATGCAGAAAATACAACATAATAGACACAAATTTAATGTGGTTCACCCAATATGGGCTACATCCACATAGAAATAACCAGTATTTTTTATTATTTAGTCCAACAAATAAAGGAAAAAACTTGCAAAACAACCACTGCAATATCCTCTTCACTCACATACAGTGTGCCACCATAATTACAATGCTCTCATATCAAAATGAGGGTTACATATAGGGAAAAAATTTACAAACATAATTTATACCATTGGATCTATAACCTAATAGTGAACTGTCTAGATTTACTATGAAATTATAATATTTCATAGTGCATTTTTAACTAAATTTTACTTGGGGGCACTACCCCCCACACCCCCCTATCAGGAATTGGGCAATAAAATAAGATTAGGTTCCACCATCCAACATAGTCTCATTTTTTTTTTCAATTATCTCTGACAAAAGTTGATTAATTTCTACAAACCTTTAGACTAGTTTCCACTTCATCACTTTTATCCTTTAACGACTTAAAAGTATGCTTTTTTCCAGCTTTTATCAATGTGTATGTATTTGCACAACCATTATATTTCACCTTGAAATAAAACTACCAAGGCCTTTTAATAAAAATATGACAAACATCCACGGGCAATATATCACACATAACTTCATCCTTACATGTACCAATTTGAAAACTTATCATATATTTATTATTCACAAAAATTTGATGTCCCTTCAACAACCAAAAAACCTTATATGTATTTAGATGCAAAATTATCTTTAGACAAGGCTTATCTACCATCTTTTAGGAAATAATTTTATTAGTACGACCACTATCGACAATCAATTTGCATCACTTACCTCTAGACTTAAGAATGATTTTGAATAAAATCATTATCTATAAAGGACTATTCTCCTCTTTCAAAAGTTTTAACAACTCTCTTATTCATGAGAGATTCTCCAATTTGTGATTCATCTATATTATGAGTAGACACAGTAATTATCTCATCATATTGTGTGATTTGAGCACTACCATTAATTCTATTTCCACCTTAATTATGCATTTGAGGACACTCAAACACTCTATTTCCATTCTCACCACATCTAAAATGTGTATGATGGAATCCACAACCTATATCTCATCCACAAGATCCACTATATATTAAATCTCCTTTACCTCTTTGAGTAATAACATCATTATGCTATGAACTACTTTCCTCACATTCTTTCTTAGAATAACCTCTACTACTTCTACCTCCTTTCCAATGTTTGTGTATAAATTTTCATTTTCCTCTGCTACTTATTGATGTTTGTGTGATAATGTTTCTTATGCCTTCAACGCACACTCATATACTTATTTAACAAATTCTAATGCATAACCCATTTACATAACTCATCTTAAATTTTAATGTGTAACCCATTTACATACCTCAACATCTTCTCAACATCATCTTCAACATGACTCACTCTAATGGTGTGTCAATAGAACTCTTCAGTTTAATCATTTACACTCATTTCCATTTATCGTAAGTTTTAAATCTCCTTGAATAAACTCATGTCACAATATGTAGGAATGAATTCACCCTTAAACTTTATGATGAATCCATTCCAAGTCTTAATCTTATCTTTATCTTTACACAATAGTGTATCTTTAATATTCTCCCACCATAAGGATGCATGGCCTTTCAAACTTTGACTAAAAATCATAACTTGATTGGTATCTACTATACTCTTCTACTCGTAATAATTCTCTAACTTAGTGTTCTAGTTAATGAGCTCTTCAAGATTAAACCTTAAAGAATAAATTAAAGGGTCTAATTTGGCTTTACTAATCATTCTCATAGCTCACAAGAATTAATCTTCATATTCATCAACCTCTTTGTCTACAACCTAGTTTGTAAGTGTTTCTTCTAAAACTTCAACATTGTTTCATGATCCATTACCATAGCATCTCAACATTTTATTATTTTATTAACCTCTAATTGGGCTTGCATATCTCTCATCAATCCTACTAGATATGCAAGTCTTGGTGCTCTAACTGCTCATGGCCTTTTTACATTCAAACCACCTAAACTTCCTCTATGTGCCATTTTTGTAGAAATCAAATATCTTCTACACCTTATATCTAATAATATCACTGAAATATGTTTGTATCTACATTATACCCACACTCCCAAATGTGGAAATAAATATTAACTTACAAGGACTAAATATTTCATTTGTTACAAATGATGTAGTAGTGGTTAGGGGTATCAATTATAAGATGAGTCACACCACACAACCCTAAGAATACACAATAAAATATCAAACAAATTTAAAAAACTTTGATATTTATTAGATTTAAATGGATAGAGTACATATTGTATGCACAATGAAAGTAATATAGTGCTACACAATATCAAATGAGAAATGCTTATAATATCATATCTTTAGATCCTTACTATGATGAATATCCTTAATGTTGTTGGTTTGTTGGATCAAGTATAGGGGCATGTTTATATAGGCATACCACAAACCTACTTACAATAATGCTTAAAAATCCACTAACATAATTAAAAATTTGTAACATGTCAAAATACACCATAAACAATAAATTTTCATTACAATTCTAATGCACCTTAACACACCATAACATAAGGCATCATGACATACTATATCATAAGTGAAATTAAATAGATCCATAAAAACTTTATATAATTCAAAGAATTAAAGGTGAAAGTCTATCACCTAATGAAACCAAACCAAAATCAAAGAAGCAATAAATGGTATGAATTTCATCTGAGTATGATGCCACGGGAATGTACTCATCTTCATAATCTCATTCATCTTCAATTACTGCCACATTTTCTTACACCTTCAAAAAATAATGTTAAAGAGTATACTCTCACTTTTAGAAATATTTGTTGACATGCCCAACCTTATGATAATAATAACACTTCACTTGATATTTGAAAGTATATCCTTCAATATTACATTTTCACTTCTCCTTCGACATAGCAACAAGCACACTCTCTATTTTTCCAAAATTGGACTTGCTAGTTTATGTCTACATACATTATTTTGCAACAAATATGAATTAACTTGATAAAATATTAGGGCCTATCTTTTCATCCATCAAGTGTAAAGCCTTCATGAAATATTCATAGGATGCCTTCAAGTTTTTCATAGCAAAGTTGACCATATTATCATCATATACATTTTTTTAATGGTTCCTAATTGGTCTTAGAGATATTTCATTTGAACAAGATGTTTTGATAGGGATCCATCCCCATTTATAATCATAGAGAACTATAAATTATTCAATTAAAGGACTTAAATTTTCTCTAAAGTTTGATATTTATTATTAGACTAGTCCAAATCACACTTTCCTTAGTGGCATTCTAGACCTCGGGAACCATATCACCGAACATAAAAAACTTCAACAAAAACAAAGACTTTTTATAATGCTTTTCATAGTCAACTAAATTTGTAGTAGGTCTTGCTTCAATGTTGAGAATGATATTATCATAGTTGCAATATTCCATAATTGTTAAAATCTTATGGTTCCATACATTATAATTTTTTCTAGTCAATAAAACTAAAAGTTGAATATTGGCCATTTGACCCATATTCCCAAAAATCCATGCAACTGGGAAATGTATAGTCTATTGTCTAAATTTTCTTTAAATATTAACTTTATTATTACTTGTAGTATAAATTCTTTGAATTACAAACTCAAAAAATTATACAACATAATAAATTACAAATACAAAAATCATACAACATAATTGACTAATTTTTTAATCAAAAAATAGGTTTATCTTCACTTTATAATCACGTTTATACTTTTCATGCCTTAACACCTACACCTTCTTTAATTTGGAAAATCATGACCTCATATTCTAGTCTATAACTATTATGTTTTTCTCTTTATTTGCTTATCTGATCCACTATAAATCACCACTCATTGTCATGTCCTATGCATATAGAAATCATTCACATCATGGTTGTTTTGGTCTAGTACCCTAGTGTGAATATGTATAGTTTATAAAGCCAAAATCAATTTTTAAAATCATGAGTCATGCCCTTGTGTAATTTTTTTTGGTATATGTCACCTTCTCACCATCATTTTGATCTTGAAATTGTTTGCAAATTTGACTTTTCTATAGATTATTATTTTCTTCCTCTTTTTACCCACCTGTAACTCATAATTTTGATTCTTCTCATGAATTCAAACCTCCTACGAATGCCACAAATTTGACCTTTTAAAATTGCATTGTAGTTTGTGCCTTTCTTCCTAGGGCTTCCTTTGACTACATAAATTATTGTTTATACCCTTCTCCTAGGTCATCCCAAAAAATGGCTCAATGAATATATAACTTATGAATTTAATATATGTGTCTCAATACATATGTAACTCTTTTTGAATTCCACATCTATGCTTCGACAAGATTGAATAAAGCTATTGGAATTCAACCCACTTCATATGTCGATGATTCAACTTACCCTAACTATTTAAGAACTATAATCCATGATAATTTGCATATAAAATAAACTCCATAAGAAACATATAATGTCTCCACTTATTGAGTGATTGAATAATTACATAGAGATCCCAATCATCTACTAAATACTTGCATTTTAAATCATTTAACTTCTCACTAAAATATGTGATAGTCTTTTCTACTTGAGTTAATACTCCACCTATTACTACATCAATAACATCATAGTCTAATTCAAATACTTTACCAAAATATAGTAATGACAACACTTGATTTCACTATCTAGGAAAAAGCCTCTGTATCTTTTTGCATTATCTTTTTAATCACTATACACATCACACTGAAGTTCCTAATAAACTTCATGTAAAAACTCACTAATATATAAATACTACATGCCTTAAATATATTTTGTGATGAATGTCAATTAATTATAGCTCACACCTTCTCTGGATCCATCTCTAATTCTTCTTTCAAAATCATAAAGTTGTAGTATACCAATTCATTCTACATAAAATTTCACTTCTTTAAATTCACATGCAACATTCAATATCACAACTTATCTAACACGTTAAAAAAAAGTGGCAAGAATTTTTACTTCATCCTAATAAAAATTAATATATAATCAAGATAAATAATGACAAACTTACCCAAAAATGGCTTAATAACTTCAATTCATCAGTCTCATGAATGTACTTGGTGCATTAGTTAAACCAAAGGCATAATCAACCACTCATATAATCTTTCTTATAATTTGAACACATTATTCTACTTGTCACCTTCCCTTATGACAATATGGTGATACCCCCTCTTTAGTTTACTATATTTGAATTATCTCACTCCACTTAAGTAATCCATTATATCATTCATACATGGAAATAGAAAACTATACTTTATGGTTATCTTTTTAATGGCTCTAGAATCAATCCACATTCTCCACTCTCCATTCCTATTAGGTTTTATACTGATGGTAATGTAAATGGGATAAAATTTATTTGATCAAACCATTATCCAAAAACTCTTGTACTTTATAGTGTACCTTCAAATTTTCTTTGGGTGCAAACCTATATAATGTTTTGTTTGGTAAACTAGATCCTAGAATCAAACCCATGCAGTGAGGAATACTTCTCATATGTGGGAGCTTGTTTAATAGATTTTTTGAAATAATCTCAATAAATTAACTTATCATCTCCTTCACCTTACATGAAAGTTATTTTTCCTTTCCTTTTTTATTTCTAACCACCTTATTGGGCTTAGGGATTACCACCAAGCATATTTCTTCCTCCATCTCTTCTAGAAATTATGTTCTTGAAATCTTCAAAAAACCTTTGGAGTAGTTTCCATTTCTACACATTTATCCTTCAAAGGATTCAAAGTATGCTTATTTCCATATTTCACCAGTGTGTATGTATTTCCATTACCATCATGTTGTGCCTTACAATCAAAATACAAAATCCTTCCAAGTAAAATATGAAAAACATCCTTAGGCATTATATCGCATAGAACTTCATCCTTATATGTACTAGTTTGAAAACTTATTAGACTACTCATTCACCAAAACCTGATATCCTTTCATCAACCATAAAACCTCATACTTATTTGAATGCTTAATTATATTCAAATAAGGTTTATCTACTATCTCCTTTAAAATAATGTTAAATCAGTATTGAAATTATCAACAATTAATTTCTAGCATTTACCTCTAGAATAAAAAATGGTTTTGAATAAATTATTTCTCTATGTAAGATTATTTTCCACTTTCAAAATATTCAAAAACACCCTCTTAATCATTATAACTCATCTAATTTCTTGTTCATCTATATTATGATTGGACACAATACTTTCCTCGTCAAGCTTTTGTAATTTGAACACTCACATCAATTCTCTTGCCACCTTCATTATGCATGTGCAAGCACTTAAATGCTCAATTTATGGCCTCACCACATATAACAAATGTACCATGAAATCCAAAAATAATACCTCATCCATAGGATCCATTATAGCTAAAATTTTCTCTACTTCTTTGAGTAAAAACATGATTTCATTGAGAAATACTTGCCTCGCCTTTTTCCACAAAATAACCTCTATTATTTCCACCTCATCCATGTCCACATGTGAATTTTCCTTTTCATCATACTTCTCCTTGTTATCTACACAATAAAATTTATTTTTCCTTTAGCTCATAGTCATAGACTTTTTGAACAAACAATAATTTGATCATATCAAGCTCATCTTGAATTGTAATTCACATCCCATTTACATCCCTTGAGATATTCTTGCCATGATCTTCAATGTGACCCACACTAATGAAAAGTCTATAAAACTAATCAGTGTATTCATTTAATATCATCTCCCTTTGTTTTAAGTTTTGAATATTCAAGAAAAAAATTTAATTAAATTATGCATGAATGAATTTAGCCTTTAGCTTTGTGATGAATATATTTCATGTCTTAATCTTATCCTTACCTTTGTGTAACATTTTAGCTTGAACATGCTCCTACCATAAGGATGCTTGAATTTTAAAATTTGTACTAATTAACTTAACTCACTTTGGATATTCCATACTCTCATACACAAAATACTTTTCCAACTTAGTGATCTAGTCAATGAGCTCTTGAAGCTTCAAACTAATAAAATAACTTTCATGGTCTAACTTTTATTTTACTAGTCATTCTTGTAACAACTCGTAAGGATCAATCTTTAGGTTCATTAACATATTCATCTACAACTTGGTTATCAAAAACTTATTTTATGAGTTTAACATCACTTTCATCATCTATTACCATAACACATAGGTATTGGGTTATCTCCATAGCCTTTAATTGGTATTGCATATCTCTCATTAATCCCATTAAATCTATAAGTCTTGGCACTCCATCCGCTCATGGTATTATTGCATTAAAACCACGTAAACCTCCTCTTTGTGCTATTCCCATAGAAATAAAATATAATATACACCTTATATGCAATAATCTTATTGGAATATATCTAAAACTAATTTATACCCACACTCATAAATGTGGAAGGCAATACTAACCTATAAGGACCAAAACCTGGATCTGATACCAAATTATGTAGTCATGGATATGGGTATTAATTAAGTGTTGCCTTATACCACATAACCCTCAAAATACAAAATGGAGTATGGATTCAAGTGCAATAAAAATAAAATATTTATTAGATTTCAATGGTTGTAATACAACTTGCATACACAATGACAACAACCCAATACTACAAAATCTCAAATGATTTACAGTTACAATATGAGATCCTTATATATATATATTATTATTTATTTCATTAAGCTTTTAGGCTTGCTGAGTCAAGTGCAGGGGCATATTTATAGAGGCACAAGACCCACCTACATACTAACATCATTAAATATTTACAAGACATCACTATGTGCCATAAAGATTAAATATTCACTAAAATTCCACTACACCTTAGTACACCACAAAATAAGGCATCTTGGCATATGAAATCAAAAGTGATATTAAATTACTCCATAAAAAACTTCAACGATTAATGATATTAAATGTTAATAGTTAGGATCTGTACTTAGAGTAAGTTGTGAAAAATACAAGACACATGGATGTCACAACTTCACACAACCATGTCACAATACTTTGTAACCAAAGGATGCACAAGATAATCCTTAAAAAATTATCTTAATATTCACACCTTGGTGTACAAACATCTTGTATAATACATCATAAGTTTTCACATTCGAACTCATAAGACTTCAATTCAAAATTGGCGTTGAATTAAAAAAGACCTTCAAAACAAAACTTATGCAAAGCTTCATAATAAAATTCAAACTGAAACAAACCATGATAACCATCAAAGGCCACACAAAACATTACAAAGAATTGATGTGTAGGTGTAAGGTTTGTGAAAGACAACACAAATAAAGTTATGCATAGCTTAGGAATTACACAAACTACAAAAAAGATTATTTTTTACTAAGTTTTAAACTAAGTCTCCCACCTAATATTCCAATTTCATTTGATTGATATATGCATGTTTTTTGTATTAAATATAGATTTTTTCCAATTATTTTCACACTTTATAATGTAAGTCACACATATACTCAACAAAATATTCTTTGTTAACACTTTTCTTTCATTCATTCCTAATGTCACATAATTTTACAAATCCTCATCAAATTGACCCATACACAATCTAAAATGGTGTCTTTCATGTAATCTTACTAACTCAAATGTTATATGTGACCTCATCTTGCACCAAAATCTTATCTCATGTTCTTGGCTTATTTTCAATTAAACATCACAATAGATTACCTAAAGTTTGGTTACTACCTTTATCTATCCCTCCATTTGAGGATTATATGATGAAATGAAATGCAACTTAGTGTTCAAATTATTCTACAAAGTCTTCAAGAAATATCCTAAAATTTCACCTCTTTTTGATACTATGCTATGTATAAAATCATGTAGCCTGACAATACTCATGAAAAACAAGTTATTAATGTTTGTCACATCACAAGTCCTCTCACAAGCCAAAAATGTGCCATCTTTAAAAATATATAAAATAAAATAAATATAGATCCCTTTAATATCTATGTTCTAGGTAACCCTAAAAAAAAATCTATTCTTATATCTTCCCATTGTTTATCTATAATATTTAATGGTTGATACAAAACTACATTATGACTTCTTCCTTTTTATAGCTGACAAAATCTACACTCCTAAAAAAATATATGCATATATGTGCTTATTTATGGTGGAAAATAGTTTTATGCTCCTTGTGATAATTTATTGTCATAAATGAAATGACTTATAAAACCTCCACTATACTTTCCTTAATCAAAATTTCTCCCTTTGAACTACTAGGTTCAAATAATTACGTTCTTTTAAACAATAAAGATTATTGAAAATAATAATATAACCATCATGTCATGCTACCACTCATTGGGTCTACACATGCATTCCATGATTTTTTAATAATTCATAACTTACGTATTGATTCTTTATAATATAAAATCTTATGACTTTCATTATCAATTCTGTCAATAATAAGACTTTGCAACTTAATACGTTTGCCACTTTATTTGACATTCCACTCCTATCCTTTTATAGAAATGAATTTAACCCACTTCATATGTCTATGATTTAAATTAACCTAACTATGTATAAATTGTAACACTTGATGATCTATATAGAAAATAAATTCCATAGGTAATAAATAACATCTCCACTTCTTGAGTGCTTGCACAATTTCACAAAACTCTTGATTGTATATTTAATACTCCTATTTCATAATATACTTGAATTGGTTTACTAAAGTTTGGCAATGACAACACTAGATTCTTAGTTATTTTCTTCTTAAATTACTAAAAAATATGTTATGCTTTCACTTTCCAGACCAAATCTTTTATGTAATTTTACATTACCTTTGTAATTGATGTGCACATCCACTAAAAATCCTAATGAACTTCCTATAAAATCTCACCAATCCATGAAAATATGAGCCTAAAATATATTATATGGTGAAAAACCAATTCATTATAGGTCACATATTATATGGATACAACTTAAAATATTCTTGGGAAATCATAAATTGAAAGTATACCATTTCTATTTACATAAAATTGCATTGCTTTAATTTCACAAACAAATTTCCATGTCATGATTTCCTTATCACTCTACATATATGTTTCAAGTGTTATTCCTCCTTCCTATTGATAATAAATGTATCATAAAGATACATAATGACAAATTCACCTAAAAATGGCTTAAAAACTTCATTCACTAGTCTTATAAATGTACTCAGTGGATTAATTACCCCAAACAACATAACTAACCAGTCATATAATCCTTATTGTGTCTTGAATAAAGTATTCCACCCACCACCTTTCCTTATGACAATATGGTGATATTCACTCTTCAATTCAAAATTTGTGAAGTATCTTGCTCCACTAAAGTAATCCATTATATCATCTGTGTGTGGTAATTAAAATTTTTAGTTTATGGTTATCTTCTTAACATATTTGCAATCAGTACACATTCTCCACTCTCTATTATTATCAAGTGCTAATATTTTTGGTACTGTGTAGGGATAAAACTTTATCTTTTCAACCATTTATCCATTAACACCCATACTTTCTACCATACTTCCATATTCTCTTTGGGTGTCAATATTGGGATTTAGTCCTAACATTTAGGTATGAAAATAAAATAATATATTAGATAATTATACGTGATTTATTTAAATCACATAAAATAGGGATTTATGATAAGTTATTAGGATATTTTATGGGATTAGTTTTGTCTCCTATTTTTTAGGAGATTGTAGTCCTATAAATGTAACACATTACATTTGAGTAATTATATTATTGAGATTGATCAATAATTTTGGTGTGCTTTACACTTACTAGAGCTTTTGAATATTTTCCATTAATGGGGTAGTTCCCATCAGTTATATTAGAGCAAGTTCTTATACCTCTCTATAAATTTGGTCTTGATTATAATAGGATTGACCAATGCAGACCACATGAGAAAGTCCTTTCATTTGATAGGCCTTTCATCATCTTTGATTTTGAACTAGCAGTGCAGACCACATGCTATATTTAAAATCATTGCTTGATGATAAATCTATTTGTAAATAAAATATATTATTCTATTGCTAGCCACATAAGTAGATTGGTGAAGTAGGATATACAAATTTTTTCACAACTCAATCTCTGTTTGGACCTTGTACTCTCTTGATACCACCTCCGATTGCTCCATCCATAAGTTTTCACTTCAACTTATACTCTTTCATCCATTCACTATCATCCAGCTATGTATCATCTATAAGATCTTAAAATGACCTTATGTCAACCTATCTCACTATAGATTCAATCATTATCGATCTCCATATAGTGTAATGTTTGAATGTTTCATCTCTATATATGATTTACATCAATGATTATGGATCTTCCATGATCAACTCAGCATCTGTATCGAGCTCTTTTAATGGTTTTTAATCCCAGGTCTTACCACTACCTAGCTCTTGCCATAGATCTATCCTCCCAGTCTAGCCATCAATGTCAACCCATCGAGATCTTCCATACACTTAGTCTCTAAATGATGATCCTAATCTCTACAATGGTTATCTCCTCTCTCTCAGACCTATGGAGCACAACATTTTGAAACTACATTTGGATCAAGCTATCGAGCACAACATCCTCTGAGTGTAGACATCTGGTATGTCAATAATTGAGCTCACCTCATATCTTTTGTCTTGGCATCTACAGGACTTGTAGTAAATCCAGAATACTTGCATAAAAAATCTTAAGTTTCTTACAACTAGATCCCCACATTGCACGATGTTTTACTAAATTATAAGGCATAGTTTATTTAGTGTTCAAGTCCTTAGGAGTTTAATTTTACTATGAGTATTTGTTTGTTATGGTAGTAAACTAATATTTAATTTTTTAAAATGTTTTAGTATATGTTTAATTTCTAATAATAGCTTTAGCTATATTATAAAATTTTCATGTCCTTTAGTTTTAACAGTTTGTTTTAATATTTAAAATATATTTTTTTATGATATTGAAATAACAATGTAGACCATGAGGAATTCCATTATCACTTTTTTGTATTTGGATGCATTTTTGGGCAAACCCAATGTCCACATTTAGGGGGGGGACAATTTTAAGTGTATGTTAGAACTAAAGGGGGGATGTTGGGATTTAGTCCTAACATTTAGGTATGAGAATAAAATAATATATTAGATAATTGTAAGTGATTTATTTAAATCACATATAATAGGGGTTTATGATAAGTTATTAGGAAATTTTATGGGATTAGTTTTATCTCTTATTTTTTAGGAGATTTTAGTCTTATAAATGTAACACATTACATTTGAATAATTACATTATTGAGATTGATCAAAATTTTTGGTGTGCTCTACACATACTAGAGCCTTTGTCTCTTTTCCATTAATGGGGTAATTCGAATCAATCAACCTATATAATTTTAACAAAAAATTACTAAAAATAACTGTATTAGTTAGAAAGATAACTCATCCCCCTTCTCATGCAATGAAACTTCTCGATAGTTTTTTTTTAACAAAAAATTACTAAAAACAACTGTATTAGTTACTCTAGGCCTCATTTCCTTAAATGGATCAAATAATCCATGACACAAAGGGTAGTGTCTTGAAGCTTCACATAAATAAGTCCAAGGTCCCCCATATCTTTAGGTCTTCAACATATATCCCAAACAACTCTATAAAACCCTATAGTACTTTCAAAATTTATCCAATAAAGTCTTTGAGAATAAATTCAAGCTTAGCATAAGCATATTTAGATGAATCCAAACAAGAAGATTAATAAACAAGGGTGGTTGCAAGGACCTTATAACAGACTTGAAATTTACAAGCTAGAGAGAGTGGCTCGGTGATTTAAAAATATATTATATTCTCTACTGTTTTTAGCTCATAGTTTCAAATATCCAAAGAATTTTTTCTCTTATCTAAATACAATACCACTTGAAACATTACACATAGGTTGAGATGAAGGTATCAAACTATTTGTAACATTGATTTTTTCTATTGAATAGAAAATGTAGAAGCTAAGTAGAAGATATCTAAAGATTTCATGACATCATTGATTAAGTCTTTTTTTTAGAGAGTCTAAGAAAATAATCATTAACAAAGTGACCATTAACCATTTGAATCTGAGAATGATAGAGAGTGATCCCATTAACCAAACATCTTAAGGTGTAATTAGCAAGGACATAACTAAAATATTTTGTTGCCAAAACATATAAAGAGAGAGTAATAAGGAAACCTTGTATAATGGAATGAAACACCCAAAGAGGTCAATTTGAGCTTCATTGTTGGTGATGCAAGCACTAACATATTGAAAAAAAATACCAATTATTTACATAAACCTAGTTCTAAACACTAAATCTTGTACCATGACAAGGATAAATGGCCACTCAGTTTTGATATAGGATTTTTCAAAATCAGTTTTGATGAACAACATTTTTTGTTATGAGGAGCGATTCCCTTCCATCCATTCCCATATTACAGTAACATTATTTAAAATGTATCTATTGTGAATGAAACTCGTTTAATCTAGTGGAATAATGAGAGGTAGTGGTATTATTTTTAGGGAAAATATGGCCAGTAAAATAAATTACCTCTATTATAGGAAAAGGGAGGAAACCATGCTAGATCTAACTACATAAATAATATCACACTACATAGCTAGGTTGGGTTATAAGAAAAGGTCATTTTTAATAAGGATATAAAAGATATAATTAAGAATTCTATGTAAGGAACTAATGAATAAAGACTCACCTAGATCCAAAATATAAAAGAGGCAAGCTGAAGAGAAATAATTGCCATTAGGCACTAATCAAGATCTATCTAAAGTAACGATTATAACCATGAGCTATCTAAACTAGTGATTTCAACCAAGATGTGTATGATTAAAATGAAATATCGAAATCTTGTTCATGATGGACACTTATATGAATGATTATTATGATTAAAAATGGAACTTTATAGTTCTAAGGAAATCCTATATTCACTTCTAAAAAATTAGGCTAGATTGATCATGTTATTTTGGTTTGTTGCATAACATGATTTGGATAATGGTATTATGATCTCTAAAAAATCAAGATACTCTTCTAAACCCTAATTTAGTCATTTATTATTTTTTATTTTAAAATTACTTAGGTTTTATTTTTTGTTTTGTATATGTTTAAGCCTAGTTTTTTTTGAATATGTGTTGCAATTTGATTGAAATTCATTTATCTATATTACATTTTGATGAACTTACATTTTTTTACATATTTTATATACTTCAAGGTTAGATTTTGATTCATTTGTGGTAGACCTTATTTTCCATATAAAGGGTTAGATGAAAAATAGAATATAAGAATATTTTATATTCTATATTTGACATGTGAATCTAAGCACATGCCAAATATAAAAAGTATAACATTCAATATTATGATAATATAAATACAAAGGAGAAATAATACTTACCTTATATACTGATGCACATGTAGATCTGAGATGTACAGATATGGAAGCAGGT
This sequence comes from Torreya grandis, assembly GCA_037957365.1. Lineage (NCBI taxonomy): Eukaryota > Viridiplantae > Streptophyta > Pinopsida > Cupressales > Taxaceae > Torreya > Torreya grandis. Next base: position 4,713,014 of record JARHVA010000182.1, read on the forward strand.
AGACTAATGTTCAATATCTAGTTGTTAGATTCTAGAAATATTATTTTTAAGGGTTTGGATGCTTACATCACCTTGTGAACACTTGAATCAATGTTAATATCCATGATTCAATGTATCTTTACTATATAAAATATTGACTATTTTTTTAATCATCCATGTGGGTCTTTCTACATTTTTTGTCACCTTTTAGATTACGTGTTTAGATTGCATGCACAAGCTCTTGGTATCATAAATAGCTCAAACCCTAGATCCTCCTCTTAGGTCTTGTTGCCTTGAAAAAAATAGATTAGTGGGCTCATGAAATGAAGCTAACCTAAATGGACACTCTATCAATGACCATTACCTATATAGGCAATACTTTGAAGAGGGCCTCAAACATATGTATTTATCCCCTATGTCTTGGAATATGTGTGAATAATGGTGCAAAATTATATATGCAAGTTCATGTAGTGATCTAACTTGTAAATTGATAAATATGGTTCATGAGTTGTTATTTGAATGATTTAGATCTATAATATGACTAATATAGAAATAGGGAATAACATGGTAGTAGAACTCAATTGTGAAATTGATTGAATGAACTTAAATAGGTGCTTGCTTGGTATTTTAAAGATGAATAATGAGTTGGCTTTAACTTGTATTTATACCACATATTTTGAAAATATTATCATGGAATAGTTAATGAAACATAATAATCCGATCCATAGATATCAAAATATTTGATAATTTGAGTGTTTTGAAGGCATAAACGCTTGTATTGGACAATGGATAACAGTGTTGATGCTACTATCCAAGTTTGAATATAATTGTCTAGAAAAATATAAGGTTACTAGAGTTATTTAAATGATAGTGAAGGATATATATCAAATATTAAGCATATTATGGGCTATAAGTGATCCAAGTAATAAAAATAATAGGGTCAAACTATAAGATATGCATTTAGCCTAGTGAGATGGTGAACATGAGCCTATAGGCTACAAGAAAGGTTAAGAAATAAAGGGTAGAGCCTTGAATGATACTTTTAAAGTTTATAATACTAGTTTAACACATGAATATATATTTAACCATCTACACTTGCCCCAACCTTCAATAAAGTAATGCATATAAATGAAATTACTAGTTTAAAGAAAATAAATGTGTACCATGATGCGTAAAACATACCTTGATTTGCTTGAGCCCTATTTGAATTTATTGTATGTGTGTGACCTATAAACAAGAACATGTTACAAGTGTAATTATCATATGAAAATGAATAATTTAAATTGCTTTAAAGAAAAGAGAGCAAGGAAGGAGTACACATGTGTGTTGATGCAATCGTGTTTCTCCTTGATAGTTTAATTTGGTAATAATGCTTCTAAGCTAAATAATTAGAGAGAGATTAAAAATTAAACCTTGAAGATGTGAAAAGGAGAATTGTCATGCCCCCAATTTGGTATAAGGGTAAGTTATGCCATGTCCATCGGGAGTACTGAATCTCAATCACACAACTCAATTGTAAACATAATCTAACTAGTCTCACTTGAGTCAATTAATGTAACCATATCTACATATAATAATATAAAATAGTGTCAAGTCCATCAAGGGCACTAAATATTGATCACATTAATTGAATAATCTAACTACTATACCAAATAAAAGTGCAAATGGTGCATCTTGGTAGGGTTGGTGGATGAATAGTGTGTATATTTTGAAAATGTATTTGTGATTTGGTGTATTTTCATGATATATTCACTTAAAATGAGTCTCAAGCTTAAGTATCTATAAAAATGTAACTTCTACTCCATAAAATGTGTATAATATGAATCATAAATCTAAAAAATTGTGTTCCAAATCTATGCTCAATGTATAAAATTCTATCCCAAGTGTATATTTGAATCATGTAAACTAAATCAAATTATACCAATTTTATCAACTATATGTATGTGGAGTCATATCTCTATGAAATGACCCCACTGATATGACCCCTCTTTTAAGGCAAGAGGAATGAAAAAGTGATAATCACCTTATCTCAAAAGGATAAAACAACTATGTTGTATCTATTTGGATCATATAGTAAAAAAACATATAGTAGTATCATGTTAGAGTAGATATATAATTTAATCTCACAATATGCATGCACAAAAATCCCTAAGATGCATGATATTAATCCTACCAGTGTTTATAAGATAAAAAACTCAACAAAAAATCAATCACACACACAACAATACTCAATTATCATGCCAAAAGGGGTCTAAAGAGACCACAAATAAGGGGCATGTTTAAATTTTTCACACTCAAGGGGAATGCATATACAAATGTCCAACTACCAAATAAATAAACTAGATTCAGGGAACTATGACTAAAAAACAAGGAACATGTTCAAATTTTCCACAAGCAAGATAAAGAAGTAAATAGGAATTACACTCAAGTAAGCCATGTGAGTAAATGAAGTACATGAAATATAAGTAAAAAGTATAAACATGTCATACTAGTCCTTGCATACATATGTTAGCAAAATGTCATGTAGAATAACATATGAAGTACATTGTGTAAGATAAGCAACATGAGTATAGGCATATGTGAATGTTAGTATATAGTCTTAATGTGATAATAAAAATGATCATAAAAAAATATAACATGTGTCAATATTGATCACATAAATTTAATATTCCACCAATGTAGTGTGTCACGTGGGACAAGGAAAGGTCAATCATATGCATGCTCATGTATCATGGATATGATGTATCCTTATATCACACTCAAGTACCTGTGAAACATATGTGTGTATATAAAATGATATGCTATCTAATAAGATAAAGTAAAAAACATAAGAAAAAATCAGTAAACATGTGAAATTCTAAATATTTCCCTTTGTTTAAATGTTATTGTATTTTTTTAAATATTTGATTTTTTTGTATTTTTTATGTTTTTGAATATGTTTAGATGAAGAGTGCTATTTGATGATCCCATCTAAGGGATACTCATAGGGATCTCTATACTCTGAATATGCAATGGTAAATTGGTCATGATGCCAAGGATCATGTATATGTGCCAAATCTAGAACTGGAAAAGTTATAAGACTTTGTGTATGTCTCATAGGACTCTATGGTTGTGAAGTAGTATTAGAAGATGTATTGGTTCATGTAAACAATTATTTAAGGATCTATTATTTCTTTGGTGTAATATTGGGTCTTTTTACCTGCTTTGAAACATGGTGCTTTGATGTAAATAATTGGCTTAGCTATGGAGGTGCAAATGAGGATCTTAAAGAGTCTAGTGTTGATGTTTGATGCAATGGCCTCTCAAGTATTGGTCACCTAGGAGAGGGGATTGATTTTTTATTATTTCACACATGATTGACCTTAGTAAGGTATATAATTAACTATTTTAGAATAAAATTTGCTTGTTACAAAGGATATCCATATCAAATCCCTGAAATAATATTTACCCTTTCTGCATGAATATATTTAAGACACCCATGCACTGTGGTAGGTAACACACATAGATTATGAATCCAAGGTCATCCCAATAAAATACCAAAGACTCCCATATGTGGTATAATTGAAAAATTCATGGTCATATGTCTTGGACCAACTTATAGTGATAAATCAATCTCTCTGAAAACTTGTTGTGTCTTCCCATCGAATGGTTTGAATATTTTTATCGAAGGAAATAAATCATCATGTGTGTATCCAAAATGTGTGAGTAATGTCATGGTACACATATTATCACTAGAACCATTATTAACCATAACAATGTGTGTAAGTAGATGATCAATATGTGACCTAATAAATAAATAATGAAGATCTAAGTCACCATCCACAATCTCATTGTCATCAAATGAAATAGAAAGCCTCTAAACCATATGAGGTATCTCAAGTATAAGTGTATCAATAATCCCATATAATGGGTGCCCATAATGTGGTGGAGGAGGATGTACATGATATGACATTTACACTTGTGGTGTTTCCTTAGAATGATCTTGTAATGAATTATTGAATATATTTTGATTGTGATGATCATTAGGTTGTGATCTTAAATCTGTTAGAGAATCCTCAAAGGTGAGTAGATCACTATATAAAATATCTTGTATCTTATGATTCAACTTAAAATATTTGCTCATAAAATGGTCCACACATTGGTAGTAGTCATAATAAGAATTGACATCATATTCTTTTGATAAAGACAGACTCATATCAACCACCGTAGGAGGAGGGAGAGATATGGGATGAAACTCTACTATTTTCATAAGTAGTGAAACTTGAGACTTAGTTAATCATGTAAATTATCTCTTAGAAGTAGTCAATTAGGTTGTTGTGACACTTTATTAACTGTGGTAGTTGTTTCTTTTTTATCTTCAATAGGTTTGACCTTATAGCTTGGTTTGATAAGAAACTTGGTAGTGGATGTAGTCGATGTGTTTTCTACATACTTAAGCTTGTTTAATGCAATAAGTTTTATTTCTCTATCTTGAACAATATGGTATAAGTCATCATATGATTTAAACTTAATATAAATAATAGAATCATGTAATGGAGCAAGTAAACTTTTTTTAAATATATTTTTAAGCTCTTTATCTATTATTGGATGTGTTATTTTGGTCAACATTGTCTTATACCTCAAGAAATATTTGTTAATAGTTTCATTCATTCCTTGCTTTATCTTATAAATTTGTGTAATGACATATTTTTAGTGATATTGATTAAAAAATACTCTAAAAACTAATCCACCAAAGGTTTGAATGCTCTTCCTGATTGTATTGGTAGATCATAGAACCATCTCAAAGTATAGTCCTTTAGAATTCATAGAAATAAATTGATCAAAATTTCATCATTAAAATCATAATCAAGGCATACTACATATAAATATTATAGGTGCTATTTAAGGCACCCTTACCATCATAAATTGTGAACTTGGTGTTACAAAACTAGTTGAAACAGGATGAAAAGATATCTCAGATGTTAGAGGATTATGTAATACATCTTGTGAATAAATAAAACGAGTTCATTTCATCATATTTTTCTCAATGTTGGTAACCTTAGCTTCCAACGCTTGAATAAATTGTAAAAGAGTTTTCAGAGTAGATCCATTGGGATTTTGATTTGAAACTTGAGAAGTCATTAAATGGGATGGAAACACCATTTATGTTGATGAAGGCATTTAAACTGATAATTGAGTTAAAGTATTAATGTTTCTTATGATGTAGTAATAGTAGGACCATCTAAAGCCTCACCTTTTTTAGATGTTGATATTTTAGCCTAACATGTTTATTGATTTCATCTTATGTAACATAAAAATACATTATTTATTTATTTGCATTTAGATGATGTATTAATGCTTCTTTATCTTCCATTTAAAAATGATATTTGTTATTAAGATTTTTCATTTTTATAAATAAGGATACAAATGTGAATAACTAAAAAATTTATAACTCAAAACAATTACAATAATCTAAAACCCTAGGGGGTTGAAAAGCCTAGAGCAAGATAGAATGTGCATAAAAAAACTTGGAGGTTGGGTTCACCAAATGTTTAACCTATTTTAGAAATAAGGATTAACATGAAAGATTATCCTAATCAAACAAATAGAAAGCAACTCTAAAAATTGATCCAACTAATGAATTTATATTACATTGATATTCTAATAAGAAATACTAAATCTAAGAACATGCAAAATATAGAAAGTATAACATTCAACATTTTGATAATAGCAATATGAATGAGAAGTTGTACTTAGCTTATACAATGATGCACATATAGATCTGAGATGTATAGAGGTGGAATCAGGTAGACTGGTTTAGGATAGAGTCATTAGATTTTAGAAATATTATTTTTAGAGGCCTGGAGACTTGCATCACTCTATGGACACTTGCATCGATACTAATATCCAAGCTTTAATGCATTTGTCATATAGATAATATTGATTATTGATTAAAACTTCCACCTAGGTCTATATAGGGTTTCTATCACCTTTTGGATTGTGTGTTCAAATCACACACAAAGGCTCTTGATATTAAAATATAACCCAAACCTTAGATCCCTCTCTTAGGTCTTATCACCTTACCAAAAATAGGTTAGTGGGATCATGAAGTTGAGTTGACCTTAAGGATCCCTCTATTAACAAGTACTTACTACATAACCAATACTCTAAAGAGGGCTTTAGACACATCTAAATCTCCCTTACATGTTAGCTTGTGTGTGAACAATGATGTATAATGTTATAAGCAAGTGCATGTAGTGATCTAGTTTACAAATTGATAAACATGGCTAATGGGCCATTCTTTAAATGCTTTATACATATAATATGACTACTCTTATGATTGATATAGAAATAATGAAGAATGGGGTAGTAGAACTTAGTTGTGAAATTTATTTAATGAGATTGAATAAGTGCTTTTTTGTTATTTTTTAGATGAATAATAAGTTAGCAGCTAATGAAGCATAATAGGCTGACCCATACATATTTAAATATTTATAAATTTGAGTGTTTTTAAGGTAAAAATACTTGTATTGGAGAATGGATGTTACCATCGATGATATTGTCCAAATCTAAATGTAATTATCTAAGAAAATAGAAGGTTTTTGGAACTCTATAATTGATAATGAAAGATATATATATATATATAAGAGATTAAGCATGCTGTGGGTTACCAGTGGTATAGGTAATTATAATAATAGGGTCAGACTATGAGATAAATATTTAGGCCTAGTGATATGGTGAACATAAGCCTATCAACTGCAAGGAAGGTCAAGAACTGAAGGGTAGAGCCTTGAGTGATATTTATCAATTGTACAAGACTAGTATAACATATGAATCCATATTTAATCATACACACATAAAAAATTCTCTACAATAGTTTATGATGTTATTTGGGATTGAATAACACCATGCTTGTGTTGTGGAAGGTATTTTAATGGTGAAACTAAAGAAGAAAGTATTTCAGGTTCTTGGAGAGGGGAAAAAAATTGGAAGAGGAAAAGGGGTAAGGAAAATAAGCTCTAGTTCACC
>JARHVA010000182.1:4727500-4765000 GCA_037957365.1 Torreya grandis
GTGTGAGAAAATAATCATTAACAAAGTGACCATTAACCATTTGAATTTGAGCTTGATAGAGAGTGATCCCATTAACCAAACCTCTTGAGGTGTAATTAAAAAGGAGATAACTAAACTCTTTCGTTGCTAAAACATATAGGGAGAGAGTAATAAGGAAACCTTGTATAATGGAATGAAACACCCAAAGAGCTCAAATCAAGCTTCATTATTGGTGATGCAAGCACTAATATCTTGAAAAAGAATACCAATTATTTACATAAAACCTAGTTCTAAACCCTAAAGCTTGTACCATGATAAGGATAAATAGCCTTGATCAATTATGATATAGGATTTTTCAAAATCAATTTTGATGAACAACATTTTTTATTATGAGGAGCGATTCCATTCCATCCATTCCCATATTACAGTAACATTATTTAAAATGTACCTATTATGAATGAAACCCATTTAATCTAGTGTAATAATGAGAGGCAGATGATATTATTTTTAGGGTGAATATGGTTAATAATATAAATGACCTCTATTATATGAAAAGGGAGGAAACTATACTAGATCCAATTACATACATGATATCACACTACATAGTTAGGTTGGGTTGTAAGAAAATGTTGTTTGTAATAAGAATATAATTAATAAGTCTATGTAAGGAAAAAACAAACAAAGACTCACCTAGATCCAAAATATAAAAGAGGTAAGCTAAAGAGAAATAATTTCCATTAGGCACTAATTAGGATGTATCTAAAGTAATGATTGTAACCATGAGCTATCTAAACTAGTGATTGTAACCAAGATGTGTATGAGTGAAATGAAATATCAAAATATTATTCATGCTTGACACTTATATGAATGATTATTGTTCTTAGAAATGGAGCTTTATAGTTATAATGAACTCCTATATTCACTTCCAAAAAATTAGGCTAGCTTCATCGTGCTATTTTGGTTTGTTTTGCATAACATGATTCGGACGACTATCAAAAATCAAGATACTCTTATAAACCTTAATTTATTCATTTATTGTTTTGATTTTTAAAAATTAATTAGGCTTTATTTCTTGTTTTTTATATGGTCAAACCTAATTGTTTTTTGAATATGTGTTACAATTTGATTCAAATCCATTTATCTATATTACATTTTGATGAAATTACATTTTTTTCATGTTTTATATACTTCAAGGGTTATATTTTGCTTCATTTATGGTTAACCTTATTTTCAAAATAAAGGGTTAGATGAAAAATAGAATATAATAAGTTTATATATTCTATATTTGGCATGTGAATCTAAGCACCTGTCAAATAAAAAAAGTACAACATTCAATATTATGATAATAGAAATACAAAGGAGAAATTATGCTTATCTTATACACTAATGCACATGTAGATCTAAGATGTACAAAGCTGGAAGCAGGTAGACTGATGTTCAAGATTTAGTTGTTAGATTCTAGAAATATTATTTTTAGGGCTTGGATACTTACGTCACCCTGTGGACACTTACATCAATGTTACTATCCATTATTCAATGCATCTTTATTATATAAAACATTAACTATTGAATAAAGCTTCCATGTGGGTCTTTCTACATTTTCTATCACCTTTCAGATTGTGTGTTTATATTCCATTCACAAGCTATTGATATCAGAATATAGATCAAACCTTATATCCTCTTCTTAGGCCTTGTTACCTTGAAAAAAATAGGTTAGGTAGCTCACTAAATCAAGCTAACCTAAATAAACACTCTATCAATGAGTGATACCTACATAGCCAATACTCTAAAGAAGGCCTCAAACATATGTATTTATTCCCTATGCATTGGATTGTGTGTGAACAATGGTGTAAAATTCTATATGTAAGTGCATGTAACAATATAACTTATAAATTGATAAATATGGATCATGGGTGTTTATTTTAATTATTTAGATCTATAATATGACTAATCCTGTGATTGATATAGAAATAGGGAATGACAGAGTAGTAGAACTTAGTTGTGAAATTGATTTAATGAACTCGAATAGGTGCTTGCTTGGTATTTACCAGATGAATAATGAGTTGGATTTAACTTGTATTTATACCACACATTTTGAAAATATTCTCATGGTAGGGTTAATGAAACATAGTAAGTCAACCCATAGATATCAAAATATTTGGAAATTTGAGTGTTTTGAAAGCACAAACGTTTGCATTAGAGAATGGATAATAGTGTCGATGCTATTATCCAAGTTTGAATGTCACTATCTATAAAAATATAAGGTTTCTAGAGTTATCTAAAAGATAATGAAAGATATATATTAAATATTAAGTATATTATGGGCTACAAGTGATCTAGGTAATCAAAATAATAGGGTTAGACTATAAGGTATGCATTTAGCCTAGTGAGATGGTGAACATGAGCCTATCGGTTGTAAGGAAGGTCAAAAATTGAAGGGTAGAGATTTGAATGATATTTTTAAAGTTTATAAGACTAGTTTAACATATGAATCTATATTTAACCATCTACACTTGCCCTACCCTTCAATACAATAATGCATATGAATGAAATTATTAGTTTAAAGGTAACATGGTGTGTAAAACACACCTTGCTTTGCTTGAACCCTATTTGAATTTATTATGTGTGTGTGACTTGTAACTGAGAACATATTACAGGTGTAATTAACATCTAAAAATGAATAATTTAAATTGCTTGAAAGAAAAGAGAGAAAGGAATGAGTAAACATGTGTGTCGATGTAACCATGTTTTTCCTTGATAATTTGATTTGGTAATGATGCTTTCAAGTTGGATAATTAGAGAGGTTAAAAATTGAACCTTGAAGATGTGAATAGGAGAATTATCATGCCCCAAATCTGGTATAAGGGTGAGTTGTGCCATATCCATCAAGAGTACTGAATCTCAATCACACAACTCTTCTCACCTACGTCAATTAGTGTAACCATATCAACCTAAAATAATATAAAATAGTGCTGAGTCCATCAAGGGAACTAAATATTGATCACATTAATAAAATAAGCTAACTTTTACATCAAATAAAAGTGTAAATGGTGCATCTTGGTAGGGTTGGTGCATGAATAGTTTGTATAATTTGAAAATGTATTTGTGATTTGGTGTATTTTCATGGAATATGCACCTCAAATGTGTCTCAAGATGAAGTATCTATAAAAATGTAACTTCTGATCTATAAAATATTTATATTATGTATCATAAATTTGAAAAATTATGTCCCAAATCTATGCTAAATGTATAAAATTCTATCCAAGTGTATATTTGAATAATGTAAACTGAATCAAATTCTACCAATTCTATCAACTTTATATATATGGAGTCATATCTCTATGACATGTCCCACTGATATGACCCCCTTTTAAGGTGAGGGGAATGAAAAATTGATATTCACCTTATCTCAAAAGGATAAGACAACTATGTTATATCTATGTGGATCATGTAGTAAATAAAAATATAGTAGCATCATGTTAGAGTAGATATATCAATGAAGCTCATAATATGCATACAAACTCAACAAAATCAACAAACAATTAATCACACACACAAAAATACTCAATTGTCATGCCAAAAGGGGTCTAAGGAGACCATAAACAAGGGTCATGTTCAAATTTTGCACACTCAAGGGGAAGGCATATACAAATGTCCACCCACCAAATAAATAAACTAGATTCAGGGCACTATGATTAAAAATCAAGGAACATGTTCAAAGTTTCTGCAAGCAAGACAAGTAAGTAAATATGAATTACACTCAAATAAGCCATGTGAATAAATGAAGTAAATGAAATAGAAGTAACTAGTTTAAACATGTCATAATAGTCCCTGCATACATATGTTTACAAAATGTCATGTACAATAACATATCAAGTACATTGTGTAAGATAAGGAACATGAGTATAGGCATGTGCAAATATTAGTATTAGGATCAATGTGATAATGAAAATGATCATAGAACAATATAACATGTGTCAATATTGATCATATAAAATCAAGATGCCTCTAGTGTAGTGTGCCACATGGGATGAGGAAAGGTCAAACATATGCATGCTTATGTATCATGGATCTGATGTATCCTTGTATCACACTCAAGTACTCATGAAACATATGTATGTATAGAAAATGATATGATATCTAATAAGATAAAGTAAACAACATAAGAAAAAACTAGTAAACATGTGAAATGCTAAATATTTTGCATTTTTGCTTTATTTGAATGTTTTTGTATTTTCTTAAATATTTGATTTTTTTGTATTTTTTGACTTTTGATTTTTCAATTTTTCAATTTTTTGATATTTTTAATTTTTTTGAATATGTTTGGAAGAAGAGTGCTAGTTGATGATCCCATCTAAGGGATGCTCATAGGGTTCTCTATACTCTAAATATGCAATGTTAAATTGGTCATGATGCCAAGGATCATGTATATGTGCCAAATCTAGAACTAGAGAAGTTATAATACTTTATGTATGTTTCATAGGACTCTGTGGTTGTGAAGTAGTATTATAAGGTGTATTGGTTCATGAAAACCATTGTTTAAGGATATATGATTTCCTTGGTGTAATATTGGGTCTTTTTACCTTTTTTTGAAACATGGTGCTCTGATGTAAGTAATTGGCTTAGCCATGGAAGTGTAAATGAGGATCTTGAAGAATCCAGTGTTGATCTTTAATGCAATGGTCTCTAATGTATTGGTCACCTAGTATGTTTTACCTTGATTTGGTTTAAAAACCTTAATATCATAGAAACTATTAGAAATACTCAATGATAAATATGGAATTCAAACATACATTTGAATGTCAACTATTGAAACTAATTACAATGATTTGACAAGAGACATATGATAAATATAATAAGTATAAAAAATGATTGAATTATATATTTTATGGTTAATTATTTGATTATGATTATGTTCAAAAAATGGAAAACAAACTAAATTAGTCTTTTGATTTGTTTGATTCAAGAATTATGTTCCTCTCTACGAAGGGTTAGTTCCATCATATTTGTGTTAGTATTGATTGTTGACACTAACCTAAGTGGTTGTTATTGAACTATATGTAAATAAGAAATAATGAAAAAATGATGACCTTCACTTATCTTTATAAATTATGTATGTGTGAGGGTAAACCTTGATGCTATGTGCAGCTCCATAAATTACCCTACTTCACCTTGAAACCCTAAGTATGCATATATATATATATATACACACACACACACACACACACACACATATATATACATACATATACATACATACATATACATTGTATGTATGTATGTATATGTATGTATATATATATATGTGTGTGTGTGTGTGTGTATATATATATATATATATATATATATATAATGGAAGGTGTAATGCATTGAGATGATATCAATCATCCATTTTTTAAGGTTAACCACTGATTATGTATTTGATGATTTGAGGAGAGAAATAAATCCACACATAGTTATCCCACCTAGTGTTATTTTGAAATTGTACTCCTTCAATACATGTATACAACTAATAATTTGTATTTGATACTAGATTTTTCTTCTTTAACTTAGATTAGGTATACTTTAGACTTGGACTGTGACTAATCCTAATTACCAATTTTCAAAATTTTAGAAGAATAGGGTATAATTTATTTATGTTCAATGGTGTACAAATTTACACCAATTTAGTGCCAAGTCCATTTTCAACTAAGACACACACACACACACACACACACACACACACACACACACACACACACACACACACACACACACACACACACACACACACACACACACACACACACGAGTCAAATTGTATAATTTATCACACCACCAACATGCTAGGAATATGGTCCAAACCTAAGGAAAGTCTATATCCTTTGGATAGAGATGATTGATATTGACTAGATCAGGTCAATATAATTTTAATGATATTGAATTAACCTAACAGTGCCAACCTATGTATAAGTAGTTTACTAAATTGAAGGTATGGAGATGTCTATGCATGATGTGTCATAGGTTTGAAATATAAAGTGAGGTTTTTGTAGGTGTTTAATATCACTACAAAAGGGTAAAAATCTTAATATGATATTTAGGTCTAAGAGAATGGTAAATTAAGACCATATGTGTGCACTCAATTCATGTGTGGTAAATAAGTGTCAATACTATAAGTGTTAAGTATATAATACCATATTTTATTATATATAGTTTGTGATATAAAGACACACACACACACACACACACACACACACACCAAATTATAAAAGCTATGTGCACATATGTGAGGTTGTTTGTGTATGTGCAAACATGTATGTGTATAATATAAGATGATATGTGGCTTCATATTTAAATTTAGGTGGAATATAAAAGTAAAAAATATTAATTTAAAATTCTATAATTTATTTTACATTTTTGATACACACTTTTTATTTGTTACAAATAAAATTTTTTTCCAATAAAAATTTGATCATATATAATAAAAGCATGATAACATTTATTTAACTTAGCATCTTAGCATACATTCCATATTTAATCCAATGATATGTGTGTTTATGGATTTATTTCCTAATAAAGTATCACAAATAAATCCCAAGTTGAATGGTAGTCTATGTTAAGATAATTTTTTTAAAGTTTATTAATTATTAGATCACTTTTATAACATAAAATTTATATTATTTTGGTACAATTCTAAGATTTTTTTATTTTATTTTAATATTATATAATTTGATTTTTTGTCATATTTTTATGTAATTATAATTTTTTTTATATTATATTAATGACGATGTTTTTTATTTTTATTAGTACATTACTTTAGCTTATGTTTATATTTTTACTTAACATTCAATATTCAAATAAATAAATATGTAAAATGGTTAACATTCAATGTATAAAACAATGAATATGTAAAATAACAAAGATAAATGAATTACTTATAATTTATATGAAAATAACCAAAATATGTTAATGGTTTATTCATTTATCATAGCCAAAAGATACCCCAAAAAAAATATGCTTAATTATGTTTTAATGATATATTAATTAATTGTTCTCATATTATTTTATGCTTGGAGCTTTAATTGTCTTATGTTACTAGATGATTTTTTTAAATTAATTTATTTTTAAATATTATGAAATGAAAAACATTCATTTAACATTAAAAATAAATTCCTTCAAATATTATTGTATAATTAGATTTAATCTTTGTGTGATTAGTATTTCACTCTAGCAGTAGAAAGCAATGGAAACATGAATGAGTAATAAAGAGAAGCTTAACATCATAATTTTGACTACATTTTATAACATGAGATTAGATATTATTAATGGGTCATAGTTTGTTGCCAATATTTCATACTGTAATTATTCTAAGCTTACAATACTTGATATCAAATAAATGTTAAAATTTTGGTTGTAATTAATAAAGACAAGAATAATTTACCTTTAAATATTTTAAAGATGGGCTTCATTTCCAAGGTAATCATCCTTATATAGAGTATGAAACTAATGTGAAAAAAATATTAGCTTGGTTACATGTTGAAAAATATGGGAATAAAAGTTTAAGTCCTCCATCGATAAAATATTTCCACCATCATACAAAAATAATTTCTAAAGCTAAAATTAAAAAAAAATTATTACTATTAACTTTGATATTTCTATAACTTACTTTTCAATTGAAAGGAATTTATTACATTCATAAATATATAGTAATGTATTATATGGTGCATAAAATATAATTACTTATTGTTAGATTTATAAACTTTTTAACATAAAAAATGTAATATTAAACAAAGTTGATTTTTTCATTTTTTTCTAATAAAAAATCTAATATTAAAGTATTTTATTACTCAATACATATATTTTATCATTAATTTGCATGTTTCATATCTTTATTACTCAATGTGTCATTGTTGATATTTTATCTTTGCACATTGAAAATTAATTTTTTTTAGGTCTTATTCATGTCATATTCCTTATTTTGATTTTTTTCACTTAATTTTAATTCCTTAATATTTCAGTTTTTACATAAAAAGTTTTTGATTTTTTCAAAGTGATAATAAGGTTCATGGAAAATGTAATTTATCATTTTAATTAAGGAAAAATAAATAAAAACCCTTGTGTCAAACTCTTACAATTATGTTATATTTATTGAATATTTATCTCTAGCATGTAAAATAACTCATCCCCCTTCTCATGCAATGAAACTTCTCAATAGTTTTTTGAAAAAAAAAAATTACTAAAAACAACTATATTAGTTACTCTTATGAGAGCCACTTTTTTAATATTTATCATATTTTATGATTAAAATAGTACCAAACACATATTTTAACTTCACCCCCTTTTATTTTCTAATATATGTGTGATTAGATCAAAATAAATAAATATCACTAACAAATGTAAATTAATTATTATGTATTTAACACATAATTTTATAAATTAATTATTTTACAAGAAAACAAGTTACCCTAAATATAGTTAGTTTATCTATAATATGAATATGAATATATTTTAAGGTTTAAATTTAACTATAAAATTTAATAGGCAACAAGCAAAATAATTTTAACATAAAATTTCTATAGAAGTGCAACCACACAGCCTTCTAATATATGTGATCATAATGTTCAGGGTATTAGATAGAGTGAAAGTACACATATATGAAGCTAAAACCACCAAATAATCTTGGGTTGAGATCCAAACTATATATGAAGCCAAAAATGAGAGCACAATTTTGCATTTACAAGTCAACTCCACTCTCTCAAATTGAGATCTAGTGAAAAAGTGGAGGCTTTTCTTAGATGTGTTGCAATGTTGAGGGCATAACTTCAATCCTTAGGTGAAATAATTTAAGATAACTCTCTTATACCCATTATCTTAATATCTCTACCACCCTCATACATGATTTTTGTGTCTACTTTGACTATCACACAATAGAAACCAAGTTTTGAAAAACTTGTGAATATGTTGTAACAAGAAGAGTCTTTCAGTACTCAAGAAGAACGAGAAGAACATGTTATGGCTTATAATCAATAGAAAGGAAAGAAACCATTAATGTCTTCATCAAAATAAAATCCAAGTCAAAATTTAGAAGGAAGTAAGTCACATAAACAATGTCTCATTTGTGGTTGTTAGGGACATGAACTCAAAGATTATTGGTATAATACCTTAAAAAAAGGTTCTTCTAGTGTTTAGAAGTCCACTAACCAATGATCATCCCCTATGATATCTATTAATCCATAAGGACAAAAAAAGGGTAAATGGAAAAAGAAACACAAACAAGGTAATGTTGTTGAACAAGAAGAAAATGATGATGATGGATATTATTATACTTTTAAATGTTCATGGAGAAAATTCTTCACAAAGTGACATATGGTATGTTGACTCAGGTGCAAACTGACATATGACAGGAAAAAATATTGGTTTTCAACATTGAAGGACACACTCAACAAAAATCATGTTTTATTGGGTGATGATACCTCATATAGTGTGAAAAGAATTGGTAACATTGCCTTACCTCTTGGTATGCAAACCTGTAGAATAACACATGTTCTATATGTACCCAACTTAACTAAAAATCTATTATCAATCAATCATCTCTTAGACCACAATTTGAAGATTGATTTTTTCTATAAAGGTGTAAAGAACATGTGTTTGATTAGAGATAAATCAAAGAACTCAAATTTTTTTGCACGAGCATCCAATGTGAACATGTTTCAGTTTGATTTCATTTAGAAAAATAATTAGAGACTCATAGTAAAGGACACAAGCTTAGAATAATTATGGCACAAAATATTTGGTCACATTAGTTTTAAATATATCAACACACTCCACTATTATAACATGATTTCTTAGTAGGAAATCAACATAGAGATTGATTTCAAAAAAATACCTATAGATTTAATGGTAAACTCGATCTAGTTCACACCAATCTGTGCAAACCAATGAAACCAAGACATGTTGGGTTAAAGTACTCAATACTATTTGCTAATGATTTTTATAGAAAAATTTGGGTCTACTATGTGAAAATTAAGAGTCAAGCCTTTGAAACTTTCAATAAATTCAAAGTGGTTGTTGAAATAGAAACTAATCAAAAAATAAATATCCTCTACTTATATTATGGGGGGAATTCACTAGTAATTAATTCAAAGCATTTTTTTTAATAAAATGTCATTCATCATCAAATGGCACTGCCACATACACCATAAAAAATATAACTGTTGAATAGAGGAATCATACTATCATGGAAATAGTGTGATGTATATTACATGATTCAGGTTTGACAAAGACATTTTGGGTAGAAGCAATCATAATAGTAGTCTATCTGCTCAATAAAGTTCCCTCTATATGTCTCAATGAAGTAATACCCTAGGAAGAAGGGTGAAGAAAAAATCCATCTATATCACATCTTCAAGTTTTTGGATGCCAAGCAAGTATGCACATTGCCAAAGTAGAATGAACTAAACTTGATATAAAAGCCAAATAGTATGTATTATTAGGGTATAGTGAAGAACAACTTGCTTATAGAGTCATGTATCTAAAAAATAGACAAATATACACTAGTAGGGATGTTGAGTTCTTTGAGAAGATAAAAGCAGATGCTCCTTCTATAAGTTCACTTGATAAACTAATTAGTCTCATAGAAAATGTAGAAGATGGAATCCACCAGTAGATGATAATGATGATGGGAATAATTTTGAAGCTCCACCACCCACATGAATTACTCAAGATATTCCTAAATGGTATACAAGTATACTAAGAGATGCTAAACTGGATAGTGTTTTAGATACATCTTCCACTAGACCAGGGACTTGTGGTATGGATTGAGGATAGGTCAATTTGGCCTTAATAAGTACAATTGTTGAATTTATCAAGCCTTCTATAGTTTAGGAAGCCCTACAGTGGAAAACTTAAAAATATGCCATGAATGCATAATATAATTCATAAATAAAGAATAAAACATGGTAGCTTGTATAAATTTCATTAGGGAAGAATCCAATTGGATGTAAATGGGTCTTCAAGACAAATTAAAAAGTAGATGGAAGTCTCAAAAAGTATAAGGCAAGGTTAGTTGTAAAGGGGTATTCTTAGAGAGAAGGTATCGACTATGAGAAGATGTTTGCTCCTAGAGCTAGGATCAAAATAATCAGGATGATTTTTGCTCTAGCTACTTAGTTTGGTTGGAAAGTCCATCAAATGGATGTTAAAAGTTCCTTTATTAATATAGACTTACAAGAAGAAGTCTACATGACTCAACTAGAAGGTTTTCTCATTCCATGAAAAGAAGATAAATTTTGTAGACTTGTAAAATCATTGTATGGTCTAAAATAGGCTCTAAGGCATGGTATATCAATATTAATGAGCATCTCTTGAAACATGGATTTAGAAGGAGTCCATACAGTCCCAATATCTACCTCAAATAACAAGAGGGGAGATAGTAAATATCATTATATATGTTGATGATCTAGTCATCACTAGAAATTCATTGAAGATGATTGAGTCAACAAAGAATGATCTAAATAGATCATTTGACATGATAGATCTCAGGATTCTACATTATTGTCTTAGTTTATAAATTTGGTAGAGAGAATCACTTTTTTTATCTCAACTCAAATATTCTAGGATAACGCTCAAGAAATTTCACATGATGGATAGAAAACCAATTACCAAATCTATGGAGATAAAACTTCAAATATCTCGATTAGATCCATCACCATAGGTAAATGCAAATCTATATTAGTAGTTGATAGGGAGTCTCATTTACCTAAATTATACTAGGCTAGACATCAACTATTATTTTAGTTATCTCTCAAGGTTCATGCAAGAGCCCAAGGTCAGTCACTAGAAATAAGCAATGCAGGTATTGGGATACATAAGAGGAACTATGGATTTTAGCCTAAAATAAAATAATAATGACAAATTCTTCTTAATAAGACACTCAGATTCAGATCATGCATGAAACATTGATGATATAAAACCTACTTCAAGATTTGTATTATTTTTGGAATCTAGATCGATATCATGGGGGAGTAAGAAGCAAACTTATTTTTCAAGATCCTTCATAAAAAAAAAATATCATGCCATAAGAGGAGATATCTATGAAGATATCTCACTCAAACATATACTTGAAGCATTTGGGATACCACATAATCAACCAACACTTCTTCATGTAGCTAATGAATAAGTAGTGAAGCTTGTTTAGAATCCTATATTTCATGAATGTACCAAACACATTGAGGTCAAAGTACATTTAATTCAAGAACATGTTTATAATAACAACATCCAACTCTAATATTTACCAATAGATTAATAACATGTAGATGTTTTCACTAGATCACTTGTGTAGGAAAAATTTGAGGCATTTAGAGAATCTCTCTCTTGTTCACTTGAGACAATGTTTAATTAAGGGGGGAATATGAGGTTTATCCTAAGGGGTGATTAATTCACCATTTAAAAATAAATTTAATTTAATAATATTTTATTACTCATGGTATTTGTAGAGTAATTTCCTACTCTACGTCGTATTTAATTATTTTTTGATTCGAGCACTACAATTTTGGTTCTTCAGGCGGAGCAGCAAGATTTTGAAGCAGAGGGCTGGTTCCTTTTGCCCAAGTATTGAGATGTAGTGGAAGCTACCAAGTGTCACCCTTCAAGTAGGTTTTTTTCCCCCTTGTTTCCTTCATCTCATTTTTGCCTGAGTATTAGTTCAAGCGGATGCTACCAAGAGTCACTTTCTGGGAGACAAAGCTGACAGTTGGCGTCCCCCGAGTCACCTTTTTGTAACCTTTGAGAACTGTGGATCATGCCACATACCTAGTAGCAGTTAAACAAAATGCACCACGTGTCAGCATCTGTGTCTCATATCGACATCCACACTTCATTTAGAGACTTTCACCATAAGGTAGCAAAGAAGACAGAAAGCGCCAAGTGGCAGTTGCAGAGGCCCTAAAAGACCTTTTTGGAGAAAAATCACAAGCCAACACATGTCAGCATTCGGGAAGCCATGAGTCCAATGATTTCCATTCAATGCACAAAGGCGTCATTGTATTTTGCTCAAGTGCCACAAAGCAGCGGATGCTGCCAAGTGTCACTCTCTGAGTCCCCCTCTACTCCATCCATAGAAGAAGCGGAAGATGCCACTTATCTTCCTCGAAGCCATGAAGGCTACCAAATGTCACCATCCATAGGAGTCTGATATATGCCCCTAATGATACCATGACATAGCCAAAGGGGAGTGGAAAGAGCCGCGTGTCTTCGATGAATCAGGCAGAAGGTGCCAAGTGTCATTTTTCAGTGTATTCTAGGTGATCAAGGGGATTTTCAAAAAATTGACTAAGTGTCCTCTCCTATTTCAAACATAGTAGAGTGTTTTGTGTATCAGTTGCCAAAAGCTAAATGGAGGGAAAATTAGCTAGAGTTAATTCGAGTAGATGAAACAGTTCATCGGGTAGATTTTTGGAGCCACCCACAACATTGAAAGCGCCATCTGTTTGTCCCCTATGAGTGAAGGATGGAGAAGATTGTGTGGGAAAGAAAGTATAGGGAGACATCCAGGGATATAAAAGAAGAATTTTAAAATCTAAAAAAAGGGAGGGGGAATTCTCATAGTTTTAGACTTTTAGAGTTTTTGACCAATAATATCATTTGCTTTTGTTACATTTTCCTGAGTTGAAAGGTTTATATGACTGTGTGTTTCTGCATCTTTTGTATGACTGGAAGATTCAATAAGAAAATTGAACACTATGCCCTTGTTGATGTTATCTGTGTCATTTGCAAAGTAGTCTATGCTGTAGATTTTCTAGTGTTGTGATTGGAAATGTTATTTGCTTCTGTCCCATTTTCTGGAGTCTAAAGTTCTACATAACTGTGTGTGACGTTTGTGCCTCTAATGTGATTGGAAGATTCTATTAAGAAGATTGAACACTATGCCTTTATTGACAATTCTTGTATCTCAACAAAAGACTCCCTTGTTGTGAGCCTCTGTTTTTGTTATTCCAATCTTTTACATTGATCATGCACTTGTTTGCTCTTAAATGTAATAGAATCACATAATAGTTTCACTGTGCTCAGGTTAGGATTAGGATTACTCTCAGGCGCATATCCATAGTTAGGTTTCAATTCTTGCATTTTGCATTTCTATTTAATCTCCTATCCCTTTTCCCCAACACCCAATACAAAAGAAGAGACCAGCTTCTTTAAAATCTGGAGGTTTTTTTCAAGCCGCATTAACCCACAGCTTGAAACTTCCCATTGTTGTTGATTAAGATCTAGCATCATTTTAAGACATCAACAATTTCTGGCACGCCTGGTGGGACCAATATTTTAAGGAGTTGAAGAATTTTGGTGTATCCTTCAGCCAATCTGCCTTTGGAAGTTTTTATCGACACCAACAACGACTCTGCGTCACCAGCCAATCAAGTAGTATCGTCAAGAAATCCCTTTGGTATGTATAACTCTGTAACTCATAGCTATAAGTCTTATTCTCCTTCAAATATGTTTTATCAAGAACAAGCTTCTCCTAGAATCATGTCGAGTAATGAGGATGCATATTGTTATGAGCCACATCAGTCTTATGCCCAGTCCCCCCAATATGTCTCATCCCATGTTGAACCTAACCTTATTTTCACTTTCAAAAAAGCATTGCTGGGATTTAAAAAATATGTGTTAGAGCTTGATAACAGAAGGGGATGTGGTCAAGAAATTCCTTGTCAGGTCATCTATCAAGTGAGGGAGGTAATAGACCTGATCAAAAGTGAGTGGGATCCCATTGAAAGGGCATATTGGCAAGAGCTTACATACGAAATGTTAGATGTGTGTGGATTGATTGCATTTATAGAAGAGAGGCTAGGTGTTCATGAGAACCAGCCTTATCAAATCTACCAAACTTCAAATCCACCACCACAAATTCTAGATCAAGCATATGCCACCCCTATTCATGGGCAAGGTCAAAATTGTCAAGGTCAATTCCCCAATAATGCAGAGCCCATGTCATCAGCAAGTCAGGATGACCCCGGACCCTCACTTCTTCCTCAACTCTCCCCCACCATTCCTCAAAAGGCTCCTCACTTACATGAAAATTCATATGAGCCCGCTTCAGAAGAAACTTCTTATACCACTCCCCAGATCTTTCAGCATGATGACGAGTCTCTAAGTTAGACCGAAGAGGATGATGAAGCAACTGAAAACTTTGCAGAGGAGTGCATTCAATTCATGGCTAGTCAAGAGGATTTCATCAATACAGAGGAGGAGGAGATCACCATAGACTCTCCTTTTGATGAGTAAGAGGATAAGCTGCAAGCTTTTTCTTTAACTTCTGATGAGGAGGAGATCATTTCTAATTTTTTCCTCACTCTGCAAGAGGATATGGAGGAACATGGACACTCCCTCGACCAAGTCATTGAGATAGGAGGCGCTGAGCTGGTTTCAAATGAAGAAGAAAGCCTTGAGATTCAAATGAGTATGCAAAAGAGATGCCAGCCTTTTAATTCATCCTTGCAAGAGGATGAAGTCATCAAAGAGCATGATGATGAAATAAAGCTGGAATTTGAAGATGTGCCAAAAGATAATGGATATCAAAAGTCACAACATGAAGAACCAATAGCCCATGATTTCTTGATGACACCTGACAATATGAAGAACCAATATTCGATGGGCATTCAAGGACAAGAAGAGTTCATAGGTGTCGAATACACGTTTTGCTCGGACTCGTTTGGGTGCAGGCAGATTTGTGTGGCTGGTGCAGAGAACATTTCATCAACGACATATCCATTGCAATCACTGGTATGGCAACACAAGTTGGTTTGTCATAAAGAGGATGTGGGAAAGTTTGTTTTTGATCCTGGAGGAAAATAAGGATTTTAAATCAATGTAGTTAGGTAGTTTCCATTCCCGCATTGCTTTGTTTTGTTTTTTGCTTTCCCACTTTTCTTTTAAAATAAGTGTTTTAAATGCAGAGTCGGTGTCTTAGAAATTTTTTAATTCTTTATTTTTTGCTACAATAAATGCTTCCCCAAATCTTTCAAAATCTCCAAGGTACCTTGCACCGCATAATGTGTCTGCCTTGCTGTTTCCCAAAGATTGTGTAGGATTTTCTAACGATCACCTTAATGCTATTTGGGACTTGATAGGCCCATAAAAATCCCTTACCAAATTGTAAAGTTTACAAAATCTCAAGCATTCCTGCAAAAATATCTTGCTCATTGTGATTGTGGCACCTAGTGAAATTTGTTGTAGCAAGCGTGTTTTTATCTTGCGAAAGGTTCATACCAAGTTATTATACAAGAGATTTAGAAATGACAGGAACATCAGAAACACCCAGGAAGAGAGGAAGGGTGCAGTCCCAATTGGACCCAGAAGAGGAAGAATAACCTTCACAACACCCAGTGCAGATCACTGCAACTTCTCCTTAGGTAGGAATTACTCCCCCTCCTCCCTCTCAATCAATGCCTCAAGCCTTAATGTTACCCTATTTATCCCCCTCCATTCGCAAAAAAATGCACCTTCAACTCACCCCCATCCAGCCAATGGTCCTCCAATACGACCTGCCGCAAGGATTTCCCTTCGCAGGGGGATATATTGCGTGTCCTTCCACTTTCCAGATGCAGGTTGATGCCTCAAGGAAGGCAAGAGAAGCTCAATTAGAGAAGAAGAGGAGTAAAGTGAATAAAGCATTGGCAGTGCCACATTTGAGGCCACAATTTGACCCCATTCAACAACAACTGACAGTGACCCATTTGTCGCCCAATGTTGCCAAGCCAAACAAACAATTGTAGCTAGAAGACTACAAAATGAACGTAGTGGCCATTGACATGTCCCTCTTCAGGCCTCAAGACAGAGTCAAGCTCATGACCGAATCCACTTCTGTGGTCATAGAAGATTATTTGAGGATATCGAGGAGACTATAGAAGATGGAGGCTAACCTGGCCACAAAAAAGGCAAAATGCAATAGTTTGGCTAAACAAATAAACCAAAAGGACAATGAGGTAGCTAGTCTACAAAAATAGTTGCAAGACACTGTTTCCCTCTAGACTCAATGGGTAATTCAGGCCCAAAATGATTCTCTAAAAGCAAAGCTTGAAATTGCCAAGGGTGTAGCAATAGCTCTAAGATAGGAAAATGCAACATTGCAGGGAAGAATCAAAGGACTCCAACTATAGGTTACCCAATCACAGCAAGGGTTACTAGAAGAATAGAACAAGGGTGTGGCTTTTCAAGCCTAGCTCCAAGTAGAATAGCAGTGGATTGTGCAACTAGTAATTGAGCTGGCCAATAGGCCAAGAGGTATCAGAATGGTGCAGCTGGTGAAGGAACTCTACAAGTTAGCATGGGAGAGAATCTCTTTAGAGATTATTCAGCTTAGGCCACTTCTCACCTTCCTACGCCATGCATAGTAGCTGTGCAAGATGATCAAGAATCTGGTATAGAGTGCTTTGGCCACTATCTCTCAGAGAGTCACAGACTCTCATTCTTTGCTAGAGAAGCTCTACAGCTCAAGGGATGCAACATTGGTAGCCACAGGGATTCCTGACAGAATGGCTACCATAAAATGGGTCAGTAAGGAGCTCAGTCGTAATGCCGTAGCCAACAACTGCAGAAGCTGTCTTGATGTCAATGAAGAAGGCATCAGTGAAATGAGGCAACACATTGAAGATCTGGTGCAACTAGGCCTTCCTTCCCTATTTTTGGATGCATGGACAGTGCTGCTGGTGGATCAAATCCATCCATTGATGCTGGCTAGGCAAAGGGATCAAATAGTTTTTCAGAGCTTGTAGGATGATTCTCCAACCTTTGAGGTTGAAAATGTTCTAATCCTTATTTTTTGGCTAGAATCCAAGCTAAAAGCCATTGCCCAGATCTTGCAAACCTTTTCACACAAGGATCTCATTAGCTTGGATTTGGCTTTTGACGAGTTGCAGAGAAAGGAAGGATTATCCGGCCATGAGTGGTCTATCTTCTAGACAGCTCTTTTGAAGCTGTAAATTTTGAAATTTTGATCGAGCAGGTGTCGGGTTCTTTTTGAGTAGGCTCAAAAGCCCTGATGGTCGCCAATAACTGTAGAGTAATTTCCTACTCTACGTCATATTTAATTATTTTTTGATTCGAGCATTACAATTTTGGTTCTTTGGGTGGAGTGGCAGAATTTTGAAGCAGAGGGCTGGTTCATTTTGCCCAAGTATTGAGATGTAGCGGAAGCTGCCAAGTGTTACCCTCTAAGCAGGTTTTTTTCCCTTATTTCCTTCATCTCATTTTTGCCTGAGTATTAGTTCAAGAAGATGCTACCAAGCATCACTTTCTAAGAGACAAAGCCGACAATTGGCGTCCCCCAAGTCACCTTTTTGTAACCTTTGAGAACCGCAGATCATGCCACATACCTAGTATCAGTTAATTAGAACGTACCATGTGTCAGCATCTGCATCTCATATCGACATCCACACTTCATTCAGAGACTTTCACCATAAGACAACAGAGAAGATGGAAAGTGCCAAGTGGCAGTTGTGGAGGCCCTGAAAGACTTTTTGGAGAAAAATTGCAAGCCAACACGTGTCGGCATTCGGGAAGCCATGAGTCTAATGCTTTCCATTCAACGCACAAAGGTGTCATTGTATTTTGCTCAAGTTCCACAAAGTAACGGATGCTGCCAAGTGTCACTCTCTGGGTCCCCCTCTACTCCATCCATAAAAGAAGTGGAAGATGCCACTTATCTTTCTCAAAGCCACAGAAGCTGCCAAATGTCACCATTTGTAGGAGTCTGATATATGCCCCTAATGATACCATGGCACAGCCAAAGGGGAGCAGAAGGAGCTGCATGTCTTCGATGAATCAGGCAGAAGGTGCCAAGTGTCATTTTTCAGTGTATTCTAGGTGATCAAGGGGATTTTCAGAAAATTGACTAAGTGTCCTCTCCTATTTCAAACATAGCAGAGTGTTCTGTGTATTGGTTTCCAAAAGTGAAATGGAGGGAAAATTGGCTGGAGTTAATTCGAGTAGATGAAACAGTTCATCGGGTAGATTTTTGGAGCCACCCACAGCATTGAAGGTGCTATCTGTTTGTCCCCTATGAGCGAAGGATGGAGAAGATTACATGGGAAAAAAAGTATAGGGAGACATCCAAGTATATAAAAGAAGAAGAATTGTAAAATCTAAAAAAAGGGAGGGGGGAATTCTCATAGTTTTAGACTTTCAGAGTTTTTGACCAATAATATCATTTGCTTTTGTTACATTTTCCTAAGTTGAAAGGTTTATATGACTGTGTGTGTTTCTGCATCTTTTGTATCACTGGAAGGTGCAATAAGAAAATTGAACACTATGCCCTTGCTGATGTCATCTGTGTCATTTGCAAAGTATTCTATGCAGTTGATTTTCTAGTGTTGTGATTGGAAATGTTATTTGCTTCTGTCTCGTTTTCTAGAGTCTAAAGTTCTACATAACTGTGCGTGAATTTTGCACCTCTAATGTGATTGGAAGATTCTATTAAGAAGATTGAACACTATGCCTTTGTTGACAATTCCTGTATCTCAGCAAAAGACTCCCCTGTTATGAGCCTCTGTTTCTGTTATTCCAATCTTTCACATTGATCATGCACTTATCTGCTCTTAAATGTTATAGAATCACATAATAGTTTCACTGTGCTCAGGTTAGGATTAGGATTACTCTCAGGTGCATCGCCATAGTTAGGTTTCAATTCCTACATTTTGCATTTCTGTTTAATCTCCTATCCTTTTTCCCCAACACCCAATACAAAAGAAGAGACCAGCTTCTTTAAAATCTGGAGGTTGTTTTCAAGCTGCATTGTCCCACAGCTTGAAACTTCCCATTGTTCTTGATTAAGATCTAGCATCATTTTAAGACATCAACAGTATTTAGGATATTTAAATATGATTATTCAAACTTTTTATAGTTTGTTTATGTCTCCCGTATAATATTTCAGAGTTTGCATAGCTTTTGGATCAAGATAAGATAATGCCTACCCTATTATATAGAGAATATTTTTGGCATTAATATTTGTATAAATTCATAATATTTGTAATGTTTTCATTAAATGGAATGAGTATCACTATTATTCCTCCTTAATACTATCAACCAAACACCCCTGTACTTAATCTTTGTCACTTGTGCTAGAAGCCAATCCATGACATACAACATTGAGGAAATTCTAGATGACATCCAATCTCATCTCACCTCCTGAGTGATGGATTTGAATGAGTCCCTTCATGGAATTGATGCAAAAAATACCATGCTTTAAAAAAAATGAATAGATTTTGATGGTGGACTTCTATCATGAACCACACTACATGGTCATAAATTAGAATTTCCAAAATTTAATAGTATGAAATGAACCAGATAAATTTACCATGTTGAATATTATTTTAGCTTTCACAATACATTATAGGTAGAAAGGGTAACCATTGCCTCATTTAACTTAGATAAGGGAGTTTTACAATGGTATTAATAGTATTATAAATATCATACATAACTCACTTGATATGATAGTTTCAAACCCTTGTATGTTTCCTTTGGTCCCAATGCTTATGATGATTTCACAAGAGCTCTGACTAAACTATGGCATACCAAAATGGTCCACGAGTATCAAGCTAAATTTTAAAAGTTTGATAACTAGATTGAAAAGATAAATGATTACTTTTTGAAGAGTTGTTTTATCAATGTTCTCAAATATATAATTCACATGGAGGTGAACATGTTTAAACTAGATAACATCATGGAAGCATTAGGATTGAATAAGATGGTAGAAGATAAGATCACTTCTCAACATTGATATTATAACTTTGGCTCTTTCAAGCCATTTATAACACCATGGCTAGTCATAAAACCTCTTCTAAAATTCACTCCTATTAAATGTCTTATAGAGGTGGGAATGTATGCTCATCATGAAATAAGGCCATGCTAGAACTATGATGAAAAATGGTCGAAAGGAAACAAGTCTATAAAAAAAATTGGATGTCAAATCACCCCTAGATGCTAAATAATTTGAAGAATATCAAGATTCCCATTGTGAATAATTTGAAGTTGAAGAACCTACAACAAAAAGTTTCACCTTGAAATTTTCGTGCATGCCTTAGATGGGATAACCACTCAGACTATGAGACTAAGGGGATATTTAAAAAAATAACCCCTCACTATTATCTTTAACTCTATTAGTACACGTAACTACATTTATTCTTGGTGAGCCAAACACAGTGATTGTTATGTTTATCCTTTTTTTAAGTTTTGATGTCATGATGACCAAATGAGGAACCTTAACTTATAAATAAAAACACTCCAATGTCTTCATTTTAATAGGGGATTAGAATTTGAAATTAGGTATGTTTATATTCTACCTCTAGGTGGTTGTGCAATGTTTTAGGAACATAATAGATTCAAACATTAGGCCCTTTCCAACGGGAAGATTCATATCTATGGATGCAATTCACTGATAAGGATTAGTAACACACATTAAGTGGCATCACACAATGATATAAAATTATCATTATTTCTCACCATATGGAAAATTTTCTAAAATGGTATCTCATGGGTTGGTTTCCCATCTTTGTGCCACCTAGTTGAATGAATCCACCAATTCTAACCACTGACCATAATTACAACAACTCTAGTAAAATCAAGAAATTATTTTGAGTAACCTAAAGGGTTACCACCACAAAGACTTAAATATCATGCGATTCAACTAATTATAGGATGTGTACCTCCAAAAATTCATTCTTATATGTACCCATTTATATAAAATAATGAAAAAAAAAATGGTGTAAGAATTGTTGTTGGCTTGAGTCATTATGGCTATCAATAGTCCTTAATATTCTCCTATATTTTTGGTATGGAAAAAATATGGGTCTTGGTGCCTCTGTATTAATTTACACATACTTAATAATTTCACTATCATTGATAAGTTGATATCATTCTATTGATCGATGAGCTACTGGATGAATCGTATGGATCTCACTTCTTCAATAAAAAAAGTTATGAGGTTATGAGAAGATATATTGATAAGGTCTGAATGTGATAAATTTTTAAAGATAACTGAACCTTAATCCAAGAATGAGATATTGAGGCTTAGTGATACTAAGTAGAAAATAATATGGTGTTATATATTATAAAGAAAAAAAAAAAGTTGTGGGTATCACAAATTTAGTTATCCATGTGAAGCTAACCTTGAGTCACTTTGATGCTCCTTGGCTATGACAAACTTTGTGTATCAGTTTTTTAACTATGGTAGACACTTTATTCTATGCTTGTGCATGTAGTTAGTGAACCTAAAACTCTATTCAATGTATTTATCCACATAAACCATACCAAATGAAGATAATGGTAGCTAGTTCATTTTTATTCTGGAATGATGTTTCTTTATATTCTTCTATTCTAACTCAATAACCTAACCATATTAGTATATAAATACTAATTATAGTTGGAGGCACAAACTTTTTATTTATTATTAGTGTGAGTTCTATGTTGTTGTGTATATTGAGTGTTGGGGTTATATGATTTGCATAAGCATGTTTATATTAAAGAAACAATTTTTTTTAGAGTATCATGGGAGGTTGATATGCATCATAAAATATTGCACATGGTCCTAGATTTGGGCAAACCTCGGTTAAGATGTGTGATGGGGCCAAACAACTTATGTGTGGGTCTCCAATGTGAAAGAGTAGACCCATTGAATATTAAAATGTTTTTTACTTTACTCAATATCTATAGTGAGTTGTTGACCATTTCATTTTACATGAAATAACACTTAAAATGCATGGGTCATGTAGATACAAAAAGACCTTGATGGTGTGCATGTTTGTGCATGCATGTGGGTACATTTGTGAATGCATGTGTGTGAATATATATAAGGGAGATAACTATACGATAACCTTTCTATGATATTAGGTATAGGAGGGTGTTAAATATACCATAAATTTTATGATATGAATCTTCCTTTGGACTGTGTGTGCATGTATGTGTGTGCACATATGTAGAATGGAGATAGCTATACCATAACATTTATATTATATTAGGTATAGGAGGGTATTATATATACCACAAATTTTATGATATGAATAATCCATTAAGATTATCCAATGATTGTATGATTTTTATTTTATGATGGCGATAAGTATTTATTACATGATTTAATACTTTCAACCAAGGTTATTGATGATATTTTGTGTTTGTGGGGGTGCATGGGGGTCATGTGTGGGTGCACACATAACCACACATGGGTGAACAAATTCATAGGTGCATGTACATGCATGTAACATGAATATTATTTTGTGATCGGTGGCCACTCCATGTGTATTTAGTTATGATGTGGCCAAGACCCTTGTGTATAAAGTGACGAAAATAATCAATTTTTTTTTGATAGTATAATATATAACCTTGAGCTAAATGAGGATTTTATATCCACTGTTTGACTTGGACAAAGTCACTCTCTAGATTTTTAACTTAAATACAACATCCTTGATTCCTCTTATGCAGGTGTGAAAAGGCTGATCTATAGGTACCTCAAAGAATGGAGTGAGTGCATTACAAACCAACACTTAGTTTGTTATAACTCGATGGTAGGGTTTATTTATCTTTCAATCAATTTAGGTAAAGCTACCTCTTATAGCCCCATAATCCATAGGTCATAGAATCGTAACCTAGCCTGTGCTCAATGACATGAACCATGGCTAACTTGGTAACCTAACCATCTTAGTTTATAAATATTAATTATAGTTGGAGGTATAATAATTCTATTTCCTATTATTGTGAATTGTATATTAGTGTGTATGTTGAGTGTTGGACTCAGACACTTTGCATAAACACATTTATGTTAAATGAACAAAAAAAGTGTGGGGTTTTTTAGAGTATCATCGGCGGTTGATATACATCATCAAATATTTCACATGATCCTTAAATCTAGGAAACCTTAGTCAAGATGTGTGATAGGACCAAAAATCAAGGTTGAAGTTCTTACCTTAATAGGTTCCAATTGGTGGCTCAATATCATATTTAAAATATTATGATTGAATGGGACACAATGGTGGTTTTTAATCCCCTCTATAATCATGTCTCTAAGAGTCTAAAAATTGAAAATGTCCTCTACATATTTTGGGAAATTTTTGATGATTTCAGTGGTTATCAAGCGTAACTTTATTTTAAAGAATCAAACAAGATGGCGAAATTCCTCTCTAACAAAGCTATTAATAATATTGATAATATGAAGCTATATAATTTCCATGAAACTTGTCCTTGATTGAAATACTGTTAGATCATAGATAGGGTTTCTAGGTCCCTTATTATACCTTTTAATGATTAATCTACTTGAGGATAGGGCCTTTGGAGTCTTTCATGAGTTTAAAGTTTGAATACAATTTTGGTGAAATTAATTATTTTTCATATTTTGGTTTATAAATATGACATGTGGTTCCTTTCCACTAGGTACACTTCGCTTAAGGTTTGATGCTGAACTATAAGTGATCATAGGTGGTGTGGCTCTCAAGTCCTTTATTGCCCTTCATTTTTTATAATTAAAACTAGAGATGGACTCAAATGTGTTTGAGTTGTCTTTAGGATGATAAACTCATATTATCTAAGAAATTTCTTCCTCTATTGTTCCTATTTTGGTGTATGGTATGCAATTTTGCCTTGCACCTAGGATTTGGCTTATTTGTTCTTAGCCATCACAAGGACTTCCTTCTTATTCCATTGCTTCTCCCTATGTCGATTAAAATAGAAAATAGGTTTCTATTGTATCATTTAATATGAATGGTGAAATACTATGTTATTTTATAAAACATGGGAAATTTTCAAGCCATCAAATAAATGTTGAGGTGGATTCAATGTTCATCATTAATTTGATGGACTTCCTTCCAAATAATGATGTATTTATGCTGCTGGTTAAAAATTTTAGTAAGAAAAAACATCTTAGAGGGTTTGACAAATATTTGGACATGTTTGATGTGGTTTTTCCTATTGACCTTCCAATTGTTGGTTATGAATGAATGGGTATTGTTTTAATGGTAATGTTCCTAAAATTGGAGACTTGCTTCCTCAAATTAGGGGAGTTTGTCATTAATTCTTAGGTATTAATCAAAGCATGGAAAGGGTTGGAAGAGGCCATGGAATCTATTTATCTAGGAGATTTGGTGCCCCTAGTGTGACATTCTTATTTATCAATAATGATTAAAAAATGGTAACCATATTGGTAGCGTAGGTAGAAAATAAACTGGTGAGGCTAATAAGCTACCACAAGGGTGTCCTTATGGTTAATGTCAGGGATCTCTATGTGGGATATTCTTCTTCCTTTCCTTTTGGCCATGGGGTGGATTTGACTTTGGTTATGATCATGGGCATGGATTCTAAGATGGAGGGAGTGCTATGAGGATTTCATGTCTCATTTTAAGTGTTAGCATAGATTATGAGATGGAGGGAGTGTTATGAGGTTTTCATGCTTCCTTTTAGGTCTTAGTTTCATTGGTTCTATTATATTATGTTATGTTTATTAGTTTGGTAGTTATAATGATAGTATTATTCCCTATATGGTTAAACATTCTAAATTACCTTTTGTTGGTTCAGTTGGTGTAATTCCTAGTTTGGTTTTTTTTTTTTGGTATCTAGTGTTTTTGTTGATCTATTTTGGCTTGGTTAGTTGGTTTGAATGGGTCATGTATGACCTTAGTACCTAGATTTTTTAATTATTTTGCAATAATTTTGAGTTTTTATATAGAGAAAATGGTGGGGGATCCTCAACCCCTGTTTAATTATAAAAAATTAAATAAGATCTACCTTTAGACTTTAATAGAGTCCAGGCCTAGATTTTGATGCAATAAATGAATCCTAGATAGTAAAAATTCACCTTCAACATTAATGTTTAATAGAGTCCAGGCCTTCAGCCCTTCACTAGATTCACATTTAGAGTTATTTTCAAAATCTTTGACTGAAACCTCCCCAAATGGAGCTAAAAATTCAATAGGCATTTCTAGGGCTTCAATTTCTTACTCACAATTTTCTTGTTTGATTGAACTATCTATTTATTTCATTAGTTACTATGAAAATATATTAACTTCCATCGAACATTCATATAACTTAAATTATTTATGTTTCAAATATAATTGAAATGTAATTTATTATTAAATAGTTTTAAATATTTATTTGATATGGAGATGCTATTAAAAAAATTTCTATACATTACTAGTTTCTTCCATATATGAAAGACTTTAACATTTAAAAAAATCATCAATAAAACACTTTAATAAAAAATAATACACTAGTAGTTACCCTGAAGGTGCAAGGAATCATAGACATTATCATAAGCACATGGAATGATATTATTTGACATTTATCCTTGGTGGGGTGGTTTGGAAACTGTTGTGTAATCCATCGAAGATGGGGTCTACATGTGGCTCGATAATGATGATGACTACACAAACCACATGGTCTCCATTTTTTAATCTATTTTTTCATTATCTAGAACACATAAATTAGTTGATCATGTACACTATTTATTTAAAGCATGTTTGACACTATGTTTACATGTAGATAAATTTAAATATCTTAATATGCAAATAGAATGTTAGTTTATCATGAGAAAGTGAACTGCATTTGTACACATTGTATTTTTTTTACAAATAGGATATAGAAAACTTTAAAAGAGATTAAAAAAATATAACCAAATTCTTTTCATTTATAAATTTACATTTAATAAATGTATAGAATAATATATTATAGTTTGAGTGGATACAAATGAAGTGGAAAAGGTAATCCTCTCAGTCTTTTTTCCTTTGATTTCCTTACACTATAGCAGGAAAATTTCATTATTGCCAACTATTCAAATATAAAAGTAGGGGAGATATATATAGCATTAAGGGAATGTACTTCAAATATAGTACTAAAGGTCAAGCCCTAATGATCTATGTTTCCAATATCAACTGTTGCTTTTTTAGGAGTCATTCCCTGTGATTTATGTATGGTTAGATCCCATGACATTTTGATAGGTAATTGTCTATGATTTCATTGAGTAATAGGAGAAATTGGAAGGTGCAAAGGATCTTCACTAACCCATGGTAGACCTAAGTATGTTTTGAATGCAACAACTATGTACATAGGCAATGATGGTGGATTCGATCCCATATAATAGACAAAGTGAATAATTTCAACAAATGCTCCTTTAACCAATCCTAATTTCACACATAGATTTGTTGATAGCATGATTTTATGTCCCTTACATAAAAGCACAATTGATTTAATTTAAATATAATTTTTTTGAGATGCCTCTGTAGCTATGATCTATTCATATGTATAGATTACAATTGCAATGTTTAAGGATTTTAGCATTTCATTATTATGCATTATTGTCAACATGTTAGTTGAATAAAAATGCATTGAGTGTTTAAAATGATTTTGTTATTATGTAAAAATGAATTATGATGTCCTTGACATGAGAGTAAACTAATATTTTTATATAGATTTTTTATTTCTTATATTTTATAGTAAATTTTTGAAGTCCAATTGTTCAATACATCTTTTTTGGCAAAAAATGTTTCCAATGTCACAATTGTATCAAAGATGCACCATAACATATGACCAAAATACCTCCCTGCATACATTAGAATATCATTTACAAATGGTATCTATCCTAAGTACCCAACAATTATTATTGAACAACCATCAAAGTTTTATTGTTATGGTGCAGAAAGGCTTCACACATTTCACTATTTATATTACCAAGAATCTTTGGGCCTATGAAGCTGATTTCATCTATTAGTACATATTAAATGTATCTCAATTCCTATTGAAATTTTTAAATGCATCCCCATCAAGAGGTTTCATTTCTTAGATAAGAATGTGTAAGAATGAATGTATTGTTGTTGTATTAATGTTAAATGTTAAAACACTAGTTGGAACTAGTAGAAGTAGGGGAGATTTACCTATAATAGAAACTAAATCCAAGAAATGTTTGATGCCACTTATAATAAATTAATTACATGTACTTACACTTCCATGGATAATCATGCTAAGGGGGATGGTTGATATTTTTTTCTAAGCATGCTTCTCAATTATATTAAATGCATGTTGTTGTGTAGTTGACAGCCGATGCATTGAAGGGATACTTTGGGAACCATTGTCTGTATATGTCATATATGTGCTTTTTGAATCTATAAATTTTTATAAAGATACATGTAGGATTATTTATACATTAAAATTATTTCAGTTATATTTATTTTCAAAGTCACAGTGCCCAAATATTGTAATTTCATCTGTCATTATTCCCTGAGGGGTGTATTCACAAGAAGAGTTCTTACTCACTCATTTATCTATCAAAAATTTCTATATCTATATTAATTTCAGTGTAATCACTATTAGATTCAAGTATGATGTCGACATCTACACATGTTCATTCAATATACCATGGATCATAAGAGTCTCTGAATTGATCCCACTTTGTGGCTATTTTTTCCTTGTTGTAACCAATGCCCGTAACAATTTTTTTGAATGGTTTATAAATATAGATATTTTCACACATAAAAATCTCAAATGAAGGGGAATAAACTAGGGGTTTAATAGAGAATTAAGGAAAAACTTGAAGAATAGCTTGAGTATATCTTTGTCTCCATTCATTTTTTCTCCTACTACTATAAGACCAATTCTATACTTCTTAAATGAGGGGGATGACCTCCATGAATGTTGGATGAGATACATATGCATGAATGAAAGATGGAAATCATTCCTCAATTTTTATGCTATGCAATACCTTCTTGAAGGTCTGTTTCCTAATGGACAAGGTAATAAATGTTTTACTATAAATAGTTAAAATAAAATTTAATAACTTATGGCATGTTTCCTGTGCACCTATGTCTCAATCAATAATTATTTCAAATAAGAACTTATTATATGCAGTCATTATTGGGTTGTTTACTACAATAGAATATGATATTCTAGTTAGCATAGGGTGGTATCTGTTATATTTATATTTGGTCTTAGCTACATATTTTTCTATATATTTTAGCTCAACATGGAAACACATAACTATTTAGAAATCTATGTTTCACACCATATGAAGAGCATGTTTGCATTGTCGATGTTAAATTGATCACCATTCTGTGTTTGAACTTTTTCATTGATAAACATGTATGAGGCTATATTTATTGGACATGGGGCTTTATACCTACAATAGAGAGAAATGCCTTTTTTCCAAAAACATGTTGACTCACTTCATTTGGTGTGGCACTATACTCAATTCATAAGCTACTCATAATATTTATAAGGATCAGTAGAAAAATTATGATCGATGGTAAGCAAACATGGATCATCAAAATAAAAATTATGTATTCTAATATGTAGTGATTCAATGGTGCATTTATTCCATCCATTTAAATTATGGTAAAATAACTTCATTGTATAATTAAGTTGAACTGAATTATCCCAATCCAATGTGTCCATTTTAGGTGCATTTGCCAACCTTATAAATCCATGGATGTGTGTGGATCCTCTATGTTTCCATTCATACCTACATTGAAACTACCAAAATTTTTAAAATGGTTGTTGAGGCATTTACATTACTTATTTATTATTTAAAAACAAAGTATAAGTATGATTAATATACCAATAGTCTCTACTATGGAGATGCTTTCTCTATAAATTATTCTCTGAAAATTGAAAATCTTTTATCCATATATGAAAATGTGAGATGTGGATTTATAATTATGATTTGAGTTATGCAATAGGATTCATTATGTAGATGGGATTTTGGTATTATTGACATTACTCTATTTAGATCTGGCCATCTAGTATCTATTGCACTTAGGGTGAAGATCAATATTGCATATCTCATTTGTGTAACCATATCTATTTATTCATTCTTTGATTTAGACAAAACTTAATGTGTGATTTTAATAAAAGACCCAAAATATATAATTTAATCCACAATTATTAAATAAGGTATTTGTTTTTGATGCCCATGCAGCTCAAAAATCATAATAGGGAAGTTGTCCTCACTTTTTTCTTAGCAAAGACTGTAGATGTTGCCTGTGTCCTATGATGAACCTTTAAGTTCAACAAGAAATATCAACACCTTTGATGGCTTCTAAAATGATTTTATTTATACTTGATTAGGTGTAAAGCATACTCATGAAGTTAAAATTGATTACTACAGGGCATATGGTACATGTAAACACCTATTGGGAAAAGAGTAGGAAAATCCATAGAAAATAATACTTTAGTGTTGTCCTCATTGATGGGAGAATTATTGATGGTCTACTAGTCAATGATAGATCTATTGAAATTGTTATTATTTTTCATGTAGTCCTTGATGTCATCCACCTCTCTTTGTGCATGTAAAAGTGACATAAAAAAACATGACATTTGAGAATGGTGAGGGCGATGAGGTGTAGTTGTGTTATCAAAGTCTATCTCATTGATGTATGCAAACATAATCTCCATAGTGGTATGGGGAAGTAGAAATGAGACATTAATAGGTTTTAATGGTAGGGCATCCAATGATTATTGGTCTATCTAGAAATCTACATAGTATTAGTCATTTTTTATTTTTTAGAATAGTTCTTGCATGACACAAGATTTACTAATAAATCAATTGTATGTTTTGTTTTCCGATCCAATTCTTTGCAATAAAAGGATGCCAATATTTTTAGCTTGATGAGGTAAACACCCAATAATGGAGGAAATGTCTTAGGGAAATCTTATAGTGTGGCCACTATATTTATATTTCCCACCATGCCCATGCATTACCTATAGTATTAGGTTGACTCATATAATGAATATTTCTTCTAATTGTGTCAAGTTTGACAAAGCTATAGGTTATATGCTTGGGTCCATATTATTAGTAATAAAAAATGATAATTAGTTTTCTTAGCAATGCAAAGGTGACATGTGTAGTTTCCATTATAATTTTTTGTTTAGATATCTAGATATAACTGATTGCAAGTGAAGCATGCATGTTTTGAAGGTAGAGCATCCACTCTCACATGGAAGCATCTATGGACCTCTATAATATCATCATTGGGCACATAAAAATTTATACTTATTTTATGTATAAAGTATTGATGGTACCAAACTGAGTTAATATGATCCTTTTGGGCTACATAATGTAAATGATCCCACCTATTTTCATTGACTTTATGCATGTGTGCTTGAGTAATAATGGTAGACAAATTAGATACCTAGTTCTTATACATTTTGTGTTAAATTTTTTAAGGGTGGGAGTAATAAATGGTGCATATAAGTAAATATTTTAGAAGAAATAACATTGAAAGGTTAAATTTATGAATATTATAGTTCATGCAGCTATAACATAAAAAAATAAGTGATAATATTATAGTTTGTGTGACTTTAGCATTAAAACATATTATATATATAAATTTTAAATGTTTGAATGAACAAAAATTAATGGTGTCAAAATATGGGTAATTACATATATGTATCAAATTACATTAGGTTGATGATAAGCAAAGTAGGATCTGGTGGTGTAAATTCATCTTCACTTGCACCTATCAAATTAAAATGTATTTGTTCCTTGTTATTATACAATTTTGATAGTGTAGACATAGTACATGTTAGGACTTGTTCCAATGTCTTAACTTAGTTTAGGATTTTGGTAAGTTAAATCAAATAAATGTAAATAGGGCATGCTTGTTTTTATAAAGATAACCTCATAAATAAATTAAGTTATATTTATATTTAAGATAATAATAAAAATATGTTATGGGTTGCATTCTCGTAGATAGTTAGTTGGTTTTTACTAGTCATGAGGTGAAAACTATATATTCATGTTTGGCTTTGTAAATAGGGTTAATGACATATTGACACCTTTTCTATGTACTTATTTTTTATAAATTATTAAAATACTTGTAGAGCCACACTCAGTGGGCACAATATTCAACCTAAATGGTTTATATACTATCATTGGTATTAGAGCATGGTAATCAAGAACACGGTGAATTTGAGTGAAAACAAAGGTGAAAGATTTATTCACATGGAAATAAAGATACCTCATGTGAAGTCAAATTTTGAAAAATGCATGAGTGGTATAAGGTATGCCTTTAGTAATTTTGGTCTAAGGTTAAAATTTTGAAAAATTATCAAAATATCTAATTTTTAAAATATTTTACATTTCTTTTATAAGGCTTATGAGTAAATATGTGTGTAATAAGCCTATATTGTATGACCATTTTCCTGGATTAGCTTTTCATTTTTGTTGTAGAACTTAGATCCTTATTTTCAACACTATAAAATGGTTTTGAAGGTAGTATTTTGATTAAAGAACCATTTATATGACTTTATTCAATTTGAAAACTTATGTGATTATATAGTACATCTTCCATTTTTATTAAAATCAATTTGCATAGTTTTGGATGTAAATACCAAAATTAGTATCCAAATGCCTCTAAGATGTTATCCAAGATGAATTTTTGAGTTTTAAAACTCATATTTGCATTGATACAACATCCTCAACACCCCAACTCATCAAAAAATAGTTTTACTTCATCAAATTCCTTTTTGATAGTCTCAAATAGAGCTCAATCCTAAATAGTATGGCATTGTATAAAATTGTATGATTAGGAATAATGGAATAATATGTTTAGATTTTTAAAAAGCAACGATGACATCAATATGGCATTAGAAGTCTCAAGAAAATAAAAAAATTCATTTTGTAAAGTTTCCAATAATATTTTTCAAAAAATCTAAGGTTTGAGAGGGTCCCAGAAATCTATGCAAAGAGATTTTATTTATTTGGAAATATTTTCATAGATAATTCAGATTTTACACACCCAAGTAGTTTTTTTTAATTTTTATAGATCAAGAAATCAAGTTTATATGTAAAATTATCTCTTTGTAACTTGTAAATTCTCTTAGAGCACTTGGAAGGGCTAATTTTGTGTAAAGATTTGAAATAAAGAGGTCAAGGGTTCCAATATCTTTTTTGGAAGGATTTTTTATATGGTATATGATTTTTGAAGGGAATATTACTTTTTAAAATATTTTTTTTGTATATTTTACAAGTAAAAAACATACATGTTGTAAAATCATGAATACTAGCTGAAAAAATGTAATAAAAGTTTGTTTCTTTTACTTTTGGTGAAATAAGGTTGTATTTTGGTGAAATAAAGGTGTATTTTGGTGAAATAAGAGTGTAATATTTTTATTTTTTGATGAGGTTAAGTGCAAAACCCATAAAAAATATCTCTTTCTCTATGTGAAGGTTAAGTAAAAAACCCCATAGATGCATTTTCTTGTGTAAAGTGCTATTAGTGAGTGTGTTGTTTCTTTCATTTATCAAACTTATTGTACATTGTGTCGTACTTACTTTTATTTATTGTATTTATTTTCATATCAAGATGCCAAAGATTTAAAATTTGATTTTAGATGGTGATAGATTAACAATTTCTAATTATTATGATTGGAAATGTTTGATGGAAGCTTCATTAGTTTTCAATGAGCTATGAGATGTTGTAAAAAATAAAAATTCTACATTGCCTACAGAACAAGCTAAAATTAATGTTTTTAATCTATCTAAGGCCTTAGATTTAATCAAGTGTTGTTGTTCTCAGGATACATACATATTGAAAACTCTCCTCATAGTTATACTCTATGAAAAACTTTATTTGATTTGTATGATAATAAACTTAAGCATAAGAAGATAGATATCCCCATAAAGTTGTTTATTTTATCTTTAGAAGAAAATGTGGATATAGGAGAGTACATTTCTATGTTGAATAATATTGCTACTGAGTACAAAAGGTTGGGTTTGGAAAATTAGATGATGAACCATAGTTACTACCCTATTGAAAGGACTACCTATGTCCTATAAGAACTTTGTAGAAATGTTGCATGTCTCTAACAAGATCATAAGCATCACTTTTGATAAACTGGTTGAGTTTCTTATTTAACATGAACTCTCTCTACATAAAAAATCCAATAAAACTGAGGAAGCCCATGTTTTAGAGACCAAACCTAGTTCATCTTCTTTTGGCCAACAAAACTATAGAGGAAATAATTATAGAGGGGGTCAAGGTTATAGAGGAGGCAAATTTCAAAACTGAGGTAGAGGATATCATCAAAAAAATTATTCAAATAACCTCTAGACATTCTCATTCAAATGAGATGACTGATAGAGGACATGGTCATAACTTTTATAGAGGTAGAGGTCATGGCAGATCAGATATTCAATGTCATAGATGTGGGAAATTTAGTCACATTTACCCTTAGTGTAGGATTCATTTTGACAAATATAGAGGACACAAAAAGTGACTAAGTCTAACTCTCCTCAATATGTTGACCATGATTATGATGAGTCTAGCAATGTTACTCAAGAATCTACATTCACTGCTTTAGGGAACATTACTTATATGGAATATGAGGCTAGAGATGAGCTCATAGATGTGTGGGTTGTAGATACAAGAGAAACCAAACACATGACATTTAGAGAGACTTCTTTTGGACTTTTAAAGAAGCTTCTCTCTTTATGGTATCCTTAGTAGATAAGTCTATGCATACTCCACAAGGTGTTAGGTCAATTTGATTCTCCTTCTTAATGGATCTATTAAATACTTGGAGAATGTTTGGTATGTTCTCACAATGCAAAAACATATTCTTTCCTTGGTAAATATTCAAAAGAAAGGTTATCAATTTATGCTTGAAAATGGGCTCATTTATATCAATTCAGTGAAGGATGGATATAAAACCATGTATACAAGATATGAGGTAGGAAATTTGGCTAGATTGTATTGTAAAGTACTTCCTCCCATAATGGAACTTGTAGCATTTGTTGATATAAATACAAGTAATATGTCTACATAGTAGTTTTGACATCTTTGTTATGGATAGTATAATGTTCACTCTTCAGTGGAATTGAAAAGATATGGTATGGTGAGTGGGTTTCCCACTTTTTAGAAAGATAATATTCTTTGTGAATCATGTGTTTTGGGAAAACATAATTGGGAAAAGTATCCTAATAATTCTTCATGGAGAGCTAATATATGCTTTTAGTTAGTTCATAGTGATGTATGTGACATG
Source organism: Torreya grandis (assembly GCA_037957365.1). Taxonomy (NCBI): domain Eukaryota; kingdom Viridiplantae; phylum Streptophyta; class Pinopsida; order Cupressales; family Taxaceae; genus Torreya; species Torreya grandis. The sequence continues at coordinate 4,762,460 of JARHVA010000182.1, forward strand.
AAGAAGTCATTCATTAGAGGGTGTAGGTATTTTGTGTTGTTTATCGATGATTTTTATAGGATGACTTGGGTATTTTTCATGAAAAGTAAATCAAAAGTTTTCACTAAGTTTGTTGATTGATTACACTTAGTTGATAAAGAAACAGGTTCATACTTGGTCACTCTTCACTTAGACAATGGTGGATAGTATACTTTAAATGATTTTTAATATTATTGTTGAGAACATGGAATTCTTTGACAATACATTAATGCTTATAATCCATAGAAAAATGAAGTATCTAAATGAATGAATAGGACTTTAGAGGGTGCAACTCAGGCTATGTTATACTATAAATAACTCGATGACAAGTTTTGGGCTTAAGCCATTGGTACTATAGTGTATTTGAGAAACATGTCCCCTATAAATAAGCTTTTAGGATAAAATGTATATGAGGCTTGGTATGGGTTAAAACCAAAATTTAATCACTTGAAAGTTTTTGGATGTCTTTGTTTCACTTTAGTTCCCACTGAACATAGAACTAATTTGGAACCATAAATTTGAAAATGCATTTTTTTTAAATATTCAAAAAATAAGAAGTGGTATAATTTGATTTAAAAAGATATAGGCAAATTAATATTGAGTAGGGATGTGGTATTTGATGAATTTGGTATTATGAACACTCTAAAGATTGATTCTCAATTTGATAGGTTAGAAAGGAAGATTTAAAAATGTGATAAGCGATTAAATAATGAGGCCAACTCTCATAGGTTGTGGTATGAGACTAGTATCCCTTATATTTCCTCTCCTTCCTCTACTATTTCATAGGTTGATGATTTAAAAAATGTTGAAAATTATCTAAATCTTCCTTCTAATGGTGCACATGATGAGAATTCTAGGTTTCCTGATCTTAACAATTAAGATAAGTATCCAAAATGGGCTTAATGTAATTTTTATGACTTGAAAGCAAATGAAGTTGGTCTAATAGGTCTCAAGAGTTATTGAAAATAGGTGAAATATGTAATTTTTGTTACTAATTCCACTGATCCATCCACTTTTGAGGAGGCTTCTACTAAACACATTTGGCAATAGGCAGTAAAAAGTGAGTATGATGTAATATTTAACAATAATACTTGGGTTTTGGTTTATCCTCCACATGTTCAACCCATAGGATGAAAATGGTTTTATAGAAATAAGTATGAATTATATGGATCCATTTATAAACATAAGGCAAGACTTGTTACAAAAGGTTATGCAAAACAAGAAGGTATTGACTATAAGGAAACATTTTCACTAACTACCAAATGGCACATTATTCATACGGTTATTACTTTAACAACATAGAATTGTTTGAAAGTACATCATATGGATGTTAAAAGTGCCTTTTTGGATTGTGATTTACATGAATAAGTATATATGAAACAACCCCAATGTTTTAAGAAAGTGGGTGTAGAGCACAAAGTATGTAAATTGATCAAAGATCTTTATGGGCTCAAACAAACACCTAGGGCTTGGTATGAAAAAATGGATTCATACTTGAAGACAATTGTCTTTCAACATAGTGAATATGATGATACTCTCTATTTTTGAGTGTAGGGTAAAAAATTGGTGATTCTTGTCCTCTATGTTGATGACTTGTTTATCATCGGTAATGATAAAAGCCATAATAAGTCTGTGAAGAAGGAATTAAAAGATGGGGTTGAGATGATAGATATTGGAATTATTCACTACTACCTTGGAATAGAAGTAACTCAAAAAGAGCAAAGTATTTTCATTTCACAAACTAAGTATATTTTTGAGTTATTAAATAGGTTTGGCATGACTGATTGCAAACCTACCCTCACTCTCATGGAAAGTAATTTTAAATAAACTAAGGATGATGGTAGTGACATTTTTGATGGCACCAAATATAGATAGTTAGTGGGATATTTGATATATTTGATGACTACCAGGCCCAATATATAATTTTTAGTTGGAATTTTGTCTAGGTTTATGAATGAGCCTAGAGAAATTTAGTGGCATGCAACAAAAAGAGTACTTTATTACCTTCAAGGAATGAAAACACATGGCCTTGAGTATCACCACAATAAGAAACTCAAAATTATTGGGTATTATGATGCATATTTTGGTGGATGTGTGGATGGTAGAGTAATAACAATAGGATATACTATGCATATGGTTTCAGTTGCCATTGTTTGGTGTTGTAAGAAGTAGGATATAGTGGCAAATTCATCAATAGAATCAGAATATGTTACAGCATGGGATGCTTCTAGAGAAATTATTTACTTATGACACATTATTGAATATATTTATATTTTTCAGATTACTCTTACTTAGTTATACATTGATAATCAAAGTGCAATCAAGATGTCTAAGAATCTAGTATTCCATGACAAAATAAAACATATGGATGTCAAATATCATTATCTTCAAATGCTGGTGGTGAAAAAAGTACTTGATCCAATATATTACTCAACTATTGATCAAGTAACTAAAATTTTCACAAAACCCCTTGACAAAATCAAATTTGAAAAATTTAAAAAAATGCTTGGCATGTGTCCAAAA
>JARHVA010000182.1:4772500-4780000 GCA_037957365.1 Torreya grandis
AATTTCAGTAGATGGTGTAATAAGGGATGAAAAAAGTAAATACAATTATTTAGTGGTATATTCCAAAGATCATTAGAGAGGTAAGAAGTTTACATGGTTTAGAATTTTTTTAAAGGAAATTCATTAAGAATTTTAGTAGTCTTTTTCCACCAATAACAAATTGTATGAGAGTAAAATAATTTACATGGACAAAAGAGCAACTAAAGACATTGAGTTGTTGAAGAAAATTACAAAAGAGTCTATTGTAGTAAAGTGTTTGAGGTTGATTATGATGCTTCATATGTGGGAATTAGTGTTTTTTTGAGTCAATAAGGAAACCCAAAAACATATTTAAGTGAGATATTTAATGAGGTAAGAACAAAGTATTCTACATATGATGTTGGATTTTATGTCATTGTCTAAGCATTAAGACATTAGAGGCATTACCTGGGGCTTAAGGAGTTTATTATTTTTATTGATAATGAGGTCTTGAAGTATGTGAACACTCAAAGGAATTTAAATAGTAGTAATGGAAAGTAGGTGTCTTTCTTGTAGGGATATACTTTTGTGTTGAAGCATAAATCAAGGAAGTAGAATTAGGTAGATGATGCTTTGAGCAGGAGAGTGGTGTTATTAACTAATATGGTGAGTGAAGTAGTTGGATTTGAAGTTGTTAAGGAATTATATAATATTGTCCATATTTTAAAAATATAATTGAGAAACGCAAAAATAAATTAATAAGTGAAATAGTTACTATTCATAATGAATATCTTATACGGGATGGTTATCTCTTAAAAAGGATACAATTATGTATTTTAGCTGGGTATCTATGAGACAATATTATAAGATAATTTCATAGTGGTGGTTTAGATGGACATTTTTTGGTCAACCAAATGTAACATGACACAATGACATAACTATAAATTGAAAAAATTATGTATAGGTGTCAATAATCATCCACATATGTAAATTTATTTCTTTTTAATATTGATTGAAATAATTTTTTAATTATATGATATTTTTTCCAATTAGAAAAAAAAGGTATGTTTTGGCCAACCAAATGTAACATGACACAATTGCATAAATATAAAGTGAAGAAACATTGTATTGGTGTAGATAATCATCTACATGTGTATGAGATAAAGTGAAAAGGAAAGGTGATAAACAAAAGGGAAAGATATCCATTTAAATGATATGTGTACAATAAAATTGAGAATTTCATAATAGAAGTGACATGCGTGTTGGATGGGAAATATATGGTGAAATAATTCCACATAATAGGTGTAAGTAGATAAGAGGAGGCTCCAAGTCAAATATGTCCATGGTAGAAAAATGCTTGATAATAAATTATTATATTACCAAATAATCTATCATAAGGAAGGTGATTGGTGATAAATTAAAAGGAATATGGAATGTGGAAATAAAATAAACTTGCACAAGATTAGAAGTGATCACAAGGAACTTTTGAAAATAATAATAAATGAAATCCTCAAGAAGACCAAAAGGCCATCCCTGAGGTAGTGCACACAAGAACTCTCTAGAAAAATAGAGATACTTATTTAAAGGATTGACAATAGTGGAATATGAGAGATAACATCTTTCTATAATATCAAATGAATGATGGATTCAAAGAACCTCTGTTAACTCTCACAGTGGATTATAATATCATAATGTCTTATTAGCTTAGGAGTCCCAAGCATATATTTATGGCTTCAATATGACTTGATAAATGAAGCAAGTAGAAGGTTAATTAATATAACCTTTTGGGCTCCATTAAAATGCCATGAGGGTGGTTAGGTGGATCATAGTACCAAAATAATCTCATTGTCCAATATCATTTGAGATCATACTAAGACTAGTCAACAAAACATGTAATAAACTACATTAATTTAGTGCATACATTTTAAACCTACGTATTTTATTTTTTTTCCTTTTTAAAATATATATTTTTACTAGTCAATATTAACTATAGAGAAGTTCATGATATGCTAAATAACAATAAATTATTGAAATATGATAATTTAGGAATTAATTTCTATGATGCATCATCCCTTCAAAATGATAAATTTGTTGTGGTAAATATACTCAACATTAGAGGCTTAAATTTCCCATCCCATTAATAGAGAGAATTTCCAATATATAGTTATGAGATAAAAATAGAAATGAGGCAATTCATACATAATAACCTATGGAAAATAAGGAATGATGGAAATGAATCCCTATGTCCTAAAACTTTAAGCATGCATTTGTAGTAATAAAGAATAAATGAATACTTCACCTAATGGAACTTTAGATCCAATATTAATAATTATAGCAACATTTATATTAAAAATGAATTGGTCCACCTTTGTCACAATAAATATTGATTTCACATATGAGTTTATTTCATGTCATATGCCATCTGGAAGAACCCCTAACTTTACACTTAGGCTTAAAAATGATAATTTCAATGATTTAGCAAGCTCTCGAGGGGCATATGTGTTAATTTGGAAAACCATTATTGAATCTAAACTCCTATTAATATATATTTATATGTGGTTGTGTAAAATGTTGGATCAATAAGTGACCTTATGTAATTAATATATGAAAACTATTATCTTTTGTGACAAACAAATAGATGAAATTACACTACGAGAGTCTCCTACATATGATAAAAATCTAACCCATCTTCAAGTTCTTATTCATAGTCATCAGGCTACTTCTTAATTATTAAAATTTTCTCATGTGTGATATGCATTTTTTTATCTATGGTATTTTATTTTTTAGTTTCACATGTGTGAGATGGATGATTTCTCTATGGTATTTGATTGTAAAGATTTCCCATGTGAGAATTTGGTGTTTTATGATGCCCTTTTATTTGTATTAAATTAGTTTCTAGCCAATGATTGTAATCTTATCAATAGACATATTTTATGAGGTTATGTGAATATATGATGACAAGGTCTTAATGCAATATCAATGTGAAGATAACTCAACCTTAATCGAAGCATGAGACATTGAGGCTTAGTGATACTTAGTACCAAATGATATGATGTTATATTTTATCAAAAAAGAAAGAAAATGATGGGTATCATAAATTTAGTTATACATGTGAAGCTAGCTCTGAGTCACTTTGATACTCCTTGGATGCGACAAACCTTTTGTATTTATTGTTTGACAATTGTAGACACTGTATTTTATGCTTGTGTATGTAGTTAGTGAAATTGAAGGTTTGTTCCATGTATTTTTCAACATACATGGCTAAATAAAGATAATGGTGGCTAGGTCATTGTTCTTACATGGTATGATGATTCTTTATATTATTATATGGATATATAGCTTACATAATTCATAAGTAATTATGAATATTGGAGGAAATTTTTATGACCTAACCTTGCATTTTTGGCCTTCAATCACGTGAAGATAATTTAGAATAGCTCTAACTCCCTATGACATATATACTTATGAACATTTTGTGGTATTTAATCATTATCCTTCTTCCAGTTGATTGAATGTTGGTATAATCACACAAGATAGCTTCCAACACTGTCAATTTCATAATATATGATCGATCTAGAGATTAACATATAAAAGTGCATATAAGACATTTGACTAAATTGCTTTATAATATAATCTCTTATTATTCATCAAACACTTAAAAAAATCATGGGGTGCATGTTATTCTATCCTAGATCAATTTAAAGGAAAAATGTTGAGTTTAATATAGCATGACATCAAAACAACACCTTCCTTAGAACTTGACACTCTCTACCTTTGTCACAAAAATGTCCTCTTGTTGTAATCAACATGATGATGATAACCTCAACTTGATATTAATAAAAGGACTACTCTCAAAGCCACTATGATCTAATGAGAATGTTAATGGGAATTATTATGATTCAAAGGTGAAAAATTGAGTTGGGCTAAAATTCTTATTAAGGAAAATTTTTTGAGCTAAAATTATTATTAAAGGAAAATTACTGAGGAGGAGCCTATTATATGATATAAGTATTATAAACTAAAAAGTAATAATGTGATTAATATTTATACCAATAGAGTTTTAAACATTCATGTAACATGCACTATGTGTTTAAGCCATGAGATTATGGCTCAACCCTAGTACTTAAGTATTTAATTAATAAGTACTATTAATAGAAATAACATGTTGAATATCATATTTGGATGGACTTAAGTAAAGGCATATGCATTTTTTATAATATAATTAGTCAGAGGCTTATATGGTAGGGAGAATCCCTGAAATTCATCTCATATGAGACAAAGGAAAAGATTATACTATTTTGAGCCAATCAAATGCTGGCACAATAAAAAAATATGTTATTTTAGATAACACCTATTGATTCACACATATATTAAGTGTATTCCCTTATGAGTACTACCAAAACATTGTCAAGGTGGTAGTCTATAGGTAGATGAATTTTAACCAACTTAAAATTATATAAATGAAATATAAATTATAGTTAGAAGTTGAGGTAGCAGGTAGGCAACAGACAGAAAAGTAGTGAAGTTGATGCAAGAGGAAGTGAGGTTGAGAGAGGAATTTCATAATGGGTTAGTAGTTACTCTTATATTTTTTGATGGTTTTTGTAATATAAAATTTAGTTGTAATGTATTATACACTAATAGATCCTACAGGGGCATAAATCAATGGCTATGTATCTACTCTATCAAAAAACTAAATTTAAACATAACAAAACATGCTATTTTCCCCCCTATTTGTTATCTAAGTGGGTGATGATTCAGTAAATGAATCCTATAATTCAAAACATCTTGATTTATCTCATGACAAATCTCAATGGAAATGTTTTACTGGAAAACCCAACCATTAAAAAAAAATCAAAGATCAATTCATTAACCTACATAAATTCTCTTTGAATCTGGTCCTTTAACATTCTCAAACAAAAAATAATGCTTTGAAAGTTCCTTCCAACTATAGCCATAATGAATCATAAATGATCATCTTGGGAATTGGTCTATAGTGTAATTTACTTTCCTTAAAATTGGGGCATCCATTCAACTCACACCTCATGAAGTGGTTGACTTTACTCCCTCCATTTCTCCATTGGGAATCTGGGTGATGGTCGCTTCTTATGGCACAACTAGACATTGACAGATGACATATATTAAGGATCTCTAGACTGATCTATATGTTTTCAATGCTAAGGATGGGTCTAGTAAAATGTAAGTTGGGTGGTGAAGCATATATAGACTAAACATCCTAAAAACTAATATTGATGGAATGATTCAACCAAAGTAGATAACTCCATCTTTCATCACAGGTTGGGGACCAAGTTTGAGCATATTGAAATATTTGACCTATAGTGAAAATTATTTTTAGGTGAAGATGGATCTAGGGAATGACTCCATAAGCTCCTTGCCACCTAGGGAAAATTCCAATCCCATATGTTTCATTTTTGATGGTGTTAGGCTAGATTTAATGCCCTAAACTTTACTAGTCAATTTTGTATAGGGAACAAGGCAAGTATTTTCTATGGCTAGTCTTCCACCTATTGGAGGGATGAGCCCTCAACCACCATCCCACATGCAGTCTAGGTCAAGTAGACCATGGTAATAGGATTTTATCTTAGCCTCCATGCCAAGTTCCTTAGGTGTTCATCGTAGACTCTCTTTGGTAAACAAGGTAGCCTCCACTCTCCAAAGTGACCCCTCCTCATGCTCAAATTAGTTCAATAATGGAACACAGGTGGGGAAGGGTTTTCATAATGAGATCCCTACTAATCTAAAAGAGATGCTAAACCTAGATCTGGTCCCCCTATGGATAGGGATTTATACTTTATGAGGTTGGAATACATAGTTAATTTGAAACATAAGTCAAAATCTATTGCTGAAGTAGACTCTAAACTGATGCCCAAATCTACACCCAAGGCTCTTAGCCCTGCTCCTTTGGTAACAGTGGTGATATTTGATGAGAAAAATACTATAGAAGTGCTTTCCCATAAAGAATAATTTTCATCTAATGGCATCACATGTAGATTCACTAATATCTAGCCAAAAATCCAAGACCTTCATGCATGGATCTCAAAAAACTAGAAACCACTCTTGCAAGGTAGGTTCAATATTTATCCTAGTACTAAGACTTTTTTCATTATTATTTTTAACTATAGTGAGGACAATGATTTGATCTAAAATCAATTTTGGTGTTTGAATATCCACCCTTTAATCATGAAATAGTGGTCCCACTTCTTTAACCCCCTTACTAAACCTCTTAATGAAATAACTATCTGGATTTGCCTTCCATACCTTCCTTTTTAGTTCTAGGGTAAACATAACTTTAAAGCTATAAGCAACTCCTTGGGTAAATTTCTACAAACACACCCTGACACTACTATTTTTTCCACACCAGCTTTGCTAAAATTTTGGATAATATTGATACCTCAAAGGATTTTCTTAAAAATTTTATCCTATAAGTAGGCAAGCATTCCTAGTTTCAACCCCTCGACTTCGAAGGATTAATGTTCCATTTCTATAGCTTTTTTCACATAGGGCATTTGACTAAAGACTAAAGTAATCATAGAAAAAATATGGAAACCTCTTAGTGGTTTGAATTTTGCCTTTCCAATCTCATTGTGAATGCCAAAAAAATTATGTGTGATGTTTCAAATTCATCTTATGATGATCCTAAGTCTCCTACACTAAATGATTCTAGTGCTGACTTTTGTGACATAACGGGGGACTCAAATTTAATCCCACCAAATCCAGATACAAGGGGGCTAGTCTTGGTATTAGAAACCCCTTTTCTAAATATCACTAAGGTTTTTAATCTTCTCTTTGAAACTCCAAGGACAAAACCATTGGTTGTGGTTTCATTGGAAGACAAATCTTAGCTCTCTGACTCTTTAGAAATCTTAATTCCTTTAGCATAGAATTCATAGAAGACAAGGGAGCATGGACTAGAATGTAGAAGAAGAAAAATGGTAGATCTGAGTCTAGCATGACCCTCTTTTCAAAGGTCCCACTTTAAAATAGACAAGAAGTGATCTAGATTTTTCTATGGATTTGTGGATGTTGTTATGCAAAAGTTTAGTGGAAGTAGAAAATTGGCAAAAGATTCTTTGTTTCCTATTTGGTTTTTTTGGTAGTAGAGCTTTTCTATTTGTTTTCCAAAGTTTTAATGGTTATTGGTGGTAGGTTGTAGTCAACTCTATCCTAAATTTATTGTTCCACTTATTTGACATTTGGTACCTTAAGGCTCTTCTGGGAGGGCTTTTGCATTTATTTTACTGTGCGACTGTCTCGCATAAATGGATATTTGGCAAAAAAATCTTTATTTCCTATTGGTTATTTTGTTTCTAATGGGTTACTTGTTGTGGCACCACCTTGATATTTATTTTTATATCTTCTAGACTATTTTGTATTGGGCATGGGACCCTTAACCCATATTTTAACCATATCTAATAAAAAAATTATTTATGGATATTTATAAAACTATGAGATGAATACCACTTATTGAAAAAAATCAACATTGAACTTAAACCTTTGAAGATTTGGGAATTTATAAACATA